>CM044442.1:69242150-69259898 GCA_024363595.1 Xenopus borealis
AGGGGGCAGCAGGCGTCCCTGCTGTCCCCCCACTAGACCACCAGGTATTTTTCTTACACTGACGTTGTTCTCTTTTGTCTACCTAATTTTCTATTTCAGCTATGATATTGGATGTCTGATCTTTAGCATATATTTATTATTAATGTTTTCTGCTATTCTGCTCTTATCTTTTATTACTAAAAATAATAATAATTATTTTTTTATACTTTAGGGCAGATTTACTAAGGGTCAAATTCGAGGGTTAAAAAACCTTCAAATTTGACCATTGAATTTAAAGAGAATTAAAATCCTTAAAATCTTTACCGCAATTCGAATATTCGAACAATCGAATAGAAAAAATTCTATTGAATGATTAAATTGTTCGAATCGAACGATTCAAATTATTTTATTTTTTTATTCGATCTTAAAATGCTTTTAAACACCTATTGGAGCTTCCCATAGGGGTTTAAAGCAATTTGGTAGGTTCAATCTGGCGAACTGTCCTATCAAATTTTTTTGTAAAGGGGAAGTACATCGACCATGGAATAGTCGAATAGATTTTTATTCGAATCATTCAAATCGATCAGTTTTTTTTAATTTGATGGTCAAAGTACTCCAAAAAAGTATTCTAAATTTAAATTTGAATCTTTTTGAAAATTATCGAATTTCAAATCCTTCATGTGAATTTAGTAAATCTGTCCCTTTGTATCAAGGCACTGCAACCACTTGAACGCCCTGAACTAACTGATATATGGTTTTTAAGTGTTCAATTGTATAGGACAAAAAATCAGTTTTAAATTACTTTCTGAATATTTTAATGACTGAAATAAAATACAGGGGGTTATTTATCAAGCTCCAAATGTATCTAAGCATTTGCTGCTACAAACTCCGAGCATATGCGCTGGGGTTTTTTAGGCTTATTTACTATAACATTTTCTTTGCGGGAAAAACTCCCCACAATAGTTTCAGATTTCTTATCTGAAAACTACAGATATTTGCAATATATGCAACCTTCAGCAGGTCTGAGATGCCAGAGTTTAATATTCAGATTAATTCATCCTCAGGTTTTAACAAATTACAGAAAATTGTTTGATTTTTAAATAGTCCTATTTTATAAAAAAAAAATCACAAAATTTTCAGATTTTTGGCATTTGGAGTTTTATAAAGAACCCCTAAAATGTACACTTTGATAAATCTTAGTTCAGATCATGTACAAGGTACAGTTTTATCATTACAGAGAAAAAGCAAATAACTTTGCACAATTTGGATTATTTGAAAAAAAAATTTAATCTATGGGAGCCAGCCCTTCCATAATTTGGAGCTTTGCGGATAAAGAATCCCATACCTGTATGTAACCTTTTTTAAAAGTTTATATTCTTCTCTAATGGGGAATTTCACATTAGCATGTACTTCTGATACTACACACAGAAAAAGTTGGTTGTTAACTAAAAATTTAATTTATTGTTATTATTTTATTTTTTATTTTCTTTCTCAACATTCTTTCTCTGTTGCATGTTTTGTTTTGACTTCCAAACTGATAGAATACCAGTTCAAGTTCCAAGCTTGTAGGCTACATAACAAAGCATATACATACATACACAAAAAAACTAACAAAAAAAAAATGAAGATTAATTTCAAATTGTGAAAAGCAGCAATTACACATAAAGTATAAAAATAATATTAAGGCATGTGAAATGTAGCAAATAATTGCAAAGAGTGGGGCAAGGGAGGTACCAGAATGTTGACATGTGCAGTAGATACCTAGAAAACTGTGGGTGGTTTTATTCTTATACTACCATGAACTGCTTAACAGAACCATTTATTTCTGAGCATCCTTTGATGAACACAATAAATATTCATACAGTCTTATTAATATGGATTTTTTTAATGTAAATGGTGGGTGACTTTGGTGGGTGAGAGAGAAAGGGCGGAGAAAGCAAGCAGCACTGCAAATATTGTCTGGAACACGTGGTGTTAAATAGAAATATAGATAAATATTGCATGTTATGCCTGTTTGAATTGGAAGAGGTGAATGTCTAAGTTGATGCTACAATTTGGACCACATATACACACTACTTAAAACACTGCTGGGCATTAAAGAGGATTTTATAAAGCTGGGGGATGTCCTGGGCTTTTTCCAGTAGCATGTGAAAATGTGAGCCAGTGTGCAGTTCAATATCCACACTATGCTGCTTTCCCCTTAACAGCTCAGATTAGCTTTTATAAGTGAAAATTATAAATTTAGGCTGGACAGGTATAAGGGATGTTAATGCAACTAGGACTATTTTGTTGGAAATGGATGCATGAGACTGAAATTAATTATTGCAGTAAATGAGAAAAGCTCAATAATACTGCATAGTATAAGGTGTTGGGTTTTGGGCACTTTAAGATAAATCTATAAAACTCTAGTAACCTTATTAACATTTTGCTTTGTATATTTGGAGGCAAATTAATACATTACCAAGGTTAACTTTATAAACTTTAACTTCATATAATGTAATCCTAAATTAATCTACATTATATATTTTGCTGGGCAGAAACATATATGATACAGGATTTTTTTTTAAATGTAGAAATTGCTTATCTTACCATATGTCTGGAATTTGTGTCAGAAACGGGAGTTGTCAAAGGTTCTGTCAAAATCAAAAATAAATCATCAGTGATTAAAAGATTAGTATTAAGGTAATTATATTATGTTCTGCAGACTGAGCAAAGTTCCAGTTTAGTAACAAAAACAACAATTTTCAAGCAGACCTTACAAAAACCATGCACAGTTATAATTCACAATGCAAATATTGTGTAATGAATAACATCTGGTCTACTATGTTTGGCAAGGCTCTTGACACTGCTATGCTTTATGATGACATGTTGGACTCTAGACATGGAATTAGGCATAGATTTTGGTTATACCATTTAAATATCAGAGATTGATACTATTCCTCAGAATTTTCTCCAGAGAAAAACATGTTAAAAAATAGAATCTACAAATTCAGTTTTTCACTAATTTATAAATACATTTATTTAATTTCAGTCTAATTTTATCCTGAACGCTGCACTCTAGGGCATATGTATTAAGAAATTTTAAATAATAGAATTCAAATACAGTGCATTGTACAGTATTTGTACCTGGATAGAGAACTGGCTAAAAGATAAACTACAAAGATTGGTGGTAAATGGAACATTTTCTAATTGGACCAGTGTTGTTAGTGGTGTACAGCAGTGCTCTGTACTGGGTCCCTTGCTTTTCAACTTGTTTATTAATGACCTGGATGGGGGCATTGAAAGTACGGTTTCTATTTTTGCAAATTATACAAAATTGTGCAGAGCTATAGGTCCCATGCAGGATGCTGCCACTTTGCAGAGTTATTTGTCTAAGTTGGTAAATTGGGCAGCAATCTGGAAACTGGGCTTTTAGCCCTCGAATTCAGCTGAAATTCGATAAGCATTCGACTAACAAATGCTTATCGAATAGTTTTAGGCTATTTTTTCTTCGCTATTCGATTTCTCGTTAAAATCGTACGATTGAATACCGATTGTTTGATTTCACGAAAAAATCGTACAATTTCCTTTGATCGCTCGAAAAAATTCTAGCAGGTGAAACAAAAAAAAGCCTATGGGGGGATTCGCATAGGCTTCTACTGCAATTGGGTAGGTTCAATCTGGTGAAGTAGGCAGTCGAATAAAAAGTTAAAGTACTTCGATCATCGAATGGTCGTATTATCGAATATCCGATTATTCGATCTATTCGATACACTCAAATTTTGCGTATTCGATGATCAAAGTGGGCAAATTTGCATATGTGAATGTCCAATAAAATCGTGCGATCGCAATTCAATCGAATTTGAACTTCTAATTATTCACGTGAATTACGAAACTGCCCCTAAATGGGAGATTGTGTGTGAGAAGGATCTTGAGGTTTGTCTAATTCTGGGCATATTGTGGAAAGCACTGCCGGATAATGTTGTGATGGCTGATTCTGTTGATGCTTTTAAAAGAAGCTTGGATGATTTTTTGGACAGACATTATATCAAAGGCTATTTTGATACTAAACTCTACAGTTAGTATAGATATGGGCATATATGGTTTGTGTGAAAGAGTGGAGAGGTGTGTGTATATTCTGGGTTTTAATTTGGAGGGGTTGAACTTGATGGACTTTGTCTTTTTTCAACCCAATTTAACTATGTAACTAACTATGTAACTATATCAGCTTGTAAACACCATGATGCAGCCTTGTGTATTAAGGCTACATTCTGAATAACTACTAGTAATAAGCAAATCTGTGAAAAATGCAAGTCAACAATGCAACAATTTTTGGTGGAGACTTTTTTGTCTCAGCAACTTTTTTGTTTTGGCCACTGTTATGTGAAAATAATGTGAGAATGTAAATTAAAATACACTGCAATTTACTACTAAGGGGCACATATACTAAGGGTCGAAGTAAATATTTGAATAAAATTTGAATTTAAAAAATCAAATTAAATAATTTTGGGCTACTTCAACTATCAAATAGCCCACAATTCGATTCAAATTGAAAAAATTCCAAAGTTAGAATTTTCTAATTTTGAAGTACTGGCCCTATAAAAATCCTTCAAATTCGACAATTTGCCACCTTAAAGCTGCCGAATTTCCATTTTAGCTTATGAGGGACCTCCTAGAACCTGTCCTGAAAATTTTTCTAAGTCCTAGGAACTTGAAGGATTTTTGCAATGGAATGATTTTTATTCGCTCAAATATGGTCAAATTTTTCACTTTGAAATTTGACTATTAGCAAATCTGCCCCTAAGAGTTGAAAAAGCTATCTGTGAATGGACATACAAACTAGCATTACAATTGATGTATGAGCAACTAGATTTTTGTGCAGTTATTTTTGGGTCAGTGATATGTGGAGTTCAGTTGAATGCCCTTATCAGTGCCCTTATCAGTACCCGCATAATAAAAAGGCGATTACCACAATGTTAGCATTTGTTTAAACACATACCTGTGGTTTTCAAGAATTTGTAGCATTCAAGCATTCACAAAAAGCATGCTTAACATGAAACAACAGTCTGGGAGTGTTGTTGAGAAGCCACTTATTTCCATGTCAAAAGTGAGATATTCTTGGATGCTTATCTCACTTGTGCTAAGCCCAAATGAACCCACCTCCTGTAGCCCTTAGAACCATATGCACCCCGGCTTCTTGAACAATCATTACTCCTAGCCTGGAGTTTTATTTGAGAAACACTGATAATTTAATCAATTTGCTTTCACAATATGCTAGAATGTGAACTTAGATTTGTATCACTTCTCTAAATCACTCAAATCTAAGTTAAAAGGATAAAGATCAGGTACATTTTCAACAGAACACATTTCAAACTGAGATAATTTGAATGTTTTACAATCACTATGTGTTCCATCAGTGTGGTTATCCATAGTGATCATTCTTTATACAGCTTGCAGTATTTTATTTGTGCTAGGAATAAAGCTGGCAGTTCCTGTGCATAACAAGAATGCCCCCACCAAAGAGTATATGTGCTTTGACAGTTATATAGCTTGAATTGTGAAAAAGGATCTAGACATTTGCTGTCCAATGGACCTTTTTAAATGAATTTTACCCAACACTGATTTTATAGTGATTATATAAATCTGCCAGTGGCATAACAATACATTTCATATTTGACTTGATACTGCACTTGCATTCACTGATACTGTAATGTCATAGTTTTATCCTGCATCATTTTGCATTGATGTTTAAATAAAAAAACTCAATTCAGAAAATTCAATAATAGTTTTTTACCTGTCACTTCTGGAAAAAAAATTACAGCTTTACTGATAACAGCATAGGTCAAAGGGCATAACACAGGTCATTTAGTGTGAAATATTATTTACAAGCTTTAGAAAAATAAAATCCATTTTAACATGATGGTCTAGATATGTAACCCAACTTATAAAAAAAAACTATTCAATTATGAAAAAAACAATTAATAGAGTAAGAAAATATATGATTTCAAAGACTGGGGTACTATTCACTAGTGAATCTGTCCTGTTTTGCTTTGCTGAAAAATTAACAAAAAGGGGAAGATTTGTGAAACCTTGAAAATTCACTTAATGACTTAATGGGCGTTTTTTTCATGGCAACTATTTTTTTTCACACAAAATACATCGGAATCTGTGGGCATTTTATCTGCACAATATATATGAAAGTCATAATTTCAGTCATCAGCATATTAAATAATGGTAACAGTATGTACAATATTGAATTCCACTGCCTTTCTTTTAGCCTAACCAAACATGCTAAATTGATGTTGACAGTTCTATGGACATTGCATATATCTGGTTATATATACAGAGTCACCTTAATGGCTGATTCCATTACCTAAGAAAAAACAACTTCAGAATTTTCTTTGCAATTTATTAGATGTATTAATAACTCAAGATTAATTTAAATAGAAAACATTCCACACTATTTTGTACTCAATAGTTACCTCTGGTTCACTAAGCCGATAGAAGCCAATCAGATGTCTGATTTTATTTTACTTGTGTTTTTAAACTGATTTAAGGAAGCTGTATTAGATGGCAAAACATGTAGGATATGGTTTGGATGGACCGTTTGGAGAAATTAGATCCAGTTTTAATATTAACTTTACTCGTGTATAGTAACAAATGGGGTGTATTGTATTTGTATAGTATTTTTATTTTTCATGGATGTTTCTCTCCAACAATTATTACAGGAATAGTGGTTGTTTAAAAGATATTTTTGGAGCAGTTATCAGTAAAATAACTATCCTCTTTTTGGCCCAGATGAAGGATGCGCAGGGACCCAGGTACTCTTACCATTAAGATCAAATGGCCTGCTAAACCTACAGAATTTAACAACAATAGATAACAGTATCTAATTCTTTAATTATTCATGGACTGATATATATTTTATGTTTAGAGCAGAATAGTCAGGGTGAAACAAACAAGTGTAAAAAAAGGATCTGGTTCCTTATCTCATATACTGTACTGTACCTGCAGCCTAAATTTAACATCTGCTTCTAGAATCTTCTTTGTTCTGTCTAGGGATTAGATGTTATTTGGTGAGTGTGCAATTGTGTGCAAAATAACAGCACATTTATATATTTTTTTTCTTCAGAATACTATTAGAATGCTGCTATTGATAAAAATAGCTTAATAATGTTTTTAATCTCTATAGACATTGCATAGTCTAACAGTACAACAACAACAGTGAACCGTTTTTTAGGTGGTTCAGTTAAAAGTATCTACTGTATACTGCAAATGCAAAGCTTTGTAAGACTATCCTTATAAGACTATCCTGCAATAACAATGTATAGTATCAATTGTAAATTGATATAATGGTGCAAATTGGACATAGTACCAAGAGTCAGAAAATTTGCTCACCATCTCCTCTGTGTGAGAGAGTTAATTTACAGTTTTCAGTGAAGTCTTGTATTATAGTCAGTATATATTTGCACAGTTTCAGGATAACATAAAAAGACAAGTAATAAGCTTGATATATCGATCTGGGTTTTGGAGCCATACACACTCAAAACGACTTGAGAGAGAATATATTCTGAATTATTGCCACATTTAGCCTGGAAATTGTAACCTCTTGATTGGAAAGAATTAATAACAGATCATGTGCAAAATCTGCAGCTTTATGTTCTCTGGCAATTGCTTTCATTCTGTTTATAAATGGATTTATCAGCAGTCACGACTGCTGTGTAGTGGCAGATTAAAGTGGTTGGCATCAAAACAACCTTTGGGACCTGTGAAAAAGAACATGTTGATTGTGTTAATGCCTTTAAATGGATGCTCACCTTTAAGGTAACTTTTCATATGTTAGAGAATGGCCAATTCTAAGCAACTTTTTAATTGGTCTTAATTATTTTTTATACTTTTATAGTTAAAAAATGAAAACCAATTGCAAATTGTTTCAGAATTTCACTCTGTGCATCGTACTAAAAGTTATCTCAAAGGTGAACAACACCTTTAAAGGAGAACTAAACATCAACAATGAGGTATAAAATGCCATATTTTATATAGTGAATTTATTGCACCAGCCCAAAGTTTTAGCTTGTCAATAGCAGCAATGATCCGGGACTTCAAACTTGTAACAGGGGGTCACCATCTTGGAAAGTGTCTGCGACGCTCACATGCTCAGTGGGCTCTGAACAGCTGTTAAGAAGCTAAGTTTAGGGGTCATCACAAATTATCAAGCAGAAAATGAGGTTGGTCTGAATTATAAGCTAATGCTACAGGGTTCATTATTAAATTCTGATGCGAATTGCACTGGTTTCTGTGCTGCCATGTAGTAATTATCTGTATTAAATCAGCTTTATATTGTGACATTTAGGGGCACATTTACTAAGGGTCGTATTGAATTTTTGAAAAAAGTCGAATTTTTAAAATTTGAATTTCAAAGTCATTTTGGGCTACTTTGACTGTCAAATACCCAAAATTTGATTTGAACTGAAAAAATTAAAACATTCGAAAATTTTAATTTTGCAGTACTGGCCCTTTAAAAAAATTTGAATTCGACTATTCACCACCTTAAAGCTGATGAATTGCCATTGTAGCCTACAGGGGATCTCCTGGAAGCTTTGCTAAAATTTTTCTAAGTCCTGGAAAATCAAAAACATGTTTTAATCTTGCTTGAATCGTTTGATTAAAATGATTTTAATTCGATTGAAAACGATTGTTATCCATTGAAAACAACCATTAAATTCGAAATTCGAATCTGCCCCTTATATGTATTCTATGTGTACTGTATACTGTGAGTCAAGCTGTATAAGAAAAGAAATTACACCAAGGGACATTTCTTAAGATGGAGGCTGGCAAACTACCATTATCTTTTTTCACATTCTCCATGTTAATATCTCTAATATAAGTTATTTCTTTATGATGAAAAATCTCAAATACATCGCCAAAAAATACATTTGTGAATTTCCATTTACGACAAGAGAAAATTTAACACATATCTCTCGCAACAGCATGCTAACATTTTTAGTTATTTTCAAACATGAGATGTGTTGTATATTTTAAATAGGATATGTGCTGTGGAAAGGCATCAAACAAACTGCAAACTTTGGTGGAAAAAATCAGTCTTGTGGTGCATTTTGAATAAAAGAATAAAAATATAGATTTGTCTGTATTTTTTGTAGCAATTAGTTGTGTTTCCATAAGGGGTACTCCGTTTTGCAATGTCATGATATAGGGGGTTATTTACTAATGGCAGAATTTTCTGGTCAGAGTTTTAAAGGAGAAAACACATTTAAAAAAACAAAAAACAAAAAGTTTGTATATTTTAAATAGATGTGCTGTGAAAAGACATCAAAAAATGCAAACTTTGGTGTAGAAAATCAGTCTTGTGGTGTATGTTAAATAAAAGAAAAAGATATAGCTTTAAGTATGTATTTTTTGTAGAAATCAGCTGTGCCTCAATAAGGGGCATCCTATTTTGCAGTGTCATGATACAGGGGGTTATTTACTAAAGTCAACATTTTCTGATCAGTGTTTTAAAGGAGAAAACACAATTTCTTTGTTAACTTTTTTTTTTACATTTATTATACCCTGAGGCTGCTAAAAGTGCTCAAACCCACTGAGGTCATGTAGAAGTCAATGGCAGATATTCCTTTTACAATTGGAAGAAATCCTGATCTGAGCTGGGTTTCATATGATAATCCAAAAAATTCATGGTTTTCGGACTCAAACTGAAAAAAATATACATTTTTAATGTTTTCACCATTTTATCTAGAATTTATAGAGGTTTTTTTTCTCACCAAATTTTTCAAGTTATTTTATTGATAAATAAAGTAAAATTGGAGAATGGGAAATTGTTTGTTTTAATAAAATAATGAAAAGAATTGGATTTTAGTAAATAGCCTTAAACTGGTCAGTTATTTTTCTATGAATGTGAGTAATATTACTCTTATTAGTAATATTCCATATGATATGATGGAATACCCCAATTACTTTGATTTCTGCAGAAGGTTCCAAATTAGCCAGTATATTCTCTACTGACTTGTATTTAGTAACTAAACATTGTGTGCATCAGATGATATACAGTATTTACAGTTTTGTTTAATACCAGGCATATTCTTTCGCTGTTGAAGTAGAAACAAGAAAGTTTTCTTGTGCCGATTCCTTTTTATGCAAATGTACTTAAATATTTATCATACCATGGGGTCTTCTGGAAATGAAAGTTTGAAAAGTCCTGCAGTAATAGCACAATTGTGCATTTGGCTTCTGTCGAATCAACCCTTTCTTTGTAAATGCAGTCCCTATGATATTTGGACAACAGATCTGAAATGTCAAAATTCCTTTTTGAAATAATTATAAAGAATAGGGTGTGAATATCAATGTTTTGGATTTAAAAAAGTTATATAACTACTATGACACTGTTTAGACTACATGTTTGTGTGAATTTGAAATGTAAAGAGATATGTGGATTTATGCAACTCCATATAGGCTGCAGAAGTTAAGGCTGCAAAAGTCTAAGGAACAGATGGTGGAGTTTGTTTCTCTTGGCCAAGTAATTGTACTGCAGCCAAGTGCTGATCAGCAGCATGGTGCAAATGTAAAAAAAGTAATTCATGGAAAAAATATTAATTAATACCAAAGATGTGTATTTTGCATTTAATATTCTTTATTTGATATCTATTAAATTGTGAAGTTTAAAGGCTTACTAACAATTTAGCATAGAGTTATTCAGTATGACATTTTATTAAATACACTATGCCCTGGTGCAAACTATAAAAAAATCTTTCTTCTGCTGCCACATGGGCTCACTAAATACTGTCTGGGGTTTGCAAAAGCTTTATTAAATCATTATTATTTGTGCAAAGGTAAAAGCAAATGTAAAATTGTTTGCCCAAGGCAATCATTTTTACCAATGATAATCTTGTTTTCCATAAACCATTTCATTCAATCAAAAGAGATGCAGACAAGCATGCCTGCTTTCTTGTCTGAGAGGGGGAGATGCTGCTCCCCTTGGCATCACCAGTAAGCAGAGGGGGGTATTATGTGTGTATAGAAAGAAAATAAAGTGAGCTGAGGGGTGCACTCAGTGGTGTAACTACAAAAAATCCTAATGGGGCCTGACATATAACTTCAGCTACATGCATGCTGTGCTGCCTGTGACCCCTCCTCCCCAGGTCTGATCAGCCATCAGTGATTGGCAAATTTTAGTTGACTGGAGATAGAGACTACCAAATATTGGACCACACAGTCCAGGCATCCATCCCACCCTGCAGCTGTGGTGTCTGCTGTATTGCAGTTGCTCCACTGGCTACAGTAGTGTAAAAACTATGAGTAATAGCCTCAGGTCAAGGCACATTGTGTGTTTTTTGAGGACTGGATATTATCACCTCACTTCACTGACAGAAAGGGACCCATAAGAGAGTCCAGGGAGCTAGACAGGCAACTATTTTATGATTTGTTTCCTAAAATCTGCAACCTGTATTGATTTTAGGGCAAATGAAATAACCCCAAGGATACCAAAATCCCATTAAATTATACTATAAAATGTTTTCCTCAAAGAACAGAAGGATTATGTTTTTATGCATTAGAAGTATTTTCAGGATAAAGAAAATCATCCAAATAACTTTTAGAATAGAGATTGTGCTGAGACAGAATTTTTCTTAATAAGGAAAGAGAGACACCGCTATGTTTAGATCACACAGGATGAAAACATTTAAAATGAGTACAAACTGTTTTGAAGATGTGCTTCTAATATCATAAATAGCTTCAATGATGTGTAAGATATTATTTTAATACATTATATTCTACTATTCCAACTAATTTATCCAGCTATACAAGGGAAAGAAGCACACCAATTCACACAGGTTAAAGCCTTTATCTTGTTTATTCCAGACATTGTGCACAAGCCTTCAGGTACCAACCCTTTCCTCGGGTGAAAATACCAGGTAGCTGGATATTATTAGAGGCAGTCCGGGAATTGAATTCACCTTTATGAATAGTTTTTTTTTGCTCCAACTAATGTATACCACATATGAAGATACCCTGATTAATCATTAAGCCTAAAAGGACCTGCAGAACTAAGGAAATCCAGGCAGGTCAAGATAATTGAATGGTTACATCAAAAAGTAAGTTTGGCCAAGAAACATATAGCCCTAGTGAATAATAAATATACTATATGGGCAAACAAATGTTTTTATTTCCACCACTTCTTGTTGATTTGTTTTTTAAGAAACACAAATAACTATTCATATTGTCCTATAAATGAAAACATTAGATTTTTTTTTAAATCAGAAAAACAAAAATTTTAAGAGGGGGTAAATATTATTCTCCAAAGCTGATAAAAATCCAAATCCTAAAATACTACAATTTGAAGATGTTTCTTGTATTCATGATCTTCGAAAAATTGCAGTTTCAAATCAAATCAAAAAGTCGCACAATTTTAAAATAACCCCCATAATGTGTATATTTATCACACACATATAAATTAAACTGATCACACGGCTCATTTGCCCCCCCCCCACACACACACAGTTGATGGGGGTGGGGGTGCAATGACAGATGGGAGAGCAGCAGAGGGAAGGGGTGGGGAGAGCACAAGGGGAAGGCAGGGGAGAGTGGCAGAGGGAAGGGCAGAGCTATAGAGGAGAGCCAATATGAACTGGGGTAGTCAGAAGACCCATTAACAGGTACCTGCCCAGTAACCCCCACCATGCAGGTGCTTCTTCTACATACTCTGCCTAGCCCCTGCCCACACCACCCCTGCCCACACCATCTGACATTTTGTGGCCAGGTTTACTTATTAAATCATAAATATTATCAAAGTGTACTACAATAAGGTCTACCCTACAAGTAACACCTTCATTATACACAGGGTGAAAACTGTATCATTTTCCAGTGTATACTATACCTGTAAAACCCCAGTTCTGTCAGCTATGAAAGCACAACCTGATGCAGGAGAAATGTGTACATTTACTGACTTGATTATCAACTTTTGCAACCACAGACTCTCTTCTGAATGATCTGTTTTGAATAAGGGTTTGGGCTTTATCCCCACATACAGTACTTTGTGGCTCTATTATATTGAATTTTTAAATTCATTAAAAAGAATTATGCCAAAAATGTGTGAAACAGGAATTTAATTGTATGACAGAACATAGAAGTGACTTACCTAAGAATAAAAGTGACTTGATGTTACCAGTTCATCACTCAAAGCGATTTATAATGTTGTGGTACGTGAGGTTTTTTATTTTGGGGGGATGGGATTAGCATTATGTATTATAGAGATAATATCTTCACTTTTTTTTACTCATTTACAAAAGTACATTCAGGCTTAACCAATACCCCAAGTCACCCAATAGTTTCAGGCATGGGTTCAGCATTACATCCATTATCTCAATATGCTGAGTAGTACAAAAGTTACCCCAATGTCTAGAAGATACCACTGATTTTTTTGTCTAAATTTGTCACCATGAAACAAGATTGTATTCTACATAGTATCTACAGTATATGCGGTCCCCTTATTCTATATCACATGAAAGATTCTGGACTGTGGGGGAGCAGTAGATCTACAGTATTTGGATTTTGCCAAAGCATTCAATACCGTGCCCCACAAACAACTGCTTTCTAAAGTAAGGCCTGTTGGGCTTAATGTAGTCATTTGTACATGGTTAGGGAACTGGCTACAGAAATGAGTACAGAGGGTGGTTGTTAATAGTACATTCTCTACTTGGAGTAAGGTTCTTAGTGGGGTCCCGTGGGGCTTGGTATTGGGTCCACTTTTATTTACTGTAACTTGTTCATTAATGACTTAGGGGAAGGTATTATAAGTAATGTATCAGTATTCAGATGACACAAAACAATTCAGCCCAATTAATTCTGTCCAGGATGTGGCATCCTTGCAACTGAATCTTGACAAACTGGGGATCTGGGCAGCTAAGTAGCAAATGAGATTTAATGTTGATAAATAGAAAATCATTTACCCGGGATGTAAAAAATATCCATGACACTTATACCCTTTTTTGGGACTGCACTAAGTAAATCCATAATGGAAAAGGACCTTGGGGTCCTTGTAGAAGATAATAAACTTGGCTGTAGCAAGCATTGTCAGTCATCGGCATTAAGGGCAAATAAGGTCTTAAGCTGTGTTAAAGGAACAGTAACATCAAAAAATAAAAGTGTTTTAAAGTAATGACAATATAATGTAGTTTTGCCCTGCTCTGGTAAAACTGCTGTGTTTGCTTAATAAACACTTCTATTGTTTAAATAAATAAACTACTGTGTAGCAATGGGGGCAGCAATTCAAAGGAGAAAAATCTCAAGTTACACAGCAGATAGCAGATAAGCTCTGTCTGTCTAATGGTGTTATCTGTTATCCATTAGTTAACCTGTGCCATATAGCCATTTTTTAATTTCCACCATTGCTCTACAGCAGCTTGTTTATATGAACTATAGTAGTAGTGTTTCTGAAGCAAACATATCAGTTTTACCAGTGCAGGGCAACACTACATGATATTTTCATTACTTTAAAACCCTTACATTTTTGGTGTTAATGTTTTTAAAACGAAGGGGTAATTCTTCCACTGTATAGAGCACTGGCAAGGCCCCATCTAGAATATGTCATACAGTTTTGGTCTCCAGTGCTCAAACATGACATTATTGTATTAGAGAGGGTACAGGGATGGGCAACTAAGCTGGTAAAATATGGAAAACCTTAGCTATGAGGAAAGACTGGCCAAATTGCAGATGTTCACAATAGAGAGGAGGCGCTTAAGAGGTGATATGATAACTATGTATAAATATATAAGGGGATCATATAATTATCTATTTAATGCTTTATTCACCAGTAGGTCTTTTCAGCTGACATGAGGTCACCCATTCCAATTAGAAGAAAGGAGGTTCCACCTAAAAATTTGGAAGGGTTTTTTTTACAGTGAAAGCTGTGAATTGTTTCCCTGAGTCATACAGGCTGATATATTCGATAGCTTTAAGAAGGGGTTGGATGGCTTTTTAGCAAGTGAAGGAATATAGGGTTATGGAAGAAAGCTCAAAGTACATCTCAATCCAGGGACTAGTCCGATTGCCATTTTGTAGTCAGGATGGAATTTTTTCCCCCTTTGAGGCAAATTGGAGAGTCTTTAGATGTTTTTTTTTGCCTTCCTCTGGATCAACTAGCAGTTAGGCAGGTTAAAATAAAGCTAAAATGTTGAACTTAGTGGACCTTAATGGGCTTTTATCAACCTAACTTAATATGTTACTACTGTATGTAAAAAGGGATGTTTTACATTGAAGAAATGCTTTTACTTTTAAAATATACCACATGCAAAGATTTACTTCCTTTTAGACCTGGTTGTATTGTATGACATCATCTATATTAACCATTGAACAGAAATTGATTCTTCAAAATTCATAATACTATGACAAATATTATGTGGAAATATTTTTATGAAATGGGAATCATCTGAGGATGAGTTTGAAGCTTTTTGTCTTTTCTTAATAAACATTAAACAATTAAATTTACAGATGATTTTAGTTGTACTGCCATACACTATCTTGATGTATAGGTCTGTAACCAGCACAGTGAAATAACCAAAAAGGACATATAAGGAGGATATTGTCTGATTACACAAAATATGTAAAAGTCTCCAATAAATGAAATAATAAATTAATCAGCTGGGGGTACGACACAGATAAGCTTGAACAGATTAGGTATGAAGTATTGCTGAAACAATGAATGGTCCTGGGAAAAGAGTGCTGCTGAGGCATGAAGCATAATTAAATTGCAGTTAAATTACTGTTGCAGGAACAGTAACATGAAAAAATTAAACTCTTTTAAAGTAATGAATCTATAAAATAATGTTGAGCAGGACTGGTAAACCAGGTGTGCTTACTTCAGAAACTCTACAATAGTTTATGTAAACAAGCTGCTGTGTAGCCATGGGGCCAGACATTCACACCTGGAAAAGGAGAAAAGTCAGAGAATACAGAGCAGAAAATAGATAAGCACTGTAGGACACAATTGGATTCCTAATGCTAATCTGTTATATACTGTGCATCTTGTGCTTGAATGGCTGCCCTCATGGTTACACAGCAGCTTGCTTATATAAACTATAGTAGGGTTTCTGAAGAAAACACCCCAGTTTTACCTGTGCAGGGCAGCAGCACATCATATCATCATGAATTTAAAACACTTTAATTTGTTGGTGTTACTATTCCTTTAATACTATAGAGCCAAGAGTAGTGAAGTATAAATGTTTTGCTAGGCAGGGATTCACTGCGAAATTCAGCATTTCACATCTGTGAATTTTTTGCAAAACTATGGCTAAAAATTTGCCACGACCAAAAAAGTCGCCAAGACAAAAAAGTCATCACTTAAAAAAAACGCCCAAAACTTTAGAAAAAATGCCCATTGACTTTAACGCATTTGGAAAAAAAAAAAGACACTGAGACAAAAAAGTTGTCAGAAGAAAAAATGCACATTGACTATAATTAGTGATGGGTGAATTTATGCCCACGAGACGCCCACGTCCAAACTGAGACGCCGGCAGCGTTTTGAGAATTTTGCCCATCAGATTTGCCCAACACTAAGGGGCAAATTTACTATTATTACCCATAATTAGCTCGACCAAATTCGCAATTTGATAAGCAGTCGACGATCGAATGCTTATCGAATTGTTTTAGGCTATCATTTTGCTCGCAATACGATTTCTCGATGAATTCGTACGATCGGGTACCGATCGTTCGATTTCACGAAAAAAATCATGAAATTTCCTTCGAGTGTCCGAAAAATTTGTACGATTTGAACGATTGAACGAATGCTCCGATCGTACGAATTGTATTCGAGCAGGACTTAGCCTCAGAAGCCTATGCAGAGCTTCCCATAGGCTTCTATTACAATTCGTTAGGTTCAATCTGGCGAAGAAGGCAGTCGAATAACTTTAAAATTTTGATTCCTTCGATCATCGAATTATCGAATTCGTACGATCGGTATTCGATCGAATTCGATCGAACTTCGATCATATCACGTTAATTTCGGAAATCTGGCCCTAACTATAATGCATTTGGAGTGAGAAAAAAAAGGTTGCGGGCGTAAAATAATTGTAGCACGTAAAAGATAATTTTGACGCCTTTTGACTTGGTTACAAATTTTTTGCCATTTTGCAAGTTTTCCAGTGAATGGCAAGGAATGACCAAGGCCTGGAGCCTAAAATACTTTCTGTAGCTCATGTAGCTAATGTTGTTTATTTTTCTATAAGCTAATGTCAATGGAAACTTGTGTTTCAATCTGGATACATCCTTGAATATATATATATATATATATATATATATATTTATTTAACCTCAGTAAGCACAGCTTGAACCCTGGCGAAATCTCTCTACTGTCACGTGGTCTATCATTTGTACCAGTCACCAAAAGTGATCCCTTTGATTTGTAGGTTGACCTCTATAAATTGCAGCATAAATTGAAGTTACGAGACCATTTCAAGGATAATCCTAGTGACAGTACAGTGGAGAGATTTCGCCCGGTGAGTTCTTTTGACCCACCTAATACGGCTACCTCAATCAAGACATACATGGGGGTCCTACAGAGGGAGAATAGTATGATACTCAAAGGCTCAAACTGATTTTACTCCAACCTGACCCGTAGTGAAAGAGACGGTGTCAAATCTCTACAAGAGGACACTGAATTAATCATACGCCCGGCCGACAAAGTGGGTTCAGTGGTTCTTTTGGACTGCTCCTACTATAGAAATTAGATCCTACAGCAACTGTCGGACCACATAGTCTATGAGAAGCTGTCACGTGATCCGTGTG
>CM044442.1:69261850-69274163 GCA_024363595.1 Xenopus borealis
GACCACCTTTCGCCTAAGGATGAACAATCATCCAGAAAGCTTGACTGAGAAAGTGACTGAGAATAAAGTACGCAATTCAATAAGTATTCGACTATCGAATGCTTATCGAATTGTTTTAGGCTATCATTTTGCTCAATATCCGATTTCTCAATGAATTACCGATCGTTCGATTTCATGAAAAAATCGTGAAATTTAATTCAATCGCCTGAAAAATTAGTACGATTCGAACGGTCGAATGCTCCGATCGTACGAGTGGTATTTGGGCAGGACTTGGTCTCTGGAGCCTATGGGGAGCTTCCCATAGGCTTCTATTGTAATTCAGTAGGTTCAATCTGGCGAAGTAGGCAGTCGAATAACTTTAAAATTTTAATTCCTACATCATCGAATTATTGAATATCCGATCATTCAATCTATTCAATATTCGATATTCGATGATTGAATAGGCCAAAATTCACTTTACGATTTCACAAAAAATTTGTATGATCGTCATTTGATCGAATTCGATCGAACTTCGATCATTTCATGTGAATTTCGTAAATTTACCCCTAAGTATTAAGTTTCGATAAGAGGTAGTATGAGCTGACAAGATTAATGTTGACTATATACTAAAAGTTAAAGTTGCTAACTATCCTCTTACATCTAAGTAATTTTTGCAGTACAAGAAGTAGTGCCTTTTGCCAAAAGGTGCTTTAGGATGCCCTGTTCTTTGCACCTTGTATTAAATAGGGGATCTCCTTTATGATAGATAGGGCAAAACAGCAGAACACAATTAGGATAGAGTCATCCATATGTGCAAGTATCAAATGTATCGCTCCCTTAGTACTCTAGCACTTTTAGAGCTGTTGTCCGTTGCAGCTCAACAAAGGTTTGCCATGCAAATGCATTATGCCCATGGACACAGCATCTCTGAAGCCATAGATTCCCCACTGTGTATGCACACATTGCTCCACTGAAATCACTGAAATGGTCTGCACATGTACTTTGTACAGCTGATATTCACCACAAATCATCTGAAATCATCTGAAATCACAGAAAATCTTCTAAAATTGGGGAATGATGGGAGATGGGGGACAGAGCCCAACTTCTGGTAACTTCTGAAAAAATAGGTGGGTTGTTCTGCATCATAACTTATTGAAAGAACTTAATACAGCTACTTTATTCACTATATAAAAAGACAGACACAAAGGGACTGGTGTAGCCTCATGCTAAATATTGTTTGAACAAAGTGTTTTTCCCCATTGGTTAGGCTCCAGGGGCTGAATCTACAGAAATTAAAATGCCTGAAAGGTAATCAATATAGTAATTGTTTCCATATACATGAAATCTGATTGCCAGCTGTTAATTAGATAACCTGCTTTTATCTAAGGTAGAAATGTTAGCAGACAGAATACTGAAACATTCTGGCAACTAAAACAGGTTAAAGCTGCCAGATGCATTTAGATTACACTTTAAATGCTACATTGTGATATTGTCATAGTTTAAAATATATACACAAAATATTTTAAACTTTGACCACTGCTTTGCCTATACAGAAGAATTAATTTACACATTTAGAGGGTCTATTTATAAAGCCTGAAGTTTAAAAATTTTATTGATTTCTTATGCTCTGAAATTGCTAAAAGTCAATGGCAGATATTACAAGTCAATGGCAGATCGTCCCTTTAATAACTGGAGCATGTTTTCCTTTTATCAGAATAGTTTTGGGCTGATTGATGCTAGTTTTCATTCGACAAGCCGATACATTTGAGTTTTCTGGGCGACAATCACAACAAGTTGTGCAATTTGAATTGTCACATTATTTTGTGGAGACTTTTCCTGCACAGACACTTTATGATCCAAATTATTAGTAAATTAAGCCAGATCATGTTTTGGTTGAAGTTGTTTAAAAAAAGATAATTTTGAGTTTTAGTAAATACTGTATGTCCCAGATCTTGATTAGTAGTAATTAGTGATACACTATCAGGAATAGTGCCTTCAAAGGTATTGATTTATGCATGCTCGAGTCTTTGGGCTCTGCAGGTTTAAGGCGCCAAGATTTTTATTAAAAAAAAAGAATAAAACAACTCAGAGGAAAAAAAAAAACTGTGGCAGGAAAGGTATTTGAATGTAAGAACCATATAAGAGTTTAGTAACTCTTTTAAGTTTTGGCATCATAGTGTTGTAAAACTACAGACTACAGGCTGTGATCTTGAATGAACATTTGATGCAGTTTAGTTTTTAGTCCTCTCAAATTAGTGTTTTTACCCAATTGGAAACATATAACAGCAACACAAAATTTACAGGTCACCTGTGTTGAGACACGGGGGAACCTGCAACAAATAAAAAAAATCACACATGAGCTAGTGTTTTGCCATTATTTAGGGTAACTCATCATTTCTCCTGCAGAATGGAAGCAAACCCAGGCCCTGGGGTTTCCTTTGTAGTTACCTCACTGCATGTAACATTATTTTAAGGAGGCCTCCTAATGCATTTGCACACATTACATCATTCTTTATTGCCAGACAATGTTTGAACATATTGTTTAAATAACTTTCAATGTACGGACCTTTCCTGGAGAGGACAAGATTTTCCTAGGAAAATGATTGTAGGTGAAGGGTGATTTAAAGTGAATTTTTTAATCCTGTGTAACCCCTTTTTGGCTGATTTAGACCAAACTAGTGATGATAGAGCATTGACTACATGCGACCCTCTTTCACCAGGTATGGCTTTCACTAAGCGGAAAATACACGTGCTGAGGTAGTTGAACTATAACTCAATACTGCCAGAAATGTGAAATAACAGTTGTTGGACGCCAGGGGTTCTTTGCAAACAGGTAGAACAGGCTTTATTCACATACAAAGCGCCACAGGGTAAATCATACTCACAAATGGGGTAGATATATCATATGCCAGGTACATTCAGAGGTGTAGCAGATACAGCAAGGAAAGACACCATGGTAGAAATAGCAAGTTGGAGTTGATAGGATCACCTTCCAGGATATCAGTACCTCATGTGGACCGGATCCCTACAGCAGACGTGGATCAGGGTTAAGAACACTGCCTGAAGTTCAGTACTGTCAGTACTGTGGTCCCTTCACTACAGGCAAAGTAGAGCCTGGGGGAGATCTACCCCCTTCTATCCTCCTTGGTGGAGCTTGAGCTGCTCTTACTAGCTTTTCTCTCTGACTCACTTCCACTAGAAAGTGCTATAAAGAGATATAACCTATACACTGGCTTCACCTCATTCACAGGGTCCCTGTATCCCTGACTTCTCTAAAGGTGGTTATCCCTTTAGGGCCTAACACTTCTGGGGCCTTGTTGACTCCAGGCTCAGTGGAACATCTGCCCAGATCAACTGCTGCAGACCAAAGAGAAAGTGCCCCTCCCTGCAAGCATTTTTGTTACAGCACTGCAGGGAGTGGTCACAACCTATAGCCAATAAAATGTTACAAATATATTACATGGGATTTAACCCAGCAACAGGGAAAAGGAAGGTACTAGTAAGGGAATTTGCACACTGAGAAGAATGAACAAAGGAAGGATGAAGCCAGAGATAAATTAGTCTAACTGACTTGTAGTCAATTTGTTTTTGAATTAGTGATGTTTAGAGTTTTGAGTCATTTGCTTCAAGGGATGAAAATCGTTTTCTGTGTGGGCACAGTTAAAGAGCAAGCAAAAATCAGTGACAGACAGATAGCTATTGTATGCTGGCATACTAAGTATATGATATACTGAGAAGCAGTGGGCACAATGGTATGGGACCTGTTATCCACAATGCTTGGGACCTTGGCTTTTCTGGATAAGTTATGTTCCCATAATTGGATCTTCATACTCTATATCTACTAAAAAAAAAAAAAATCAAATATTAATTAAACCTAGTACGTTTGTTTTATAATAAATAAGGATTCCGTATATATTTGTTGGCATCACATATACAGTGTTATTTTCTTATTACAGAGAAGAAGGAAATATTTTTTTTTTAAGTGTAATTATTATTAAATGGGCTCAATGGGAGATGACCCTCCTGCAATTTGAATCTTTCTGGAAAACAAGTTTCTGGATAGGTAACACACACATTTTACACAGTTAGAATTACTGGGGCCCACTAAACTACTCTTTTGTTCCACAGCACTTTTTTTTATTAATTTCCCCCCAATTTCTATATTGTCTCCCACTATTTTCCTCTTCCTCTGTCTTTCTGTCTTTCTCTGTCTTTTTATCTTATTCCTGCATATTTTGTTATTTTTTTGTGCTTTTCTTACCTATACTGTATTTCTTATTCCAAGTCTCTATAAATTTATCTGACCTATTTGTTCCTCTTCCGTTTAATACTGTATTTTCTTCAGCTTTTACATGTTTTTTTCTCTACCCTATCCACTGTCTCTTCTCCCCCCATAGTTTTCTCTTTTTACACTCCTTACTCTTACTGCTCCTTCACACTGGTGCAAAGTCTGTTGGGGGTGGAGGGGTGATTACAGTAATTTGCTTGCTGCAGTTACTAGTCTAAGAGATATGTGCCGTGGGTCTGTTACTGCATGCCTCTTACTTTAAATGTCTGTGAGCACAGTCAGTTTTCTTCTTTCCCTTCTGATGCAGCTTCTACACTACTAATTTTGCACATCCACAGGATGGGAAATTAGATTGACTGGAGAGAACTGCAGACTGTAGACTAAAGCCAATCTGGTTCCCCTCAGCTGTAACGGTTGGAACTTAAAACTATATGGGCACAGGAAGCTGTAGCAGATGAAAAAAGAAGATAGCCATTGGTGTGAATATTTAAAGAGGCAAACAGTAATTGTTCTACCATGAATATCTTACTGGCTGCTAGTATCATCATCATCTGCCCAAGGTGGAGACAGACCAGCAGAGTTAGTAAGGGAGCAGTCTTTTTTTCCCCCCATTCCCTTCATTCCCTCTCCAAGTCTTAATAAAAATCTGTCTATAAATGATATAACATTTCAGGACAACCCAAGCTTTCAAAGTATGCTAGAATCTTGGTGTTATTATATATATGGGTGTATGTATATATATATATATATAAATACATACACCCATCCGCACACAACATAGGTCTTGATAAGTGGAAAAAAAAAAAACTGGTTGATTTATTTCAACGTTTCGGCTTACAAACTCAAGCCGTCATCAGGAAGGGGCTTCCTGATGATTGCTTGAATTTGTAAGCCGAAACGTTGAAATAAATCTACCAGCTTTTTTTTTTTTTTTCACTTATCAAGACCTATGTGTGCAGATGTTTTTTTTTGCTTTATAGATATGAATTTTTATTCAGCACCTAGGCATAACCATGGCTATCTGAGTGCACCTATCTATCTATATATATATATATATAGATAATATATATATATATATATATATATATATATAGATACTGTATATATATATATATATATATACAAAAATATAGTTGTTTTATTTATAGGTACAGGACTGACATTTCGGCCCCCACTGAGACCTTTCTCAAAGACTTAGCTCCCACAAGGCACTGTGTCAGGTCATATTTTGGGAGTATGGTAGCCCGATTATTTCAAATGCACTCCTGTTGTCAACCTTATGGTGGTGCTGGATAGATCTCTGAAATAGCCAGCAGAGGGAGTTCACCTAGTGAGCAATCATATATAGCAGCATGGTGACAGCTTGTGCTGGAGACATGGCAGATATACATGACATGATAGATGTACAATGACCTGGATGAATGACAATCTTCACAAACAATGGAAAAGACAAGTTTGTATACCAAAGTACCAAACTGCAAAGTGCGTATTTGGGTGTGCATTTATGTAGGTCTATGTTTACACGCATGTGAATATTGACAAAATATAGTTATTTAAAATAGTTAAAATAGTTAAAAAAAAAATAATTATAAGGTCTAAGGAGCACAATACTGTTGTGAAAGGGAAGACTGCAGAAGGTAACAAGTAACTGCTGAATTTGGCAGGAGCTGCAAATGCAGGTAAATACCTCTTTGTAGCCATCAGTCATCAAGTAAAACATCATTTGTAGCCATATGTTTCACCTTTGATTATTTTTATAATTTAAGGCTAGCTTAAATGTATTGCAATATATGGACAAAGAATGCCTTCTTTGTTTAAATTGGAATGGCATTTTTTGGTGGCTTAATGTACAACATCTCCATGTTTTAAATAAATTGTAGAGGACCTCTTGTATTTCCCTTGTATGTTATTTGATAATTTAGTAAGAGTACTACTCCTTTAAAATATTCATTGTGCTGTCAAGTGTCTATAAACATGAATAATGATTCATATTATTATTCATATATTATTTACAGCACCATGACCCATGTTACAAAAGTACTGCTCTGAATCTGAAATTATATGGATGCGTTATGTCAAGACCTGGGGGTATATTTAGCAAAAAGTTAAGAGTGAAGTTCCGCCACTAGAGTGAAATTCCGCCACTCATTTATATGGGCTTTTTAAAGGCGTATTTTTCATAGGGTGAACTATTCAAAATCTCTGTAACAACTCACCCTGGTGGTGGTCTAGTGGAGGGGGGTCGGCAGGGACACCTGCCCCCCCCTCAGCGGGGACGCCCACCACACACTGCTTCCTCTTCATAGTCGATGTTCCTAAGTGCGAGTGGCGCATGCACTTCCTCTTTTATAGGCGCATGGATACAAGCACCATAGGTGTCATAACGTCAGCGTGCAATGGCGTGAAATTTTAAATATTTAAAGGGAAATATCTTTATTTCACATTGCCCATTATAGGTTTTTGCCTGTTGGTGCCTGTATCCTGTGCTGTAAAGCTTC
This sequence comes from Xenopus borealis, assembly GCA_024363595.1. NCBI lineage: Eukaryota > Metazoa > Chordata > Amphibia > Anura > Pipidae > Xenopus > Xenopus borealis. Next base: position 69,268,616 of record CM044442.1, read on the forward strand.
TAGTCTACTTCTGATCTCCTGTGTTTGACCCAGCCTGGCCTATCGTTTATTATGACCTCTGTATCCTACCCTTGCCTGCAATTTGATTTTGATTGCGCTAAACCTTCCTGTTTGACTACCTGGTTTTGACCTCTGCCTGTTACCCAACTCTGATTCTGCAAAACCTTTCTGATTGACTACCCAGTTAGACCCTTGCCCGCCTGACTACGTTTGTACTCTGCCTGCCTCGACCCAGCCTGATCTGACTACTCTTGCCTGAAGCCTTGTACCACAACCTTCTGCCAAAAGACTTTGTTTAATAGTCCAGCCCCACTGATAGCCAGAACTCTTCCCCTTGTACCTCTCATTAAGTCCAGGTGGCATCCGAGTAAGCTGAGGGCTCCTCCCAAAGCTAAAGGTGGTCACACTACTGGTGAAGCCGAGCCGAGACCAGGGTGCTTGGCAACTGTTCTGGTATTGGGTGCCGATTGTTACAATTCCCTAGAAATGAATGGAGAGTGATGGAATTTCACTCTAGTGGTGGAACTTCACTCTTTGATAAATGTACCCCCTAGTGTTCATTTCATAATTTTCAGTTGTGTTTATGAGACAGATAAACTAAAACTAAAACTAAATAAACTTATGGCATAGATGCCTATGCAAAATCTTTGAATGAATACTAATAATCATGATCATTATAATTGAATAAGAATTTTAGCCACATGGAGTTCTAGATGGCAATCGATCTCTACCATATTAATAGCTGAATGCTTAATTCATGATCTGGGATGTGTAAAGGAAAGTCTTGTTAAAGGTATGACATCTCAGGCAAACATACATTTGAACAATTGTTATGCATTTCTTTCTATTCTCTATTCAGAGTAATGGGTATTACAGTTCGACGTAGAATACCTTAATCTTTATCTGATCCATTTTATTCACTTTTAAACTGTTTTTCTCTTCCCCAGAGATAGTGTTATATGAATTGTCATTACTTTACATTTCCAGGAAAATGCTAATAATAAAAAGGAGCAGAAAGTTCTCATGATATTTCATCAAATATATATTTGCATAAAGTAATATCAGAGAAGACTCTAGGGAATCTGTTCTACCATTTTTATTCAGTGAAAACCAAAAAGCTCTACATTTTATCCTTATAAAATATAGTTATATATTGGGAGTCTTCTCTAGGCTGTACATTTACAGTGGATGACAGAAAAGGGATGAAGAAATCACATCTTTACAGTTAAAGTACTACATGGATTTATCAATAGCACAAAGATGAATTCCATAGCTTCACTGCATTTCTCATAATACCTCACAGCTTCATTTGATTTAAAGTAGTACTATTATATTTACCTCTCCAGAGTTTTGTATTTTATGATAAATTCAATGTAACATACAGCTATAAAAGTAAAAAAAAAAAACCTGTATCACCAAGCATAGCTATAACAAACGGAGCTCTTTTCAAAGTAATTGATACATCATACCATTCAAATGTTGGGCCTTGCAAAATGATTAGAGGAACAACAAAGAGTTTTATCTTGTCCTAACACATACAAATGTTACCACATGCAGACCTCTTTGGTTATGTCAGCATCAATCCTCACTTGCTAATTTGCTCCACGCAATTTATCCTACTCAAAAGTAGAAACAACCTGCATGAAACCATTAATAATTTAAAACACAAAGCTCCGAGAACATGCACTTGATGTTCTCCACCTGGTCCTACAAGATCATTTTCCACTTACAGTATCTCTCATCTTTATATTCTCTGTGGTGTAATTCTGATTGTTTTCCAGTATTTATGGGGGCTTTCTCTGAATGGGTTAAACATTTAAAACTAATTTGTTTTCTTTGTTATTATGTGTTAACTTTGAGAGCCTATAAAATTGTTAATTTCTTTCACTCATCTTGTGTTTTTGTATCTGTTTATAAATTTGCAGTATGCGTCAATACATGGTTTGTCTCTCTGAAATTATGTTCAAGGTTGTTGACTACCAGGTTCCCAAGTCTTTACTGAAATTCCCTGATTGACAACATAACCCTACTTGTCCCCTGTGGTTGAAATTTATCATTGCTGAAAGTCAAGACTACAATAGTGCATGTCAAATCTAATCGAAGCAACAACTCAAGTGCAAAATGCAGATTGCATTCACAAAATGACATAGCACACTTTAGAATGGTAATCAACGATCAATAAACTGCTGGAACAGATTCCAAATAAATCTTTCCCATATTCATCACAGAGAAAAAGTCTACCTTTGAAACACATCAGCTCTCAGGGAAAAGCGCAAAAATGCAATAATGGATTAGAAAGTTTTTCAACTTCCCTTTGCACCTACAGTATTTTTTCTTCATTTGTTTTAGTAAGGAATATAGTACCAAATACTGGTAAACAAATAAGCACAGATATTTTGTTATTGAAATCATACAAATTTGCCCAATCACCTGGCCAATAATTCATTAATGGTGATTTTCACAATTCTGACACAGCTGCTTTGGTTAAAGATTTTCAGAGTGAATGGGATGCAATACAACAGACACCTTAACTGTCATTGTGCCAGTCCCTGAGAATGTCTGTAACATATTGTAGTACTACTTGATGCCATATGATATTTCTTGCTATCTGATACTGTCAGGGTCAGAATGTGCTGGCACAATGGCCCAGACCTACCCCCCCCCCTGCTTGCTTGAAACTACGTGACCCCTGACAACCCCTCGCTGTGATCAATAGAAGAAAATCTTGCAGGTGGCAGGCAGAAGTGGATCACATTTGGTGTGGGTGAATGTGGACTTGGCAGAGGGGTAGTCAGTGACCCTGGTTTTGTACATAGAGGCCCTTGCTGCACCAGCCCCCATGGGCCCAGACCCCCCCCCCAGTCCTACACTGGAGCATGGACAGACCTTCTGATTTTGTTTAAATTATTTGATATTTGTAAAAATGATCTGGTTTAACCTCTATCTTATGTTAATAAGTTTGTCTGATCTTAATGCATTGCAAAGGAAAGAAGGCTTTTCTTCATGGTATTAATAGTACCTCGCTATCAATGATTGTCAGAAAACAGAAAAGGTCATTAATGTATGCCCTGAGTAGAAGTGCAAAAGCATTAAGGGAGCACTCTGCATGCTGCACTTCACAATTTGCATCTCACAACCACAATCTTGTGCATCTAAATATGCAGTATGCAGTTCATTTATACAGAATGACATTGTGTTAAGTACAAAAGAAAAACAGATTGCATCCTGATTTTCGCTGTATCTATTTTGATGTTGATTTTTTTATGATTATGGGTCTTATGTGAGTTCTCGCTAGGGATTGTGTAATCGTTTTACCCCCACTGGTGTTGATCACCTATAAGGTGACTTGTACTTAAACAGTCAGTCTATGTGTCACAATCGGCACCTTAAATCCAGAACCAAAGCTAAGCACCTTGTTCTTGGCTCTTGCTTCTGCCTCTAACAGCCGCCTTTCACAGCCGCCTTTCACCATGGGAGGAGCCCTTGGCTAATTGGATGCCACCCAGTCTTATTAAGAGAGGTGCAAAGCAGAGGGTTCTGAATAAGAAAAGGGACATGACGATAAAGCAAAGTCTTTTGGGCAGAAGTTAAAAGTACAAGGAATAGACGTAGCATAGTCACATCAGGCTGGGTCGGTGCAGGCAGTGTACAAGCGGAATCAGACAGGTAAAGGTCAAATCAAGAGATCAGTCAGAAGGGATATGGATACAGAAGAGTCGGTTTATCAGACAGGGTCAGGATTTCAGAAGTCAGGATTTGTCACAAACAGGCAGAGGTCACAACAGGAATCAGAATCAGATGCATTTAACAGCACAATGCACCAGGAAACTCACAAGGAGAAAAACCTATAACGGGCAATTATCAAAACACAGAGTTTCCTTTAAATAGGTTTGAATTTTTGCGCCATTTTGCACTGACGTAATCACGCCAGCACCAAGGTGCCTACAAGAAGAGAAGATGTGCACCGTGTGTGCCCTAAGAATCTGGCATTTAGGATGAAGCAAATTAGCTGCGTGGTGGGCGTCTGCACCGATGGCGTGGCAGAAGTCCCCCGCCGCACCTCTAGACCACCAGGGTGAGTGTTTCTCACATTACCCCCATCAAGGAGGGGCCACTGGACCCCCAGGTTCCTCAGGAAACTTAAGGTGGAATTGTTTCCTGAGACGATCATCCCTCACATCACAAACAGGAACCCTAAAATTCTCCTCAGGGCCATAACCCTTCCATTGCACAAGTTATTGCAACTTACCCCGCACAGGGCAAGAGTAAAGGAGCACTTGGACTACAAATTCAGTCTGACCCTCTACTAATAATGGGGGAGGAAAGGATTGTGGACGGCCTATGAAGCTGGTTTCAAGAGAGACACATGAAATTAGTTAGATATTTTAGAATTGTCAGGTAATTTGAGACAAACAAAAGAAGGATTGATTATTTCAGTAATGAGATATGGACCAATAAACCTGGGTCCCAACTTGAGTGAAGTAACCTTAAGTTTGGTGTTTTTTGTGGATAACCATACAGAGTCTCCTACCTGATACAAAAAATAGAGATTGACCAGTAGAAGCCTGAGTTGCATTATTATAAACAAATTCTGTCCAGGGTAATAGTTCAGCCCAAGAGGATTGGTTGTCAGAAACATAACACCTTAAGAATTGTTCAAGGGACTGATTAACCCTTTCAGTTTGACCATTGGTTTGAGGATGGTATGTGGTAGAGAATGACAGAGAATCAATCCCCACCAAAAAGCAGAATGCTTGCCAGAACTTAGAAACGAACTGTAACCCTCTATCAGAAACAATATTGACTGGAAAACTATATCATTTGAAAATGCTAGACATAAATAACTCAGCCAACGTCTTAGTAGATGGGAGGTGTGGGAGGGAAATGACGTGACTCATTTTGCTGAACCTATCCGCCACCCAGATCACAGTTTTCCCTTGAGATGGAGGGAGGTCAACCACAAAATCCATAGACAGATGGGACCAGGGTCTGTCAGGAATAGGCAATAGCTTTAGTAATCCCTGTGACAGGTTTCTAGAAGGTTTTGACAGACAGGGCACAACTTCAAAACATTTTTTACATCTAGTGTAAATGAAGGCCACCACACATTACAAGATTATAAAGTTTTTGAAATACCAGGATGTCCCACCATTTTAGAATTATGAGCCTCACCCAGAACCTGTTCCCTTAAGTTCTGCCATACAAATAACCTCCCAGGAGAAGTATCTACAGGGACAGAAGATTGTACTGGAGAAATCAGTGTGGCAGGTTCCGATCCTGGAGCTCACTAGGAATGATAGGAACACACTCACTAGGTTCAGATGGGTTAGACTCAAAACTCCTAGAGAGTGCATCTGCCTTAGTGGTTTTGGAACCGGGCCTATAAGTGAGAGAGAAATGAAACCAGGTGAAAAATAAAGCCCATCTAGTCAGGATTCAACCATTAAGCAGAGATCTCATTGGGCATGAAGAATTTTACTTCACATGATGTAATGCCTGCCGTCAAACATCGGCGCATAAATACTGGCACACGTCAAGTCGGACGCCC
>CM044442.1:69291618-69335811 GCA_024363595.1 Xenopus borealis
TTCAATTAGCCCTGAGTCATGATGCATTTAACTCACAAATCCCAGTGGCTGCATCTGTAAATGCATTTGGAATAAGAAAAAACAACCATTGATATTAATGCATTTGGAGTGAGCAAAAAAGTTGCATGTGAAAAAAGAATAATTGTCTGCTGACCAAATTTTTTTGTGAAATTTTCAACAAAGTAAAAAATGGACAGATTGGCTTATCACTATTTATAATTTTTTATCTGCAGAAAATGTATTTTTAAAGTAAAAATACTAGGGAACATTATTAATGGAGACTAAAAAAAATACCTGCTCAACTGCATTAGCTTTGTTCACTTATCGTCAGATCCTAAAGTATGTTCAGACACAAAGACGGCAAGAACACTGTAATTTTCACTGAAGAAGGTTAAAAAGAAGTCTTCTTCTGATACCTATATTCACTGTCTAAGAAGTATGCTATCCTCAAATGATACAACCTTTAGTATGTCTGTAGGCCTAACCCCCCCAGCATGCAACATATTTTGTCATTTGGACTGTAAATACATCATCCTGGCATGCCACGTAAACTTCCTGGGGAAAGAATAAAACCATTTGAATGGTAGTACTTATGGTTGTATTTTCTTAAATAAATAGTAAAGAAAATTAAGAGATGTATGGGCCTACGTTTTTAGAACTTCAAATAAATGCACAATTTAAAAATACATTCATATTCAATTATTAATGAAAAAATTATAATGTAAAAAAAAAAAGTTGAATACAATCATTAAAAACCAAAATCAAATGTATAATCTTAAAAATTAAAATTTGTGAGTTTACAGACTCAAAAACTCAAAAATCCCTAATTAAAAAAGCCTTGAATTTTGCCTAGGTCAACTCCTAGGACTTCTACATGACATCCCCAGCTTTTAGATGGCCATTTTTTACTTTTGAGTTTTGTTGCTCAATAAATTTTTTAAATATAATCCATTTGTGAGATTGAATTGTGGCACAAATGCTAATTCGTACCTTGCAAAATCACCCCTTAGATGGTTACAAAAACTATTTAATATAACTATTATTGTAAATGATATAACATTAATGAGCTGCTGCTCTCTTTTTCTTAGAATAATAGACCATGTCAAGTCATTCCTCAGGTAACTCAGGATTAAGCATTGTTTAGCAAAAATAAAACTTTCCAACTGTGTTAAGATACATAATACTTATTAGCATCATAAGTGTATGTTATAACTGTATTTTAAATCAGTGGTTTAGGATAAGGAACATGAAGTTCATTGAAGTGTAGATTTCTTGTTCATACTTTACAGTGGCATAGTAATCTCCAAATGTATCTTGAATGAACCCAAATGTAACTTTTTGGGGTTTTTTTCACGAATTTTAGGTTATTTATCAAAATTCATAATAAAATCATAATTATCGCACAAATGTTTCAGATTTGCAGTCCAAAAAGTCAGAATTTTTCAGTAACAATCATACGATTGCTTTGTATACCTTTTCATGAAATAATAGTGAAATTGGGTGCAATTATCAAAAATTCATAATTTTTGTGATACTTCAATGATTCTTCTTTTCCATACTTTCTGGCCATTTTAGGAGTATAGGCGGACATTTGACACACTTCAAATAAGGAGCAAAGGAAGTGTAGTACTTTTGGCAAGTTGTCCAAAAATAAAAAAAAAACCTAAAATGGCCCACAGGGGGAGAGAGGAGGAGTGGGGGAAGGAAGGTGGCCAGGAGTAGTCGGAGGAAGGAGCTGCTTCTCAACCAAGTCCTGAGTCCCAGGAGCAGGAGTTAGATAGGGGGTCCACAGGTATGGGTCTAGCATTAGGGGAGCCGGTGGGGGGAGAAGAAGTCTTTGGAACCTCAGCCAGGACAGGCAGAGGGTGTGGAGGGCAAGGGCCACTGAGAAATTGGAGGTTATTAATATTAATCACTGTCTATGCTTGTTTCTTTAGCTTAATGGACATAATTAGCTTGCTTGATGTCAAGGCACAAAAGCTCCTAGTAGGTAAGGCACCCTTGGAACTCACTAAGTAAGACCTATATTTGGGCAGTGTCGACAGGCCTCAGGCTCCTTTAAATAGTCCTACATTTGGTGCCAAAAAGTGTGGGCGTGATGATGTCACAACATTGGCGCGCATGCACATTAACGCGTGCGTTCATCTGGACGGGCGTATCTTCTGCGCTGGTGTGACAGCGCTGGTGTCGGGGGAAGGCAGAGCGCCGCCATCTTGGAAGAGGGAACGCCGGCAGTGGTAGGTGGGTTTCCTTACACTTGATCCTTCAGATGCAACAGCCCTATATATATATATATTAGAGCAATTTAACTTCAACATTGTGCCACAATGTACTTCTTAGTCATAGGTAAATCCAATAGTGACTTGATTTCATCTTGTGGCAAAAATATTATTTTTTTAAGTATCGCCCCCCCACCCCCCCACATGCCACACAACTGTGTTACAGAATGTATAGCTGGTAATGAGCATTTTTATGGTTGTGTCACATGAATCAATGTCCATTTCTTTTCTACAGACAATGTGTAATTCTGACTGTTTTCTTTCATACAATATTACAAACGTTGCTTAGTGTTATATTTTTAAACTTAAAGCTGAAGCACCAGCAAGACAGCGGCAAGGACACACAGACAGGCAGAGGCAGCAGTGCAGGCCTGTGCAGGATGCCAACTAAAAAGGGCGAGTAGGTGTCCTATCTGGGTTCCTACTGTCCAACCTCAATACCTCTTCACCCAGTCCGTCTGTGGCCAAAAACTGGACTGATGCATCTCTTCAGGACCACTACACGATCCGATGGGAATGAGCACCAAACAAGTCCCTGTTTTTTAAATCCTCATCCATAAACACTGCATTCTCCTCACTGACGGGCACCATAATAACATCTCGTGGAGCACTTTACCAATAACATTTGGGAACACACATATTTGCAACATGCCAAATTCAGTTTCTTTGTCCAAATCAGAAACATCTTTGTGTATATGGTGTGAATGTTATATTGCTCAAAAACAATTTCTAAACTGCCGTTTGCTTTTGAATTATCTGCCTTTTGTATTAAGTGCACTTAAAGGCAAGTTGTGTTTTAAAAGGCACATTTGTGTATACAGACATGCAAGAGAAACATGGCTCCTTCTCTCTTGTGCTATGACACACTTAAAGGGCCATCAACTTTAACTCCTTTTCCTTGTTTTACAATGTAATGTAAACATTATTATGCACTTTTTTGTAACTTATGTTTTTATTAGATAGTTTTCAATAAAAACAAACATTTATAACAGAGATAATGAAAGAGTTTATAAATCAAAAAAGAAAAGAAAAAAAAATTGCACAGGTATTGAATAGTGATAGAATTCAAACCACATAAGGGTAAACTTGCATATTGTCGGCAATTGAAATAAGCAAATAGTTAACATCTTTTAAATAGTTCTGTATACTATAGTTTACAATGTAGAGTATGTGATTACAGGTGTTAGTTGTATGGTAGTTGTTTTCAAGTCCCATCAGAGCTTAGGGATGTCTTCCAGTGTATGTCTCGCTATGTAGTCGTCCCTTCAGTCGCAGGGATATTGTTTGAGGTAAATCCTCTTAATTCCCAGATAGACCAGGTTCTTAGGTGTTGAGGGGTAGTGTTTTTGCTTCAAAATTTCTGTTGGCATTCACTCTACTGATTATTTCCAGAGTATTTGGGCAGTTGAGGTTCTTCCACTTGGCTGCTATTGCTATTCGCGCAGCAGTCAATATGTAGTTGACCAATTTTTGCTCTGCTTTTGATATATCAGTGATTGGCTTGCCTAAAAGAAAGGTGGATATGTCTAGGGGGACTCGAGTTGTTAAAACTTGATCGAGTACATTATTATGCACTTTAACCAATGATGGTCCTTCAGGGCCTAAGTCTGCAGCCTAGCACTGAGCAAAAGGACAGCTGGGTAAACCTCCTGTTGGTGTTTGTTTTTTTCAGTGGGAATCTCCAGACTGTCTTCCTTCTCCTTTGCTTTCCAAACTGAAAGTCCAAGTTTTAAAGGCCAACTGAATGTTGTACTTCTATGAACTTTAACCAATCATGGGCTACAGCCTTGCATTGACCTAATGTATTTGTGGCTGTTGAGAAAAAGGCCACCAAATATGTTTACAATTGTCCTTAATGTTAAGTATAGTGATGGGTGAATCCATCCTGTTTCGCTTCGCTGAAAAATTAGTGAAATTCCTGAAAAATCTGCTAAACGAGTTGCGGCACGTTTTTGACACATCGCATAGTTGTTGACGCGTTGCTTAGTTTTTTGACGCGTCGCATCGTTTTCGACGTGCGTCGCGTCATTTGCGGTGCAGAACTCGTTTTTTTTTATGCCAGTGAATTTTCGGCAGGCGATTTTCGCTGGGGTTTCGCGAATTTATTCGCCGACTGCGAATCGTGGGAATTCCCCGCTAATTCGCACCTGGCAAATAAATTCGCCCATCACTAGTTAAGTATTGTTTGTGATGTTTTATATTTTTACATACTGTGTATGTTCAGACTGAGCCATACCTTGTTACCCTCACCTGGCTGTTGTGCTGCATCAAGTCTCATGAAATAAAAGTCTTTGCAGAGTAACCTTTTCTAAAGCACTGACCTTTAGTGGTTAAGGCATTTATCACGGGTAGGCCTTATAGGCGCCCAAGGGAAGTGGTGGACCAAGGAGGAAGCTTAGGGGTTTACGGATCAATAACGCAGCACAGGCAAGGATCAGGCAGAAACTGTAATGCCTGCCGTATAAATACTGGCGCACGTCAAGTCGGACGCCCATGCCGTAATGGATGGCCTAAGGCCCCATCACCTTGAAAATGTCTGATCTTGGAAGCTAAGCAGGGCCAGGCCTGGTTAGTACCTGGATGGAAGACCGCCTGGGAATACCAGGTGTTGTAGGTTTTTTATACCAGTATACTTAGGTGTTATGACATCTAATTTGGGCGTCTAGCTTCCTATTGGTTCCTGATGTGTCTGTCCATCCTCAGCCTCCTGATTGGTTCCTGGTCCCTTAAATACCTTCCTCTTCCTCCTCACATTGCCCAAGCTGGCTTCTATTTCCACAGTTCCTGTTCAAGCCTTGCCTGACATCTGATTCCTGGTTTTCGACTCCTGGCCTGTTTTTTGACCTCTGATCCTCTGCCGCCTGCACCGACTCTTTTGCCTGTTTTGACTTTGCTTCTGTTTCAATCCTTGACGGTACCTCTATCTCGGCTATTCCCTGCTCCTTTGCCTTCTCCGCCGCAGAAAGCCCGGGGCCCCAAAAGGGCGTCTGTGAAGACCGGAGCCGTAAAGGAGTATCCGTGTCCACCAGTCTTCCTTGCACCAGTGGCTCTCCTTCAGGATCCAAGCTATCCATAGGATTCAAGGTAACAGATTGTTACAGAAACAGGTCAAAGTCCAGGCAAAAGGTTGTATTGGCAGGCAAAATAAAGGCAAAAGTCCAGGCAAGGTAAAAAAATACAGCAAACAGGATCAGAAACAACACCCAGGAACAAAGTAACAAGGTCCTATAATTGGGCACCATAATGGCATCCAATACCCCTTTAAATAATTTAATTTGGCCCCGAAAACGGGCGCCGTGACGTCATCACGTCAGATGCAACGTGATGATGTCACTATCCGGCGCCGCTATCCACGTGGCGTCTATGGGCGCCGCCATTCTGGATTCAAAGCTGGAAAGGAGAGGACGCGCCGCCCAGAGCTAAAGGTAAGCCTCCGGGCGGTGCGATCCTGTCACAGTTAGAGGATGTAATGAAAGCTCAGACCAGGTTTACGATGTGCCCTATGTCTATGGTACCTATTTCTATTTCCTGTGGAATTGTTTATAAATATTTTCATCAAATGTGATCCCTTTGTCAGAAACACATCTTGTATGTTTGATTTTTTTGGGGGAATATTTATTGATATATTTCATTAAATACTTATACTTGAATATGTTTCATGTTTTATTTATTTCTGGTAAAGATGATAATTTTTGCAAGCCTATTATTTGTGAAAGGCAAGAAGGTGTAAAAGATATTGCTTCAATCAATAAGTAGCCATTAGTGATGGGCGAATCTCCCGAGTTTCGCTTCGCTGAAAAATTCGCGAATTTCCTGAGTAACCCCTCAAAGTCCAGAAAATTCAATATTTTTCAGTAATATAGTGCCCATCCAAAGAAAACTTGAAGTAATTGTTTTTAGGTAATGAGTGGCTCGTGTTACAAACTTCAGTGAAGTGAATACATCTCTAAAAGGAAAAGATAAAATTGATACAAAATAACGACCCTATAAAAAGCATTACAAGCTGTTACAAAAAGATACAAAAGTTATCTATAAATTACCTGTAATTTTTTAAAAAGGAAAAGAGAAACAGTTACCTGTAACTGAGATACATTTATCTAAGGAATTTTTCTTATCTGCGAATAAATATAAAGAGGTGCAAATTAGCTATAAATATTATAAGAACCTTTTACAAAAAACAGGATAAATTGTATTCTTCGTTAAGTCCCTTTGGTCACCTAGATTGGAGCAACCAGATCCAGAAACATTCCCTCTGGAGTAATACACGCTTTTTATCCTGACCGGGGCATATTTAGATTTTTTCGAGGAATTGCCAACGAAGTTGTGACACCCGATGTCCCTGTGTAAAAAAGTGTTTTGCTGATAAAGTTTCTCTTCTCTGTTTCAACTTATCTTTGTCTTTATTTTGTATGTCTGCCGTTGCAGCGGGTACTGGTTTATAAAAGTGGTATATTTGACCAACTAGGCATGATAAGGTACCTAAGGCACTGTAAGACTTCAAACTCTTTTGAGACTTCTAAATAACCATATGCAGTACTTACATTTAAAATCAAAGCAGTCATGCAGTTTACTTTATACCTTAAATCGCTTAAATGACTTAAAACACATTTTTAAACACACTGCATCACTTGTACTTACAATTACTTTCTCTTATGTATACATTGCATATAGGAGCCAGATTTTTGCATGAATATCTATAGTAATCAGTCACTATGTGGTAATTATGTCTCTTTAACAGTGCATGTTATTATTGTATACATACAAAAACAGAACAGAAAACACATATAATGCAGAAAATAACGTTAACAAAAATCCAACATATACTGTTTCAATTAAGATACGAGTAACAAAGAAAACATGGTTAAAGCAGACAATATTTATTTATTTTTGTATTTATATATGTCTCTATGGTTTCTTTCAGCCTCTCTTTCCAGATTATATAGATAAATATTCATTGATAGAATTCAGATTATGTGGCCTTTTAATTATGAGGAAATGGATTGATTAATTGATTTTAGTGTATGGATGGATTATAAATATGTGTTGTCGACAGGAGGCGCTATGGCTTCTGATGAAATGACTCAAATTGGTCACCAAACATGTAAAGCTATGCTTTCTCCAAGCCCAATCTTTCTTTTGTGATTTCAACAATTTTGCAATAAAGGGGCAGATTTACTATTGGCCGAATTTTGAAAGAAATTCGAAATTCGACTATGTGAATAGGTAGGGAAGTAAAATCCTTCGAATTCAAATATTGAATTCAAAGGATTTTACCGCAATTTTATTGGTAGAACGATCGAATAGGAAATATTCGATTGATCAATAAATCGTTCTAATCAATCGATTCAAACGATTTTTTTCTATCGATCGAATATATTTTATTCAATCAAAAATAATGAAACCCAATTCGTCAGCTTTGATCTATATATGGTCAAATACAAATTTAAAGGGGAACTGCTTCGACAGTCGAATATTTGAATATTTTCATTCAAATCATTCGATTCGATCAAATTTACAAAATTCACTGGCCGAAGTGGTCTTCAAAAACATTCGAAAATCTAATTCAAATGTTTTTGAAAATTCGATTGAACTTCGAATCCTTCATGTGAATTTATTAAATCTGCCCCAAAGTTTTGAAGATTTTACATATGGAGTTTGATTGACCCACTTTTGAGTTTGCATGCAGAGGATCTCTCTGCATGCTTTGGTTTCATACTTAAAGTACACAGTGTGCAGTTTCCATAAACATCAAAGCCTTTCCTTTATACTGTACTTTATATGTCCTGTGTTTATTCCAGTGCAGTTCATGCATTAACAATAAGACATTCTACAAAGGAGTTTCTTTCTAAACTGATATTCATTATATGCATGAAACATGTCTATATGCCACCTGATATCTTGCATTTTTGCTAATATGTTAAGTAACATGGTTGATAGAATGATCTTATCTGGCACTTTGCAAATAAAAGTGCAGATTTTCCCCAACTGATGAAAGGAAAGTTGATATTAAGCTCTCAGAAACAAGTCATCTGAGACTGTCTCCGAAGAGAACTAACAACTTCTGTCCTGGGCTGCAGTTTCACATTTCTATGATCTGCTTCCAGTGAGGAAATATGTAATGACATTAAATCTATCCAGAGATTAAAGAGAGACACGATTTAGTTCATATACTAGAAAGGTTGGTTAACTGAAAAATAAAGAAGACACGAATCCTATACTATTTAAAATGAGCATGTCCATGTAATAGTGATGGGCAAATGTATTCGCCTGGGGCAAACTTGCAGTGAATTCTCGCTTTTCTGCGCCAGAGAATAAATTTGCAAAATTCCAGGAAAAACTTGCCTTGCAAAAATTTGCCTGACGACAATTTGCCAGTGTCTCGTTTTGGACACGGGCATCCATTTTTGTGCAGTGTGAATATATAAAGTAGGAAAATAATTTCCCCTTCCATCTTTTATAACTGTATGGGGCCGATTCACATTGGCCATTTATTCATGTGAATAAATTCAAATTCGATGGAATATTTGATCGTAGGATCTATTCGATTGGTCGAATATGCAAATTAGACATATTCGATCATTGAATAGTGAATGATCGAATAGATTTGAATGATCGAATATTCGATCATTCGATCAGCGAAGGATTTAAGATTTTAAAATTCAATTGCCTTCTTTGCCAGATTGAACCTACCGAATTGTAATAGAAGCCTATGGGAGCTCTCCCATAGGCTTCTGAGGCTAAGTCCTGATCGAATAGGATTCGTACGGCTGAAGTCTTCGATCGTTCGAATCGTACGAATCATTCGAATGATCGAATAATTCATTCAAATGGTCGAATGATCATTACTCGATCATTATTCGATCATCGAATGATCGAAGATCGAATAAAAGGGTAGCCTAAAACTATTCGATTAGCATTCGAAAATCGAATGCTAATCGAAAATCGAATGCTAATCGAAAATCGAATGCTAATCGAAAATCGAGGGAATTCAAATTTTTTTGGGGGAATAATAGTAAATTTTCCCCTATGTGGTTTTTATGGTATTTCATGAATATTGGAACTTCAGACCAAGAACTGCCTTATAAGATTAAGGATTTCATATTTTCTGGTCAATATACTGTTATATATAATACTTCAATGATTAATACAATGTTCTTCTATACATTTAATTTATAGAAGCGCCATCTCAACATTGCTTGGGTACCAAATGGAGTATTTCTTCAGCATATAAGAAAGAAAAAAAGAATTTACATTCACAACATAGACAGCATAGACAGGATGATGAATGTTATTCTGTCAAGAATGACTAGGAAGGATTCATGTTGTGAGCAATCATGACTACATGTGCTGCACAAGAAAAGGTTTGTGTGTGTTTTTTTTCTTATCAATAAATGCAAGTCATGCAATAATGATATCAATCATTTAAAGGAGAAAGAAGATAGCCTTTTAGTCTGGGAAAAGACTGCTTGTTTAATATATATGAAAGTTTAAATGTCAGAGATGTCAGGGTTTTCTGATGAAAAAAAAGCTATAGATATTAGTATACGTATGGTAACTGCATATTGCAAGAAGCAAGATGATTGATTTGATTCAATTAATTTCTTATTGGAATTTTGCAAATATTTGATGTTTAAAGCATTTGACTTTAAATACTATCAACCTACTAGATTTAAAAATGGTTATAGAATAGCATGCACAAATTTCAGTGATTTTAGAGGTTTTTTTTTCTCTAAAGCCAATAATACCAAGTAATTTATTAAAACAGCCTAATATAAAAAGTAAAAACTAATAAAAAATTTAATTTCTCCAAATTACAGGTATGGGGCCTGTTATCCAGAATGCTGGGGACCTGGGGCATTCCAGATAATGGATCTTACCTCATTCCTTAAATCTACTAGATTACTAGTAGTAGACTACTAGACTACTAGATTACCAGTATTTATGTGTCTGTTTTTGCAGCTGGTTCTGACTCTTGAAACAATGAGTAAACTGGAACTATAAGAAGTATGCCTTATTTTTAACTTGCAGCTCTATTTCAAATTGCATGTAAGAAACATCATAACTAACATTAAGCCTATACTTTTGTTCTACTAACAAGCATCATACTTTTTGAGGAGGGGTAACAAATCATTCTGATGCTTAAACTCATCATTCTTTTAGGGAAAGGGTAACAAAAAATATTATAGCAAGGGTAGTTAAAGGAAAACTATACCCCGAAAAATAATTTTTTTATATCAAATCAAGTGACATATTAAAGAATCTTACCAAACTGGAATATAGATTTAAGTAAATATTGCCCTTTTACATCTCTTGCCCTGAACCACCATTTCATGATGGTCTGTGTGCTGCCTCAGAGATCACCTGACCAGGAATATTATAACTCTAACTGTAAAGGGAAGAAGTGTTGAAGCAAAAGACAGAACTCTGTCTGTTAATTGGCTCATGTGACCTAACTTAATAGTTTGTTTGGTAAGTTTGTGTGCACCGTTGGATCCTAGGATCCAAGGAGGCTGTCCTTATTTTTTAAAATAGCTATTTTCTATTTCTGATTACCCAATGGCACTTGCTACTAAAAAAGTATATTATTATGAAAATGGTTTATTTACATGAAGCAGGGTTTTACATATGAGCTGTTTTATGCAATATCTGTTTATAGAGACCTACATTGTTCGGGGGGGTATAGTTTTCCTTTAAGTTAATTGAATTTCTTTATAATTATTCTTAAATATGGGTAAGAAATGGTCAGTAATAATGATATTTTATAGAACAGTTCTAAGGGAGGGACCTTGAAATGCTTGTTAGTATTTGACAAGACATCTTTACATTTCAACAGCCTTTCATTCTATTCATATTGTAATTGTTCCACTTGAAACTGGTTGGCAGGTAGTTGATGTATTATCAGTGGGGATTTTTTATTTTATTTTATTGTCACTTTTTCATATAAAAAAAAGGGACACATAAGGAAAAAAATGGATGAGCTGGTAACATAAGAAACGAATATTGAAAACACATTTATAATAACCATGTACTAGGTTATTAAGGCAATGAAACCAAATATGAATGAGTAACCCTGTTCAACCTGTTGACAATGTCAGCAACTGTTTTTCATTGTGGGAAATATACTGCTTAGTTTTTAATGAGTTTAATGCCATCTTGCTACCAGCTTGTGCTTTGTCTATGGTATAGAGGCAATACAACATCTGTGCAGTTACTTAAATGTTAAAGGGAATAATGCACCCTGTATTGTAAAATATAAGTTACGAAGTAGTCCTATGACCATGGGGCTTTTATACAGGTCCTGGAATTTCAAGATGACACCTAATATGGTAAAACAGAAGATGCTTTAGGATGGGGAGTACAGAAAAAAGAAATAGGTACAGTGTGTGGTGGCATCAAGATATCTTCCAATTGTAAACTGGACATCTGCCATTGTCTTCTACATGATCTCAGCAGGTTGGAGATGGAGTACTTTTTATTCTGACTTTTAGCAGCCTCTGGGCTTTTTTTATTGTGTGAAAAAATTGTGTTCTCCCTTTTGAAACTCTAGAAAAAAGTGGAATTTATTAAATAACTCCCTAAATGTGTATAATCAGCTCTTGTAAAAAGATGTAAATTACTGTGACATGTTCACCAGACTTAATCATAGGCAGACGGGGATTTTCATTTTTAGCTTGAGGAGGATAGTAGATGTCCTATACCCTTGGGGGTATTTTTATCAAAAAGTGAAGTTAGAGATCGCCACAATCCTCTAGAGTAAAAATCCGCCATACGCTATTAATTTCTATCGCACTTTGAAAGGCGTTTTTATCAAAGGATGAATGTTCACTTTCACCCATTGATAAATACTCTTTTGAAAATCCCCTACAAATCGTTGGAGTGGCGGAATTTCACTCTATAGGACTTTGGCGATCTCTAACTTTAATTTTGTTAAATATACCCCCACATCTTACTACTATCATACTGCATGAAAATTTACCTGGATAAAATACTGTTCCAGTTAACATACTTATAAAAGATAGCAGAATTCTCTAAAGGATTACCATTTAGAGAGAGAAAAAAATTAAAAGAATTATGAGAAAAATAAGATTTTGTGGCATAATAATAAGTTCTGCATGTCTATTAACCAATAATAACCAATGAGTTGTTTAATTGCAATATTTTCATTAATGCTAAACAATATCTACTTTTATTAGTTGGTATAGTTTATTACTCATTCATGGCATGTCTACTTAAATGCCTGGAACATTTTAATGTGAACAACATGATGGTTATAATGTAAAATAGCATGATCTGAAACCAATCCATGTTTGTAACACTAGTAAAACCTCTGACCGTTGCTTATTTCAGACAAGCAAATATGGAGTTGATTTATGATGGATCTGTTTAAACAGTGGTAATTTTAATAATCTGATATTCTGGCAGGCAAATAAGATAATTATGGTTATTTTTCCTAAAGACATCACATCAGAAACAGGTGTTTAATTTACAATAAACACTTGTCATGAAACTCAAATGTGTTTAAAGAGGGTTTACTTCATCAGGCTTACCTACCGTATATAATCAGTTGCATGGCAATCATTTAACATTCTCAGTAGAGTTTATTTTCAATGGTATGCTACCACAAAGTAGCCACAAATGTGCCAGATATGAACCCAAAAAATCCTCTTTCCCAGTATTGATTGCTGGTCTGTGCCTGTGTGCCTGTCAGACTGTAAATGTGGCCTTTTATTATTAGTACCAAAAGGCTTTCGCACACCCTTAAGGTTAGAGAATCAGATCTCCTGGTGCCTAGTGCCTGGAGGATGCGGCACCCTCCCAAATACACCGAAACAAGAAAATACACCGGCACACAGGAATGGATGAGCAGGGAAAACCCTTGCCAAACTTTTTACTGCGGAGTGCAGTCCATTCCTGTGTGCCGGTGTATTTTCTTTTATTATTAGAACACCAGTGTTATACAGTAGTACAGAGTTATTATATCATGATTTGGAAAAAGAACCTGGAATTGTAGCACATAGGATATTTAATAGGAATGTTAAACATATATGTATTTGCTGTTTTTGAACTGCTGTTTTATAAAGCTCAGACAAATCTCAGTCTCTTTTGGTCACTAAAGATGCTAGAAAAAGTTTACCAGCAATGTTGATTTTAAGGGTTAAAGGATATAATTCCTCCTATTTTAAGTAATTGCTAGCATTTCAGTATCTATAAAAGTTATTTTTTCAAAATTAAGCTTACCATAGTCAGCACCAAGTACAAGATAGATACTGAATTTTACTCTTTGGATACATTGGTTCTTTTCAACACATGCTTTCGGGTTATGGGATGTGAAGAGTACTACATCACTGCGTTATAATCAAGAAAAAATATATATATTTTAATTACATAATAAGCTGAATTTATTTTAAGCATTTGCTCTTTTTATTTTGCTAATGTTGAAAACAGACACCATTGTAGTATTATACATAAACATGTGTTCACTATTGCATTCCTTCAGCTCTCAGACTTCCCAGATATATGCTGTTATAATTCTCTGCTACCATCTCTCTACCTGCTCTGTAACCCTCCTGTAGCATCCCATCATTTTAATGAATTAATGCTTATGCTGTACACAGCTTTTATGCTTTCAGATTCATGCTGTTTCATGTGCTTCTTTTTGACATCCATAGAGGAACATGCTTTCTTGGTAGTTATCATTATTAATTCCAGAAATAAAACTTATGAGGCTCACAGATTGCCAAGGTAACAAATATACATGGAGAAGTTAGGAAATGGTCAATTAGCACACTGTGAGGGTAGCAGCAAAAGTATAACCATAGATAAGCAACCGCATACAAAGAAGGTTTAGAGGGCAAATAGGGGAACGGAACATGTAAGAAATGGCACTGAATGTAGCTGAGAGACTGAGAGTTAATGAGGCAAAACATCAGTGGACAGGCCCTAGTTCACCTACTAGCAGTTCATAAATTGGTATTGTGTCCATCATAATCAGCACTCCCCTGAGCATTAGAGACACAAATTCAAAAAAAGATCCAATACATGCATGGAATATAAATAGTACACAAATGTTCTACATATAAAGCCAGTACACAATCCAGGTATATTTTGCATTTAAACAAATGTTTTAAGCTTCAGTTTCCAATGGCAGAAATATAGAACATGGGGTCAAAGATCAAAATGGGACTCTTTAACCCATATTAATATGTTTAAAAATAGGTTTGGTTATGCTGTCCAGCACAGTTGAGTAAAATGGTGTTGAGTGTTTAGATTTCCTTTAACTCTCCCATAACCTGGATAAAAACAAAATTATGCCAATGTATTATAGAAGAATATATTTTAATGGAGAACTAAACCTTAAAAACGAATATGGTTAAAAGTGTCATTTTTAACTTAACAAACTTATTGTTACAGCCTAAAGTTTTTAAAGCATCTCAATAGCAGCAATGATCCAGGACTTCCAGCTTGTTATAGGGGGTCACCATCTTGAAAAGTGTCTGCCACACTCACATACACAGTGGGCTCTGAGAAGCTGTTGAGAAGCTTAGCGATTGTCACAAATTTAATTTAATGACGTATGGGGAGGGCCAGGTGATATAGAGACGGGACAAAGGGGGTGAGACCGATTATGTGATCAGCAATTGGCTGCCCTCCATGTCATTCACTTCAATGTCCTGTCCGGCTTTCCAGAAAACCGGCTGTCCTGGTGAAATATGGACAGGTGGCAACCCTAGTTACAGGGCTGATTTTACATTTCAGAATATCAACCTCATTAGACCACCACGAATGTAGGTTATTTCTTTCGGCTCTGCTACTGTTGTTGGAGTAGCCACCTCCAAATCAGTAACATCAAATGAAGAAGTACAACAGGAGAGCCTTTTCAAATTTTTTTATGTAGTATAAGCAGCACTAGTGCTGCTTATACTACATAAAAAAATTTGAAAAGGCTCTCCTGTTGTACTTCTTCATCTGATTTTACATTTCTGTGCTGGTTACTGTGCTTTCACATACCAATAGCTATTTAGTAATCATCCTTACATTTTCACATTTATGTATTGTAAATATTCAGTATATTGTGCATTGGTCAGTAGCTAACACAGCAACACATACTGTAGCATGTGCAGTGAATCAGCAGAAACTAATATGGGGAGTTACTGAATCACAGATCTTTACTTCTAAAGGGTCATGGTTGCCTTAGTCTGATGCATAAGCCGAAAACATAATGTACAACATTTCTATCCTACTTTTCTAGTTAGGCTTTAGTTCTCCTTTAAACTTTGTTACGCACAATGTCTCCTTTAAGATTTATGCTATGGGGGAAAAGAGGAATCCATAAAGGGGAAACTAGGTTGAAATATCATCTTATGTTAATAACATCTTGGATGCCACATTGTGCATACCCTTTGGAAGCAGTTAAAGGGGTTGTTCACCTGTGAGATAACTTTTAGTATGATGTAGAGAGGGATATTCTGAGACAATTTGCAATTAGTTTTCATTTTTTATTTTTCTTGGTTTTTTACTTATTTAGCTTTTTATTCAGCAACTCTTCAATTAGATTTTTAAGCGATCTGGTAACTAGGGCCCAAATTACCATAGCAACCATGCATTGATTTGAATAAGAGACTGGAATATGAATAGGAGAGAGTCTGAATAGAAGGATCAGCAATAAAAAGTAGCAATATCAATACATTTGTAGCCTTACATAGCATTTGTTTTTTTAGAAGGGGACGGCGACGCCCATTTGAAAGCCGCAAAGAACCAGAAGAAAAAGACAAATAACTATAAAACTATAAATAATAAATAATGAAAACCAATTGAAAAGTTGCTTAGAATTGGCTGTTGTATAACATAATAAAAGTTACCTTAAAGGTGAACCACCCCTTTAAATGGCTTGCCATGTTTGTAATATTAAATACCAGTGGGGCATGATAATAATGTAATGGGGGTGATGTAATAATGTGTGGGGTATAGGGGTGATGACATAATGCGGCAGTGATGTGAAGTGGCAGACTAGTGACATGAAGAGGAGAGTTGAAAAGTTGGCACAGACAAAAATAGTAAGTTTATACAAGCATTTCTGAATGAGAGGGGTACTACAAATCTACCATCAGCTATATTACTAGTAAATTTGTAACACTGGCTCGGTACTGGCTGCTATATTACTGACTAGGCTGGTGATACAGTATAATCGGCTAGGTGGCAACCCTAACTGTGTATGTAAGGATGACTCGTACCAAAGTTGTTGAAGATGTCCCATGTCCCATTCTCCACTGCTACAGCAAGGTTAACCCCAGAGTGAGACAGAGAGTTGTTGGGAAAATAGGGTTTATTTTTGCAATACATTCAATGCTACAATACTTGCATTAAAAGGAAATACTAACGTTATATACATGAAAAAATAAGAGCCTAATGTACCTCACTTTTAAAAGGCCCATTTCACTTTAAAATAATTTGAAGAAAACTAGTCATTAGAAACTCACTGTCATTCAAGCGCTGCACTAACATTAACGGTAAAGATCCTGTCATTAAAATTTTATTTTATGTGACTGAAGAGCAAATGTTAATGTCTAAGGTGCTATGTCTTAGATAATTTAAATCATATTTGATTGGTACTTGTAATTATCATATGTCAATCTGCAAAGTTTGTACAAAAAATATGACCTTGTGCCTTATTCACATTGTATGAACTGAAGGCTGACTGGATATGTGCACGTGATCTTTAATAATCAAGAAGCAAAGCTCTTGGAGCATTGACTTGGATGAAGAGTGAGATTAAAAATGGTTAGAGTTCCGCCTGAGTTATTAGCTGTCAGTGCGCTGTAAACATGACAAACGGATAATGGAATTAGGTTAGCTGAGCAGAAATCATTTAGATGAGCCAAACATTTCTCCCCCTTCATTAAATGTATCCTTAGAGAGAATAACATCTCTGTATATAACAGTGGAAGATAGAGTGGGTTGTAGCAGTGTTACAAATAACATTTTCTGCAGGCTAGTAGGCAACAAGAGTTATGGAAGTCAGACAGGAGGGAGGAGTAGAGAAAATTTCTTCATTTTAACAGATGCTTTGTATGGCTATAGATGACCAGCAGTTAAAGGTGTAGGTGAAATGAAAGGCACATTGTTTACACTATGTGCGCACACCTGTAGCAGATGGTTTTATTAGGAGGGCACCTTAACCCAATTTGAGTGAAAGTATTAATAGCCATTAACCTAAAAAACATTCACAGTGCAAATAATGTTTCCTTTCTTCTAATAATGACTTCTATATGACCTTGGGTGGTTTGAAACAGAGTATTCTTTAATTCTGACTTTTAGCAGCCTCCGGGTATAATGAATATAGAAGTTCTCTGAGTAAGGACCCAAACATCACTATCCTGCCAGCAGATAAAGGGTGATGCACAGTTGTGCTCAACACAAATGACTATCACTGCAAGATAACTACAATACTCAGTGATAGCAACACATATGAACACTACATGGGGGAAGTGGAAAGCAGGGCTTTACTTACTTTCCAGGGAACTACACCAAGTCACTGGTTCAGGTATGTGGATGACACCTGGGTTAAAATCAGATCCAATAAAGTGGCGTCATTTACAGAACACAGTGGACAATAACATCAAGTTCACAAGGGAATATGTCCATAGGAACAAACTTGCTTTTTTGGACTGTTTAATTTGCATCCAAGAGGGGGGTAACTTAAAAACGGAGGTATACAGGAAACCTACTCATACGGATCAATATCTGTTGTTCGATTCCCACCATCCACTGGAACATAAACTGGGTGTCATTAGAACTCTGCACCACAGGGCGGAATATGTGGCAACTGATACAGAGTCCAAGGACAAGGAGCATACACATCTCAGAGGAACTTTAAAAGTGTGTGGCTACCCAGATTGGGTAGTGATGGGTGAATTTATTTGCCAGGGGCGAATTTGCGGCGAATTCCCGCGATTCGCCACTAGCGAATAAATTCGCGAAACGTCAGCAAAATTTCGCCTGGCGAAAATTAGCCGAAAAAAAAACGAGTCGCTACACGACATTTTTCGCCAATTCGAGAATTTCTCTGGAAATTCGCCAATTTTTCGGCAAAGCGAAACTGGGGAGATTCGCTCATCACTAAAATTGGGCCTTTGTCAAAACAGCAGCAACCAAGCCCAACAGGAACATCAAAAGAAATAAAAACCCGGAGACACATAGTAAGCGATACATAGTCATTCCATATGTAACTGGAGTGTCGGAGAAACTCAGCAGGATTTTCCAAAAACACCATGTCCCTGAACTGAAGAACTGCTGAAGAACTGAAGAAGCTGCTCGGATGAGTAGTGAAACGTCTTAATTACTCAGCAAGTCCAGTTGTTTTAGAATTACTTATATCAGATATACCATGACCTGGATGAATGAAAATCTTCATAACCATGTCCCTGTGTTTTTCAAACCTAGCAAAACACTGAGACAAAAACTGGTACACCCAAAGGATCCAACTCCGAAGGGAAAACAAAGTAATGTGGTATACGCAGTCCAGTGTAGCGATGAGTGCACTGATCTATACATTGGGGAGACAAAACAACTGCTCCATAAGCGAATTGATCAGCATACGAGAGTGAACTCTACAGGGCAAGACTCGGCTGTTTTTCTACACCTAAAAGACAAGGGACACTCTTTTGAAGATAGCAATGTCCAAGTTTTGGATAAAGAAGACCGCTGGTTTGAAAGAGGTCTGAAAGAGGCAATTCATGTTAAGGTGGAGAAACCATCCCTGAACAGAGGCAGGGGCCTTCGACACCACCTGTCTGCTACATACAATGCTGTTCTCACATCTGTTCCCTGGTGGTTTCAGAACTATTCACACATCCATTCATGCAACTCTCACAACAAACACCTGTTTTCTAGGAGTTGCATGACACATTGGTAATCCTATCACTGAAACTACACACACTCAACATCACTGTGAATTTCAGATGTCACCTCTCTGAAGAGTTACAATGTGCCATTGTGGTTGGATTGTTGGAAGAGTCTATATGCCAAGAACTCCCCTACACCAGTCAGTTGATCTGAAGAAGCTGTTCGGATGAGCAGCGAAACGTCTTCATTAAAATATCTCAGCAAGTCCAGTTGCTTTGAATTACTTTGGATAAATAGAATTACATTTTTTTCCTACAAAAAATAGTTTTTCATCTCTAAAACTCCTACCAAAAAAAAAATAACCTCGCAAATTTCTCTGATAAATGATTAAATAAGTATTAAATATGACCTATTATAAGTATGCAACATGCATGATTAAGAACTGACAAAACTACTATTCATGTCACAGGTAATATTCATGTCACAGTTTCGCCTATGCGAAAACTAGAACTATAAATTGGACCTAAGTGGATATAAGGGATTACATCAATAGGTCTCAATGGACCAACTATTCAGCTAATAGTTTAGTGTTTGCTTCCATTTTTCTATTTCTATAATATGCTCTATTTGCCAAGTGGGTACGTATACTGAATAACCAGTTTTGTGTTCACTCTTACAATGTTTCTTTTTGACCAATAACACGCTGTTATGTATCAAAATTGTTACGCATTTTATTTTATTGCTATGTTTTGTTCAACATATTTGATACTGCACATTGCTGGGCCTGCAGTCACGATACGAGAGGTGATTTGCACTGGTTGGGGTTCTAAGCACCAAAGTTGATTGGTCAGTTTGAATTCTACAGTCCGTCACACCATCCTATGATAATGTTACATGTCACACAGTCCCTGCTTGACACGCCCCCCCTATCGTTACGTGTATATGACCTGTGAGTGCTCCTTTCATGGACTATATAAATATAAACTCTGAGGAAGTCCTTCGGGAGGCCGAAATGTTGGTCCCATGCAA
The DNA here is from genome assembly GCA_024363595.1 of Xenopus borealis. NCBI lineage: Eukaryota > Metazoa > Chordata > Amphibia > Anura > Pipidae > Xenopus > Xenopus borealis. Next base: position 69,311,769 of record CM044442.1, read on the forward strand.
TAAATCTCCTTATATTTTTATAAGTCATTTGAGTGCGAATCTCCTTGCAGTTGTTATAGTTTAGTGCAGAGGACCTCTTGTATTTGTCTATATATATTGTATTTGTCTATATATATATATATAAAATAAAATGAACATCGATGTTCATTTGATTTAAGTAAAGGACTTCTAATAACCCTTATGCCATGAGTGCTTCCTTATATCTTTGGACTTTATGATTGAATTGGGTTAGCACCTGGCGAAATGACCGAATAGCAGAGGTGAGTGTCGGCAACCAATGGCTTTATATATTTATATATATATATATATATATATATTTATATTTAAAAGTGAATTAAATCTAGTCTTATGTTCAATATCATAGATTCAAGAGATCATTTGTTTTAACCTCATATCTATAACATATAAGCTTTGTGCATGTACAAAAGGTAATAGATCTTTGACAAGATCATCTTCAGTTACATTTATGGGGTGCTGTGCGTACCACATTTTTGATAACATTTGCGCTAAAACAATTTAATGATAATGATAATTTTTTTATTTTGCTTATTTGTGTTTGTTTAATATACGTGGTCCCTACTTCAAAATCTTTATCAGAGATCACACAGTCTTTGCCTTATTTATGAGATGATACAATAGATGTATCTAGCTCCATATTGCACCTTCCCATTAGAAATACACAGGTGAAAAGTATGTGGCACACAGCCCACCCCACCGGTGTCATTAGTGGGGTACAGGTCTGAAAAGGGTTGGTTAAAATTGGGTGCTTTATGCCAACCAGCACATCTTTGCTCCCCATATTTCCAGCTTTTATATTTTCTGTGGTGTCCAAAAAAGGGTAAGGCATATGTTCATAGTATAGAAGACCATGTGCCCATTTTGCTACCTTTATTGTAATTTACATTTTAGTGCAGTATGTTTTTTCATATAGTTTCAAAGTTTTTCTAAGAAACTTCAGTAATGAATGGAGATAATGGAAAGTGCATGTGTTTTAAGAAAGACACCTTTTATCCCTTTGAATGATTAAAAAAGTGGTTATATTTCTCAGCATGTTAATGGTGAAAATGTAATAAGGTACAATAATGAATGGAAAAATGCCCTTTCACATTTACAAGGCTAATTGAAAGGACCCTTTTTATGCCTTGTTAAATTTATGGATATATGGTGAGCAGTTTTCATCTTTCGATGATTGAAAATGTAATGCATTGTAGCAAAGTAGCATATTCCCCAACAATTGCAGTTTTTTTTTAGACACTTTGTTCATGGTTTTTTTTTTTAAAAAAAAGCATTTTGAAAATAAAATATATGTGAGATGGAAGTAATCTTTAAAAAGCATTGCAATTTTCAACTTTGCATGGTACTATTACTTCTGAATTTCTACATTTTAACAGCTTAGATTGTGTTTTTTATGTAACTTTATCTAGCAATCTGAGATCTAACTTTTATACTTGAACACAGAAGACAGTGGGTTTAAGAGCATTAGGATACTGTTTGGATTTCTTTGGAAGAATTAGTGAAATATACTGATATGGTGTTTGGTTACAATAATATAGCAATATATTGAACAAAGCAAAATAGGAGATTTAAAAAACCCATAATCGACAAGTATTTACAAGTAAAGTCTTTGAATTCTGAGAAACTATTGCTTGAGTCTTGTTATTTATTTTGCATGGGTTTTAACATTTTAAAATCAAACTGGGTCAGATTTGCTCATCACTATAAGTTAGTTAAAAATCAATAAAGGCTGGAGTGACTGGATATATAACATAATGGCCAGAATACTACTTCCTGCTTTGCAGTTCTCTAGTTTTCCACTGATTGGTAACCAGGCAGTAACCACTGAGTGACTTGAGGGGGAGGGGCACATGGGCCATAACTGTTTGCTTTTTAATCTGACCTACGTGCTAAGGATCAATTGCAAACTCACTGAACGGTTATGTCCCATCTTAGTTAGTCGCTGACTTAATAAGAGTTAGAGAGATGCAAAGGAGGAAGTTGTGTTGTGTTCTGTTAGATATCTGTTCCCTACAGTCTTTATACATTGCATTTTTGGCTAAATATATTAGAAACATTTTATATTTTACACACCCTGTCCATTTACCCAGTTTTTATTTTGGCAGTAAACTGTTACTTTAAGATCTCTCTAAAAAAAACTTTGTCAACAAGACTACAAACATCTCCAAATTGATCAATGGACCTCTCCCATTGACTTATACATGAATTTGGCAAGATTTTAGGTGGTGAGTAGCTAAATTCAAATTCATAAAGGGCCAGAGTTTGATAAATCTTAAAAATAATATTTGAATTTTTTTTTAAATTTTAAATCAAGTTTGGATAATTCACTAGTCAAATTTGACAGTTTAGACCATAAAAAAATTGGAACATTGAAATATGAATTTTCAATTTGACCCTTAATAAATCTGCCCCTTAATGTCAAAATGCCTAACATCACAAAAATGATATTTTAGATCTTATGCTTGCAGAGAAAATAAAATAAGGGGCCAACAAATTGTCTTCCTAAATAACGTAAAAACAAGTAGGCAATATATTTTAGATATGAAGACTACCTTAATCTAAATTAAATCATTTATAGAAAATGTTGTGTTACTCTGTTTTTCCTATATATATATATATATATATATATATATATATATATATATATATATATATATACAGTAAAGCAGTGGCTTGCTTTCCCTAGCAACAAGGCAGTGGTTTGGAAGTCAGAATAGCAGAATGACCTCAATCAAAGCTAACCATTCCAAGCCCTAGCCTAATGCCACCAGGCACTGAGCCTTCTTTCAATGCTCCATGTCTTTTATTACCCATTATTATTATAATTATTACCCATATTAGGGAACATGTTAATCAGATTAGTAATACTAAATATTGTAATAAACACCAGTAGTGATATGTAGTACAGTAGTGATCTGTAGTACAGTAGTGATGGGCGAATTTATTCGCCAGGGGCGAATTCGCTGCGAATTCCCGAGATTCGCCGCTGGCGAATAAATTTGCGAAACGCCAGCGAAATTTCGCCTGGCAAAAATTCGCCGAAAAAACGAGTCGAATTTGACGTGAATCGTTTTGCGAATTTTTCGCCAATTCGCGAATTTTTCTGGAAATTTGCGAATTTTTCAGGGAAGCGAAACTGGGGGAGATTCGCACATCACTATAGTACACGCAACTGAACTGGTTGAACAGGTTTTGAGTTACTTTGTGTTAGATATGAACAGGCAAAAGACCCTATTGCATAAATGAGAAGCATATTGGTATTTCTATTTGCAGACACATGTTCCATTCAGTATGCATTTTTACACATTTTATAGTATAAAAACTGTTATTTAAGTGATTGGTTTTAATGCATGGGAGGGGTTGTTTGAAAATATATAAATATATACTGTATATATGTTAAGCCATACATTTGTTTCTTGGACTGCTGGGTAAACATGAAATGTTATCAGGATCTGCCAGTGATCAAACTCTGGTCTCTCTGGTTAGTGACTCCTGCATTTCAAGTGAGCCACTGGAGGCTTTTAACAATTGTTCTCTCTAGTTTCAATAACTGGCTTCTAGCATTCCTTTCCACACAGTGCCCTCCTCTTGATTTGTTGAACTCATCTGATAAAGCAATCAGGGGCATTTATAAGCCTGCTTTCTGCAAGTCCCACTTGCTTGATCATTGTAGCCGACAAGCCTGATCCAGCCCATTACATGGTTGTTCCTGCTTGTTCCCTGACTGGTTCCTGTTTCATTCCTTCTTTGATTCTTGGTTCCTGATCTCTTGCTTTGTTCCTGAGTCTTTGCCTTGTTCCTGTGCCCTTACTCCTAATCCCTGCCTGTTTTCGACTGATCTCCTGGTACTGACTTTGTCCTGTTTTCTGGTATATCCTTTGTCTGCAACCTGGGCTTGTCCTTGGCCTGCCTACCGGATTTCCCTTGTTATTTTGTTGCTTTATAAGATATTGCTAATATGTTTTCTGCTTCTTCCTTGATGAACATGTATTCGGCCTATAATAATGCTTTATTCCTGCATTACCCTCATTAATCAGCACAATGGAACCTACCTGCCAGTCACACACCTGTGACCACACCTGACACATGTTAGGCTTCTTCTAATATTCTAATCTTCTAATGTTAATTATTTTTTTAACTTTTAGTAGCTCGAGAACTCATTTTCTTGGTTGGCACATTAGAGAGTCTTTTACTACACATTAGCCATTATTGAATTGAAAAAAAAAATGTCCAAATAAGTTGTCCAAAAAACTCCTTCTCCATCTTATACTTGTATCCCTTCAAGTCCAAATCACAGTATCTAAAAATAAAGCCAGCTCCAAAAGAACAGGAACAAACAAGAAAAAAGGGAACAAGAAACAAGAATGAAATGTCCAATTTAAATACATTTTACATTATGGATAACATGTGAGTGTATTTTTAAAACTTTATTTTTAAAGAATAAAAAATAGATTTACATTCTTGCTGCTGCATATCAGTTCACAGCCAGTACCAGTGGGAAAGCAGTGCCCTGGGATAATTTCTAACATCCAAGAAGCTAATCCCATTGTATTAATTCCCTAATGGTGTTGAGAGTTGTAACTGGAAGTGGTTTAACACACATGTGGTGTGCCTAGTAATCTTTATATTTTATTTATAAACACACACAGTAGTGCTTCACTATCCTCACCACTTTTTGTAGTGTTGGGTGTCGACTGTGACTCTGTCTGCTCAGGTCCGATCAATACTTCCAAACATATGTGAAGTAACGTTTCAGGCTTAACCAGCCCTTTATCAAGCTTAACCACAGTGTAACTTAAAATCCTTTAAAAAGCCCAGTAGGGCAGGGAAAAATCCAGACCTCCCAATTAATGACTCCTCATTAACCCTTTTGATACACATAATAAATACATAGTGATAAATACATGTAAAAAAAGAAATGTTTCTCAACTGTACAATGACTATAAAAATCCATATATGGCAATGTCTCTTGTTTAAAGGTTGTATTATCCAACATGTATTAAAAACTTTTACTCCCAATCTGTGTGCTCTATTCCTGGGCAAAAAATGCCTTTCCAAAATTCGTGTGAATAATTCGAAATTCAATCGTATTTAAAAATAAATTTGAATTCAAATTTTCGAATAGTTTTTCTGGCCACTTTGACCATCACCATGAATTTTAAAAATTTGATCGAATCGAATGATTCGAATAGATATAAAATCTATTTGATCATTCGACAATTCGATGGTCGAAGTACTTGCCCTTTAAATTTAATTCAAATCCCTAGTTCGCCAGATTAAACTTACTGTACCAAATTGCTGTAGAACCCTATGGGAAGCTCCCATAGGGTTTTCCCAGCATTTTTAGATTGAATAAAAAAAATTTGATCAAATGATTAAAATCGTTTGAATTGTTCGATTCGAGCAATTTATCGATCAATCAAATTTTTCTTATTCGATCGTTCAAAAAATCACATTGCATTAAAATTCAAAGGATTTTAATTTTATACAAATTCGATGGTCGAATGCGAGGGTTTTTAACCCTCAAATTCGACCCTTGCTAAATCTGCCCCTATGTATTTGTTATATAAATCAAAAGGGTTAATGTTAAATTGGGAGGTCCTGGGTTTTCCCTCCCCTACTGGGCTATTTAATGGATTTTAAGTTACATTGTGGTTAAGCTTGATAAAGGGCTGGTTAAGCCTGAAATGTTGCTTCACTTGTTGCAAAAACAAGTGAATTTTCACTATATTGGAATGCTGCTGAAATATGTTTGGAAGTAGTAAACTTTATAAAGCACTATACGGGGACGGGTGTTAATTGCCAAACAGTATCACCCTATATATGTTTTCTTGTTTGTTCCTGCGCCTTTGGTGCTGGCTTTGCCATTAGCCATAATACCCCAACTTGATGGTGTTCTGCCACCAAGGGCACCAATGCCTAAGTAGGCTCACTTCACACCAGTAATCTAGCTATCCAGAGCACCTTATAATTATTGTACACACTTCATTCCACAGTTTCCCAGGACCACTGCCATATGCTGCAACAATTTTTTAAAATATAATAACCAAACCTATGCCCAAACCTAAAAATCCAAAACCTTCATTCCCACATCTGCTTCCTCATCAAATGCAAAAACCAACAATTTTAACCATCCTGTACCCTTTACATAGTTACATACATGGTTGAATAAAGACAAAGTCCATCAAGTTCAACCCCTCCAAATGAAAACCCAGCACCCATACACACACACCCCTCCATACCTTCACATAAATTATATATACCCATATCCTAACTATAAAGTTTAGTATCACAATAGCCTTTGAGATTATTTCTGTCCAAGAAATCATCCTTTAACATCATTTAGACTGACAACATTCTTCTAAACCTTCAAAAACTCTGTTTAAGGTGCCTATACTATGCATTCTGGATTATACCATCAACATACCAAGAATAAACACCAATTATCTTCAATAAGTTTATATTGTTTACTAATCTTTAAATTGTAAACGCTTGTCAGAATTGTTTTCTAATCCTCATGCGTCATTCTGTATCACTTGTTTGTTTAATTCTTAATGTAAGTACTTGTGCTAAATAAATACATACAGGTTGTCAGAAATAACATGAAGTTGCTTGTTTAAAGGAGTCTAAATGAATTGTTCAAAATACAGACAATATTTTAGATCCTTATCTATAAATGCTGTATGTGAAATCAACTGGACTTGCTGTGTTTTTTCCTTGAAGACATTTCACCAATCATCCAACTGGCTTTCTCAATTCAGAATTCATTTCTTAATTGAAAAAGCAGTTGGATAACTGGTGAAACGTCTTCAAGGAAAAATACAACAAGTCCAGTTGATTTGACTAATTTCTAAAGATATACCATGAACTGGATGAATGAGAATCTTCACAAACATTTTAGATCCTTATGACATATGCTTAAAGTGGGTGAGTTATAGAAAAATAACCCAGACAGTAAGTATATATAAATAACTTGCAGCCACTCATAAATGAGAATTTAAAATGATATAAACACATGGCACCAGATTAGAGTGGGAAGTAGACAAAAGACTTAGTTATTTTATTTTCCTGTTTTTTAAAGGGCTGCCTTTGTTTTAAAGATAAGCGATGAACATTTTTGCAGTTCTTTTTCCTTGAAGACATTTTACCAGTCATCCAACTGGCTTTCTCAATTCAGAATGAATTTCTGAATTGAAAAAGCAATTGGATGACTGATGAAATGTCTTCAAGGAAAAGCATAGCAAGTCCAGTTGATTTGACTTATTTCTACAGGTATACCATGAACTGGATGAATGAGAATCTTCACAAACATTTTAGATCCTTATGACATATACTTAAAGTGGGTGAGTTATAGAAAAATAACCCAGACATTAAGGGGCAGATATACTAAATTCAAATGAAGGATTCAAAGTTCTATCAAATTTTCAAAAAGATTTGAATTCGAATTTTTGAATGTTTTTGAAGACCACTTCAACCAGTGAATTTTGAAAATTTGATATTCAAATTTAAATGATTTTACTTCCCCAACAATTCCCAACTATTCCCATGGTCGAATTTGAGGGTTTTTAACCCTCAAATTCGACCCTTTGTAAATCTGCCCCTAAGGATATTTAAATAACTTGCAGCCACTCACAATTGAGACTTTAAAATTATATAAACACATGGCACCAGATTAGAGTGGGAAATAGACAAAATACTTATTATTATTATTATTATTATTATTATTTTTCAGGTTATTAAAGTCCTGCCTTTGTTTTACAGATAAGCAATGAGCTATGGTCATATGGATAGCCTTGTTTTGATTTTTTATATGCCTGAAGATAATTAATAATTTTAAGTTACAAAAACAAGAAACACTTGCCAAATCTGGCAGACATTTTACCCCTGCTGCAATTTAGCACTCTTAAAGGAATTTAAAAGGAATTTATAAAAATAAAAACTGGTCAAATGGATATGCTGTGAAAAATTTTTTTTCTATATAGTTAGTTATCCAAAATGTAGTCTATAAAGTCTGGAGTGATTGAATGTATACCATAACACAACAGAACAATACTTTCTACTTGCAGCTCACTTTCCACTGACTGGTTACCTTGGTGACCTGGCAGTAACCAATCAGTGACTTGAGGTGGGCCACATGGGCCAAAACTGTTGCTTTTGGATTTGAGCTGCATGCTGTGGATCATTTGCAAACTCACTGAACAGTTATGTCCCATGTGGATTTTGAGTGGTAAATGGTTATGTTTTTCTTTAAGGAGTAACTCAAATTAAAATCAGCAAATATAGACAGTGATTTTTTTTTTTTGATAAAGATTTTTATTGTTTTAACATTGGTTACTTTGATTAAAGTGGTAAGACAACTTATCTCAATTATCACACTGTCACAGTTGGATGATGTCATTGTTTAACATTTGATATCTATCAAAGCAACCATAACAATATAAAAAGAGTGAACAGTAGTGATGGGCAAATCTGTGGCGTTTCGATTTGCTGAAAAATTTGCGAATTTTCAGCGAAATTCGCGAAACGGTGAAAAAAATTGCGAAATGATTCGCGCTGAAGTTTTGTCGCGCGCCCAAGTTGACGCGCTTATTTTGACACGCGTCATAATAGTTTTGACGCACAGTGCAATGTGATAAAACATGTGAAATGCATACCCCCAACGGTTCCTTTTTTTGGAGGGACATTCCCTCTTTTGACAGCGCAACCTGCAGTCCCTCATTTCATTTGTATTGGAAAGTCCCTCTTTTCTCTGCACGGAATAGCCAGAAAAAGAAACAAAGTTTCTAACTTAATTGGCTTTTGGCAGAGAGCCTAGAAGAACAGCTAACAGGTGCAAAAAATATGCTTTTTAACAATTTTGATATAATAAAATAAGTAATTGATTGTATTTGTAACAGTTTAGATAAGGAGAAATATTTTCAAACTTTCATAACCTGCCAAATTTGGTAAAACGAACATGTTAATTAGTGGGTGTGACCACAAAAATGGGTGTGGTCAAAATGTTGCAGCACTACGTATGGAAAAAAAAAGTTCTGTCCCTCTTTTTACTTCCAAAACGTTGGGAGGTATGGTAATGTGAAAAAAAATTGTAAAAAATGGCATCTTTTGCTTTGTGTCTGAATGTGCTGAATAGCATTGGAGTCAATGAGAAGAGCAATTTACACGTGTATTTCACTTAGTATACACACATGCCCTGCATTGTTAGTGGACTCATCTTTTCAAAAGAAAAAAAGGCCTCCCATTTTGCCAGCTTCTTAAAAACATCTGTGATTATTATTTAAAATAGTGAAAAATTAAAAAGGCATATTTTAATATATATTCATTTATTTTTAAAAATATTTTTCACTGCACAGATTGTGCTGTTTTGAAGTGAAGCGGTGAACTCGACGCGCGAGGAAACGAGACGCGCGGTGAAACGAAACACGCGGCAAGTTTTTGTGACCGTTTCGCCAAAACCTTTGCCATCGGCGAATGTCGAAAATTCGCAGCGAATTCGCCTAGGGCGAATTTATTCTCCCATCACTAGTGAACAGCAGAAAACAGTGGGTAGTAGGAAATAGAGACAGGTAGGGGTTATAGAGGTAAGAGTTGGGAATAGGTAGTTTAGGTGGGGAGGGGAAAGATAGGGTAGTGTGGACGGTTCTGGAGGTTCTCAATCTTCTCTCTTGTCTTGCCTGCAATTTATAGTTGCTTTCCTAGAGTGATAATCTGAAGTTAAGTTATATGTTCCGTTGCTTATTAGGAAGGTGGTAGACGCTTTTACATTTCTCCCAGAGGTGTTTGGAATGTTCACTTTTCTTGATAGATTTTCCTGAACCGAGTGCCATTAGATCATTTGTTAGATTTGAGTCAATCAGGGATATTAGTTCTTGTCTGTGTGGTATTAGGGCAGATTTCCAATATCTTGGAATCAGGAGCCTGGTGGCTGTTAGTATATGGAATAGGAGATGTTGTAAATTTTTTGGGTAAGTTTCTAGAAAATAATTAAGTGGCACTAACGGTTGGTTCAGCTTAATTTGAAGATGGGTGGTTTGGTTTATAATGGTTTCCTTAAGTATCCAGAGGGGTTTGATTTTTGGGCAATGCCACCAAATGTGGCTTACATCTCCAGTTCTGTTGCACTCTCTCCAGCATAGTTCTGAGGTTTGAGGATAGAATTTGTGTAGAGTGTGTGGAGTTTTGTACCATCTGTAGAAAAGTTTCCTGGCGTTTTCTATGTGGTTGGTGCATTTTCAGTATTTGTGGGAGACATTAGACATGGCTGTCCATTGCTGAGGGCTCAGTTCTATGTTTAGATCTCGTTCCCACTTCCCACTGAATGTGGGTAGGTTTTTCTGTTGGGCTCTCCTCCATCAGAAGTTTATAGATATTTGCTATTCCTTTAGATATTGGCTATTCCTTGAGGCAGGTTTCTCAAAGTTTGTGGTATTCGAAGTTTGTCTATTCATAGTAGTCCCCAATAGATGTCTAACTTGTAAATATTTGTAAAAGTCTTGTTTAGGGATATCATAGTCTCGCTTCAAAGGGCCAAAGGATTTTAGCATAGAATTCTTGGCTGTTGTTGATCACTATTTAGTTAGGTTGATATGGGGTATGGCTATTTCTAACATTTCCATATTTGCGTTCTGTGCTGGGAATTCTATTAGCAGTGTTTTTTTTATTTAGTTTAGCCCACAGTTCTAGTGTAGTCACTGTAGCATGGTGAATTGCTCTTTGGCGTTGTGTCCCGGGGGTGTTCTCATCTACATTAGGCCTTTGAGTGATATTGGTTGTATCGACTCCTGCTGTATTTGGAGCCATTGTAATTTTTCAGGAGGGAGATTCCATGCTCTCATTTGGTCTATGATCGTTGATTGATAATAGGTTTCGAGACTGGGTACTCCAAAGCCTTCTTTTTCTTTCACTCTTTGCATGTATTTCTGTTTTATTCGTGGTCTTTGGTTAGCCCAGATGTCGTTGTAGATCATTTTCTGTGCTTTGCAGAAGAAAGAGCATGGCACTCTCATTGGTAGCATGTGGAAAATATAGAGAAATTTCATCATTTTGATACTGGAAATTCTGCCCAGCAAAGATGTGTATAGGGCTGCCCACTTAGTTAATAGTTCTTGGGTATCAGCGAGTAATTTGGGATAATTGGCCTCATAAGTTTTGGTAGTTGAGTCACTTAATTCTATTCCTAAGTAGGTGATAGATTGTGATTGCCACTGGAACTTGTGTTTTGCTTGGAGAGCTCTTACAGCTTCTTGTGTCATCGCCAAAGGAAGAATCTGAGATTTTGTTTCATTGAGCTGTTGAGATGTTCTGCTAAAGTCTTTCAGGATTTCCATGACCACTGGTAGTGATGTATCTGGGTTTGTTAAGGTAAGCATAATATCATAAGCAAACATGGCTAGCTTGTGATGTGTATTCCCCACTTGAATTCCTGAAACCTCTTCTGCCATCCTCCTGGCTAGAGGTTCCAACATGAGATTGAAAATGAGGGGAGGCCAAATAGTATAGTGGGGTTCTTTCTTTTCATGGTTATTTCTGACAACGCTAGTAGCAATCAGGTGTGTTTCTTGCAATAACGAGATGTCTACATTTTGTTGTCTACTCCAATTTATCAGTTTAGTCCTCTTTTGTGGACTATTTAGTCTATTTACATTCTGAGGCATTACTTTAATCCCCATGGTGTAAGTGTGTTTGTAGATTAAAATAGACTTACTCAGATTTCTCTGAACGGGTTGTCTTGGCACCCAAGTGGAGTCTGAGAGTGGAGTTTTCTTCCTCTGATCAGGTTTTGGAAAGCTTATCTTGGGCTGGTTGGTCCAGATTGGCAAGGGAGAGGGAGTGGAGAGGATAAAAGAGAACTAGAAAAATAGAGAGAACCTACATTTTAAATACAAACATTATGTTTAGAACTTATGTACAGCAATACTTCAATGGTATTGACTAAAGGGGGGAATTCGCCCACTCTACCCTTGGATAGGGTGAATGGATTCACAGTCCCATGTAAGTTTGTTAGGGTTGGCAGGGTGTGGGAGGGAAGAGAGGGTTTGTGGGGTGGTATCCACTTCACAGGGGGCGATGATCAAAGTATTTTGCTTCTTATATTATTCAGTATATAGACTGCGCTTTTTGTTTGGGTTTGAGTTCCATATAGATTTTGTGGCTTTTTCTGTTCTGTCTCTTCTGGATCACCCATTCTGGTTGTAGTTTTGGCCTTTTTTGGAGCTTCTCTCCTGCACTGTCTGGAGCTTCTGGGATAATGCCCCATTGTTTCAGCAACTGTTCTCCATTTTTTGGTGTGTTCATTATTGTAGGTTTTTCGTCTTTGTTGACCCATCGCTGTGTGTAACTAGAAAGGTCTGCAAATCATTGTAAATGGCTGGAAAGTCTTTTTTGTTTCTGAAGCACTGCTGTAGTTTTTCTTTAATGTGGTAATAGTGGATTCTCATAATTGTATCTCTGGGGGCATGTGGAGGGGTGTTCTTGGCCAAAGGTAATCTGTGGATTCTGCCTTTTAATAGTTGGGTCTGGGCGGCATGCAGGATTAGCTCGCTCATCAGAGTGGTGACATATGAATTAAGATCTGTTGTTGAGATTGACTCCGGTATGCCCCTTAAACGAACATTATTCCTCCTGTTTCTATCCTCCAGATCTTCCATTGTGAGGCCTTGTATTTCCTCCTCTAGTGCATTGTTGGCGTCTATAAGTTCATTGTGTGAAGCGACCAATTCCGCCATTTTGCCTTCTAAATGTGTGGTGCACTCACCCACCTCTGTGATGTCTGTGCCCAAAGATGTTATGGCTGTTATGGATCTCCTTAATATATATAACTGCCGCATACCTGTTATTCCCTTTCACTGCTTCAGTGGTGCTGGATTAAGTAGACCAGGCTGATGAAGGGTGGGTAACCCCCCGAAACGTTGATCTTGTGGTGGCATAATAAAAGCGGTTAATCCCCAACTGCAGATTTGATTGAGTGCGAATCCATTTCTTCAATAATTCTGTTATGGAACTCCGTCCTAAGATTTGTTAGGAGTAGCTTGTATGCTGCGACGGTAAGCAATGTTTCGTCACATTCTGTGTGTGTTGTCTGCTAATCTGGGAGCTGCGTAGGGCTGCTGCCTGCTGAGTCGCCGCCATCTTGGGATGGGGTCTGCGAGCCCAGGTGGGAGGACGGTTTGGGGTAAAATGCAGTCATTTTAACTGGTGAGGTTTTTTCAGCGACTTCCCCATGCTCTGTCTGATCTGTTCTTGCTTCTTGGTGTTTATCACCGTGTGTGATCCCAATCTACACCGTCTGTGACCCTATTCCCTAGTAATTTAATATTTGAATAAGAGTTGATGTTAAGGCAGCAGCACATTGTTTAATTAAAAAAAAGAAAACATAAGATCAAAATATCAGTTTGATATTCCTGAGCACTTTAGATTGCAAGCAAGGGGTCAAACTAAGTAAGAGATCAAATCAAAGTAAAAAAAGAGAAAAGTGATTTGGAGGAGGATATAATACCAAATATACATAGGTATGGATATTTATTTATGTTGGAATCAACTTTGGTTTTAAAGTAGTCAGCAAAATTCTAGAATTTGAGCAAAAAGTAGGAGTCTGTTGGAGAGGTATGCTGAACTGATTTTATAGGCAGAACATTCATGGTGGATAAAATTTGCTGTTGTTTATGAATGTAATAAACTTAGTTGGCCTGGGAAAAGGCAGAATAAAGGTATGCTAGAATATATAGGATAACTTCATTTGCCCTCTGCAAAATACTGTACATGCTCTATTGTGTCATGTTTCTGAGTTTAGCCAGACTGCACTAATGCATACTCTTTTGAACAATTTTACCTTATAAATTATGTGTAACACAAGTAAATACCTATAGTATTCTTTCAGTTTCTACAATTTAATTACCTTAAATTTTACAATTCACGGTAATTTAAAAAATTATGTTTTCTGACAAAGGAATTTGATTATGTATTGTATCCCTTTCCCAAAATATTTTTTTTTCCATTACAAGACTGTCTTAAATGTGCGACTCGTTTTTATTCAGCGAATTTTCGCTGGTGTTTCGTGAATTTATTCGCCAGCAGCGAATCGCGGGAATTCGCCCATCACTAGTTATAAACTATTGGACTGAGTCAACAGGTTTTAAATTCTCTGCTGACATAATGATAGGTAACAATTAGTGATGGGTCAATCTGTGTCGTAAACTTCACCTAAAAATTTGCAAGTTTACACATGGAAGTCAATGGGCATCTAAATAATTTTGAGACAAGTCAATTTTTATCCGCACCAATTTTTACGTGAGCATCAGTTTTTATGCACACGACTATTTGGTCCAAATGCATTAAAGTCAATGGGCATCTGAATAATTGCAGCAATTTTTATGTGTGATATGTTTTATCATTATTAAGATCACTTAATATTTCACTTAGGGGAAGATTTATCAAGGGTGAAAAAACTTAAAAATTCTAAATAAAATCATTCGATTCGAACAATTTCCTCCAAAGAAATTTGATTTCTCAAAAATTTCAAAATTACTCCTTAAAGGTTATAGGAGGTCCCCCATAGGCTTAAACAGGAATTCTGCAAGTTTAAGGTGGACGGAAAGTCAAATTTTAATTTTTTAAAGAGACAGTACTTTTCGAATGGTCGAATTTTTCAATTCAAATCTATTTTTTTCAATTCTCAACAAATGTTTTGAACTGAATTTTTGCCTATTCAATAGTCAAAGTACCCAAAAATTACTTTAAAATTGAAACACACACACACATATATATATAGAGAGAGAGTCTTTCGTCTTTCCCTGAAGAAAGTTCCAATAGGAACTGAAACGTCAGACACAATAAACCCACCATTTATTTAAACCTTTTTGCCTGGATATGAATCCCTGGAGTGCTGTTATCTTCTATTACTCTGTCTATAATCCTCAACTAGCACCCGGGTTTGTTTCAGTTGGGCTCATGGAGTGCAACAGAAGCTAAATAAATAAATAAATAAATATATATATATATTTGCATATATGAGAAATGTGAATGTATACTACTACTACCAATTAAATCTCTAATATCTACATAATTTTTTTATTTATTAATCATTATGTGTGCTGTTCTTACAAGATATAAACTTTAGTCACACGTTACTCCTCCAGGCAGCCATCTTTGGGTAGTAAAAAGAACAGATAGGCTTGAGCACCAATGGAAATAATCTTATGTCTTCATATTACCCTGAGTCACGTGTCAAGTACCATACCTACAGTATACAGTAGTTCAGTGCAACAGTGATGGGAGAATAGCTGGCAGTGTCCAGCATAGGCAAGTAAGAGGGTCCCATGGAAGGCTTGTAGATACTTACCTCCCATACTGTATATCATAAAATGTATACTGCTGATATTCAAATACAGTACATAAAGGAACTGCCATGCTCTGTAGTTTCTACTGTGATTGGAATAAAAGGCATAACAGGGATTACATTTTTTTTACCAATTCTTCCTGTTTGAATTATGCAGTGTTAAGCGTGAAGAGCAAAAGGCAAACCTAATTTATAACAAAATTATCAGATTTTAATCTAAAATATACTTTCTTTGAAAAATAATAATCAGTCAGAATTTACAACGTATTGGTCTTTGATGGTTTAAGTCATAACCAGCACAGCAAACTCATAAAAGGAAATTAATTTGCATCCAGATGCTGAATTAACAAACAAATCAATCTAACCACCATATCTGCAGTGTTACAGCTAATACACTGCACTAATTGGAAACAACATATCAAAGCAAAGAGAATTTGGCTTAAAAATGCATTTAATGAAGGGGGGGGAAATAAATTACAGAAGTGAGAAAAGAAACTTGAAAGTTTATCTGCCAAGAAAATTTAAATTTAACTTCCAGTGAATTAGCAAGATGTTAAAAACTCTGTTCCACCTTCTGTTTGATATAGAAAATGAAAGTTGGATGACAACAAATATAAGAATAATATGTAAATTAGTCCTGGCAAAAATGCTTATTGTTATCATGTAGGAATCTATATTAAAAAGATTAAAATGCTTCGCCAGGACAATATTTGGGCATTAAAGGAGGAGGAACAATAAACTAACTGTGGTTGGTATACTATTAGGCACCCCCAATTACTTTATTGTTAACCTTGTACCCTAGGCAAGCACTTTGTCATTGGTTTAATTTCCTGTATATATCCTGTTCTGTATATACTAAAGAAATGAAGCCCAAAAATTAAACCCAGTGGGACAAAAGTGGTAAGTTGGTAGGCCTCAGAGTCAGCAAAGAGAAAACTGAATATCTGCTAGAAGAAGAATATATATGCTATTGAAATTGAAGAGTTTCATTGTCTAGATAATCAAATGGGTAAACAAAAGCCAAATATTGTTTTTTCTTATTTAAAATGTTTTCATTTATTGTTTTTAAATTCAGGGCATAAATTATCTTAACAACATGAAGCAATTACCCTGTCAGGGATGGATACGGTTTGCTTGTTCAATGTAAAAAACATCGTTCATATATTTATTTTGTACTTCAAATATTAATAAAGCACCTGTTCTGTACCATCTACACAGAGTACATTTTCATGGAAAAAATGCCACTGCCATTTATGCTTAAAAGCCTACTGTAAATACATGCTACAGTATGTGGGCTCCACAAACATTCATTTTAAAACTAAGTGATAAAACCCTTGAGTGCGCTAGTCTCTCTGATATTTATAAAACTTGCTACAGTATATGGCCTTTAGATTTATAGTATCAAAGCATGACAAAACCACAAATGGAAATCGTTTTCCCAGTTTCTGTTCTATTCTATTGATCTTGTTTTTACCTTGACAGCATAATACAGTAGCTTGTCTTACATGTCTGAGTTGCATTTATTTGGTAGATATCTTCCATAGGACACACACAGGTTGTTATTATTATTATTTCTTAATACATATTTCAGAATTATAAATCATTTGCTAACGTCTATTCCAAACATATAAACAGATACAAAAATCCTTTAGTGAAGGAACCAAGTGGAAAACATACTGTTTGATCAGCTTTTTTTTTTTATTGTGAAATTTGCCATTTTCTAGTATAAAAGTATAAACTTATTGTGCACTTTCCACATTGGCCTCCATAGATGTTTGAAATAAGTTATTATTGTTTTAGGAAGAGTGTCTTAACACTCTTACCTTACTAAGAACCAAATCCATGTAGAGAAAGGCTGTCAATTGAGCAAAAGCCTAAGGGGCCAATTTATCAAAAGTTGAGTTTTAATTTTTTTCATCTTTTCAGAAAAATGCAGCACAAAAAAATGCAAATATACTTAAGAATATCCTTTGGAACCTTAAATAGTTGGGATTAATTAAAGAATAAAAGCATAAAAAGTCGCAGAAGAAAACTTGATGAGTGAAAGTTGCCAATAGTAGTCAATGGGAATTCTCTAACAGTTCAATAATGTAGTTTTAGCTGGTGTGCAACTCTGTTTTCAGAGAGTAAACTAACACTGAATATTCTTTCACCCTTTTTTCTTAATATAGTGAAAAAGAAAAAAGGTTGCACAAAGATTACACAAATATGAATTTTTCCAAAAATGGAGTTACTGACATGTTTTTTGCATTGATTTTGTTTGATAATGTTACAATTGCTTAAGGTAGACAGAAGCTCATATACAGTACTAAAGTGCTAAAAATAAGTTTGGTTTAGTTGCAGTTGTTTTTTAAACAAACGCAAGAGGGGACTGTCTGTATTTATTGTATATGTATATTTGACATGTCTGTGTATATTTCAACTAATTTCTATTTAAGGTGCAGCTAATTATCAGTGGTCAGCTCATTTATACTTATTTTTATGAAACATAGATCAAGTTTTGTGTTGCTTTACGATATACTATTTATGGTATTCAGTTGTTCGGTATGTTCTTAACTATGGGTTACACGGATTGCACCTCAATTGAAGGGTCCACTGTGCAAGGGGAAAGAATGGCAAAGAGGTTGGAGGAGTGTTTAAATTAGGCAAGGGAGATGGGTGAGATAAAGAATTATGGGGAAGCTAAGGTAGACAGGGCAGTGGGATCAGTAAGGGGTCATGAGGGAAGAGTAAGGGTGGCATACAGTTTACCAGCTAAGGAGGTCCATCTGTTACAAGGAAACAGGCAAATACTAAATTAAGATATGATTCTCCACTAAGTAATGCAAATTTAAAAAGAAAAATTAGTAAGCTCCCTGTATGCTGGCAAATGCACAGAGTTTGTTGGGAAAAATGGGAGACCTAGAATTAATTGCATGCTCTAAAAATTATTATATATCTGACCTGGTGGGATGAAACATGTGACTGGACTGTGAATTTAAATGGTTACACCCTTTTAGGAGGCACAGAGGGATTAAAAGGTGTGTAGGCGTGTGTTTAAATATAAAGCCATAATTAAGTAACACATTAAAGAAATAATCATTGCTGGCACTGGTGAGGGTGTGGATTTTGACTGGGCAAAAGGATACAAAGAAAATTATCACTGGAGTAAGCTATAAACCACCTTGTATAAGTAACGAGTATGAAGCAGTGCCGGGCCAAGCCGATCTGGCGCCCTAGGCGACCTGGCCCAGCCACTGCGCTCCCCTCTGTGCTCCCTGAATGCATTGTGAGCATGCATGCGCAGTAAATCGGAGGGGAGGCGAGAATGTGGAGGAAGGCGGGGGAAAAGTGCTGGAGGGGAGATAGGGAGGCGGAGAGACCTGGCCCAGCCACTGTGCTCACCTCTGTGCTTCCTGAACGCATTGTGCGCACACATGCGCAGTATGTCGGAGAGGAGGAGAGAATGTGGAGGAAGGTAGGGATGGAGGTGGGGAAAATTGCTGGAGGTGAGAACATAGATAAGGGGTAGGCAAAAGACGCATACCTGCCCAGCGCCCCCCTTTCATTGCGCCCTAGGCAGGTGCCTCTTCTGCATACCCCTAGTTCCAGCCCTGGTATGAAGCCCAGCTACTCTTACAAACAGAAGCAAGTAAGTAATAGTTATTACTATGGGTGACTTCAATTATACAGACATGGGGTTGCCAAGAATGAAAAAACTAGTAGGTTTGTAAATATGCTGAATGACAATTTTTTTATTCCAGCTCATTCAAGAACTTACAAGAAATAACTCATCTCTATCATTTGTGCGGGTAAGCATTTAGGGAGTAGTGATCATAACATAGCCTCCTTTGAGATTCTGTTGCAAAGGCAATTCTGTAAGGGAGTAACTAAAATACAAAATTTTAGATGTGAAAACTTTATAAGGGCATCTCTGCAACATATTAAGTGGGGGAATGCTGGCAAAAATTCACCAGAGTCCGCTATGCACCCAGTGCAACACTTCGCCACTTCGCTTTGTTTTGTCCTGGCTGACTGATGGTGGATTTTCACTGGCATTACTTTGGCAATTCAAGCTAATTAAAGGAACACCAAAAAATGAAAGTGTTTTAAAGTAATGAAAATATCATGTAGTGTTGCCCTGCACTGGTAAAACTGCTGTGTTTGCTTTAGAAACACTACTATAGTTCATATAAACAAACTGCTGAGTAGCAATGGCGGAAATTGAAAAAAGGTTATATGGCACAGGATAAGTAATGGATAACAGATAACATTATGTTCTACAGAGCTTATCTGCTATCCGCTGTGTAACTTGAGCCTTGTCCCCTTTGAATAGCTGTCCCCATTGCTACACAGCATATATAACAATAGACAATATAAACAATAGAAGTGTTTCTGAAGCAAATACAACAGTTTTACTAGCACAGGGAAACACTGCATTATATTTTCATTACTTTAAAACAATTTCATTTTTTGATGTTACTGGTCCTTTAAAGCGAAGAGGCATTGGTGTTCATTTTTGCCTATGGCAAATTTGCTAGAGTCTTGCACTCAGGTTAATTTGCATATAGTGGGAAATTTAAAGTTGAATGGACATCTTTGGACATCTCTATTGTAGCAAATACATTACATTTCCACTGTGAATTAAACATGTCCAGGGAACCTTAATAAAGATAATACAGTTATTGTAAAGGAATTGTTCATTATAAAAATAAAAACCGGTTAAATAGCTAGGCAGTGCAAAATAAAAAATGTTTCTAATATGTTTAGTTAGCCAAAAATGTAATGTATAAAGACTGGATGACTAACATAGAAAGAACAATGCTTCCTGCTTTTTTTAGCACTTTTTTTTTCCCTGACTGGTTACCCTGGTGACCAGGTAATGATCAATCAGTGACTTGAGGGGGGCCACACGGGCCATAACTGTTTGCTTTTCTATCTGAGCTGAATGCTGAGGATCAATTGGAAACTCACTGAACAGTTATGTCCCATGTGTTCCCCCTTCAAGTTGCTGACTAACTCTAAGTTAAAGAGCTGAAAAGCATGAAGTTGGATTCTGGCCATTATATTAGATATCCAGTCACTCCAGCCTTTATTCGTTACATTTTTGGCTAAATTACTATATTAGAAACATTTATTTAGCACATACTATCTACTTATCCAGTTTTTATTTTTACACTGAACTGTTCCTTTAAGGCACTACACATGAGCCCACTGCATAGTTAGGGGCATATTTACTAATCAACCCTCAAATTCGACCATTGAATTTTGGTCAAAATTCAATCAAATTTTAACCCTTTAAATTTGAATATCGAACGAATGATCGAATATATAAAATTTGATTGAACGTTCGAATTCGAACGATTTTAACCATTCAATCAAATTGTTGTTTTATTCAATCTAAAAAACTTGGGACCTTCCTATAGGGTTTAACAGCAATTCGGTAGGTTTAATCTGGCGAACTAGGCAATCAAATTTTTTTTAAAGGGCAAATACTTCGAACATTGACCACTTGACCATTGACCAAAAAGTCACCTGCCGATAGAGTACTAATGACAGCTAGCGTCTATCTTTTTCGCAAGTGAAGTGACACCTGCACCCATTTGCAAAGGCCCTGTGGGTAGTAATGCTGGCCAATTGTCACCGGCATTAGTCACTTCTCCCTTTATTTCATCTGCCCCATAGTTTGTACCTGAATAGCGAACTGGCTAAAATATAGATTACAAAGAGTGTTGGTAAATGGAACATTTTATAATTACACCATTGTTGTTAGTGGAACTTTCACATATCTGCAATCATGGATAGTAATGGACCAATCTGAACCTCTTCTCTGAAAATTTGCAAAACAGAGAAAAATTTGCCAAATGCATTGATGTCCATGGGTGACAATTTTTATTGACTCAATGGAGTCTATGGGCATATTTTTTGCAGGGAAACCTGGTGAAAAATTTTTCTAAGCACAGATTGTATTTGTATTGCCACTAATTATCTAAAGTGTAGATAACAGATTACAAAACAGCTGTTGCACTGCTTCAAATGCATTCTGCTGAACTGGATAGCTTACCTTGCACAAATTGCTTTTAACCCATCTAATGTCTATATAATGCAGATGGAGTACAGGTCTGGTTACAAGTCTAGATCCAGGTGGCAATACTGGTTTACAGTTAAACTAAAACATTTTTGTTACTAAAAGAAATTGTATTAAAATGATACCATACCTTTTTTAGAACATTAAAGCATTGCTATGTGTTAGTTCCTCATTCAGGGTACAACCTTTTTTGTTAACTCTGTGTTTCCTTTTTTCAAGTGACTTCTGCCAACATAAAAAAAAGAATATATATTTAATCAAATTGCAAAAATATTTTCAAGGAGGTAAAAACTGTGAATAAATTCTCATGAACAGATTACTTTTTAACTTATTGCAAATATGTTAGGTTTCCTTATTTTCTGATTAAAATAACCCACACCACTTGTAGTAATGTGTTTTTTTTATAAATATATTTCTATTGAAAGTGCCATGAAATAAAAAAATAAAATCAGTATACAGATGTGGGATCTCCAATACAGAAACCAGTTATTTAAAAAGAGTTTCAGGAAGGCCATCTCCCACAGTGTTTTTTCTCTAGTAAAGAGGACCTTGTACCTTATATGTCAAATGTATTTAATGCTTAAAGATCCCTTATTTGGAAAACCTTATTTGGAAAACCAAGTATTCTAAAAAAAAAAAAAACAGATCCTGTAGTAAATTATGAATAAATTACTATTCAGAGAAACTATACTTTAATATTCTGTGTATTCAGTATTGGTGAGTCAAGCAGAAGAACATTGTGAGGAAAGATATGGGAAATGCACTTTTTGCTTATACCAGATCTTAAGACTCCCACTGACCCCCTGTACTGTTAGTTATCTTGCTGTTATCTTATATACATGGTTTTAATATAGTTTTCACTTTATCATATGAGTATGACCAGGCAGCAACATCTGATTAAAGTTTACACAGTACTGGACACATATTCATCAACATTTATCTTGATGATCTAAAAATGTTTAGATCCACTTTAATTGTTGGAGTTTGATTTATTTTTTTTAGCGGAGACACAGCCTTTGATAACAATGTTAGCACAAATATTGCTAGGACACAATTCTTTAGCTACTCAATTTTAAATGAGGTATAGACTTTCCACACTAGTAGTTATAAATGAAAAAAATTCCATAATAAGTTTAGGTAACTAATCTAGAGAACTAGGGGTCACAAAAAATTTAATTTTTCAAGAGGTTTAGTCCAGTGACCATAGACATGATATCAATGAACAATAACATTGTTTTACAGTTCTCCATGGCCAGAACCCCAATCTAATAAGAGCTCTGTGTACACTTAAATCTCAATTCTTGCTCACATACAGTTGTTGTAAAGTGTTTTATATCATATTGCTCTGAATACCTGAAAAGCTATTTATCTGTCCTTTCAGCTTTCATTAGATAAGATTTTTGTGGTCAGTAATTATGCTTGGGCTGGCTATTTTGGAGAGTCAGTTGGAGTTTAAGGGAAGGTAAAAGGTATAATCTGTTAACTAGAATGTGCTTTATTATTTTTCTTCTGTTCTTTTACTCATATAAAGTACTTAAAAACATGAGCACTTCAGCAGTTGGCACTTGTATTATGGAAAGTGGAAGAAAGGATGTAAATTATTTTATGTTTACAACCAGTACTGTAAATGTTTTAGTTGCATCATATTTCATTCCTGCAAACAGGAGTATTTTATGTTCACATTTGAAGTAGAGAAAATTATTGTAAAAGCATTTAATTTCTTTTACTTTCTTGCAGGTTTAAAAAAATAAATAAATAAATATTTGTATCATGAGAACAAGATGGGCTTTCTATATACCTCATTTTAATGTAGAACAAAATCAAGTGATTAAAATGCGAACATAACATTATGCTAAATTTCCATATTTTATCAAGGCTTTCTTTTTAAAATGTCATTATATCTTAATGTTTGCCTGTCGACTTAATATGCCATTATACAACTGTTTATTGTTTTCTTTGGAATGTTAGTATGGAGTGATTTTACTTATTTCAATGCTGCCATCTCATAAACATCTCTCTACAATAAAATCTTTGGTAAAAATGTACAGTATTTCACATTTCAGGTATGTGAAATATATAAATATGCTAGACTAGAGCAAGCACAAAAATTGTAAGAAGGAAACTGCACATATTTGTATTAGTAAACATATAATCTCGGATTTACAAACATCTTTCATATAAGGGTATTTTAAAATGCCTGATATCCCAAAGACAGGAGTGTTCATTGTGTCACACCCGGTAGCCCAAACCCACATAGGAATGACCATCAGGTCCACGGGGCTAAAGTTTAAAGTGTAGACTAGGAGGGAGTAATTAAAGTCCAATCAGGGGAATTGGGTAGAGACTCTGGCCTAGCCACTTTCCAGTGAAATAGTCAAAAATAAATGGAAAGCCAATACCTTGTCTGCTACAAACGGGTGAATCCCAAACTTTATTCCATGGTGCTCACAACACTTCAATGTTCAAACGTTTCCATTTATTTTTGACTAGGAGGGAGTAGACTGGCAAGGAGACTAGAAGGATGTTTTCACACAAACCAGTGTATTAACCAAAATAAAGTAGATTACTACTGTTACCTTAAGGAGACTTGCTTGTGTCATATCTCCATTAGTATCTGTACATAAATA
>CM044442.1:69338561-69378428 GCA_024363595.1 Xenopus borealis
CAGGAATACTTATGTATATGTGTATATGAGAATAAATATACATATTTACTTAAATATATCATTGGTCAACAACTACTGTTGTAAAGGAAAATGCAGTAATATAAAACAAATAACTTACTAGCCTAAGAGGAATAGTTCAATGATAGCAAAAGTCCTGGGACAGGCAAAAATACTACCAGAGTACAAGATACCAGCAAGGTAAAAGGGTCAATAATAAGGATCAGAACAAGGTACACAATCAGGGTGCCTACCCGGCAATCAGAAACTTGGGACAGTGTACTCGGAAAATCGGGAACATGGACTGAGTGGCCAACCCAGACCGGTAACATAAAGGTACAGAGACCTCTGAACTGACAAGGAGGGAAGCTAGGTCAGAATCAAAGACCTTTGATCTGCAAAAATTATCCACCCAATTAAGTTAAAATATAAACCTTTCCACAGCCAAATTTCATGCTGATGTTAGTATTTAGATTAGTGGTTACTACATTACATTATCTGGATTTCCAGTTGATAGATTTCATCCTTCAGACAATACTAGGGTCATTTCAATGGAATAGAAGCATTCATGTGTGCTGAATGAATTAACATGAACTATTCCATTTGTAACTTTACCCTTTTGTACAGAAACTGACTCTTGTTTTATACTTGATTTGGTACCCATATTACTGTATACATTGAACATAAAATGCATAAGAGGAACTCAGATCCATTCATTCTCCTTCGCTTAGTTTCATTACAGGCCTAATTGCCTGTTATGCTCACAGACATGGCCTATATTTTGCTGCGGGATGTTTTCAATGCAATCTATCTCAAGATAAGTCACATGAAAACCTTTTATGTTTGTTTCATCTGTAAATTGCATTTACCAAAAAGAGATGATTTTAATAAAATAATTATTCTTTCTGATATGATTCTAAGCAATTTTCCAGTGTCCAGTAATTAAACATGTTCAAAAAGTTATTTCTAAATGTAATTGCATCAGAAAGTAGATTGTCTGTCCTTTACTATTATTTTCACTGCTACTCCAAATTCTTTCTCTTTCAGCCAAGACTCCAGTTTTCACAATACACTTCTGTTAATCTCATTCTTCAGGTCCATTATTAACAATACATGCAAGGCATTGTGGGAATTAGAGTGTTGGATGGAGGAGAACTGACTTCAGATATTTCAGTATTGTGTGTAATCAGGGAAATATTGTATTGAAAATTAATGTTGCTTACATTTAAAGACTCTACCCTTTAGATATTTCTAAAAGGCACATGCCCAGAAGCTACTTTTCATTTTATTGATGAATCTTAAAAATCCAGTTTAACAATAATGTCTCTAAGCCAGGGATGTTATATATTTGCTTGCATAAAACAATAGAAATGAAGGGAGGTCTCTTAAATATACTATGGCAAAGCAACACAGAACACCCTTTCTAGATTAAGCTATAATACTTTGTTAATTCATATATTCAGAAAAACATCAACAGACACATAAAGAAGTACAAAGGTATGTAATGCAGCTTGAGACATAAAAACATCAGAAACTTTAATTCCCCTTCATACATTTGTCTTTATATTTCAGTGAATATTTAATAAAAAATACAGTGAAAATATAAAAAATTTCAAAAGTTTTACTTGCTGTGCTGCTATTCATAGAGCTATTTTTCAAATGCACTACATTGCAAACAGGCTAATGCCTTCTTTCTCTTGTCCGTCAGAAACAAGACAATCAATCTCCACTGAGTAGTCTGACTTTTATTCATCTATATTGCTTTCTACTCCAGATACTGCAAGAGTAATGTTTCCAGACAGTGCTTTTCCATCTGTAGTGTATGGTACAGATATCCACAGTACAGAAAACAGAAAAAAATGTACAACTTTGTGTTAATTGTAAGTAATAATGTTTATACTTTATGCTATTGTACTTTACTTTGCAAGTAAACATGTTTACTTATGTGTTTTCACACAGCAGGCTGTTAGAATGTTTTTTGAACCATGGAATGATAAAATGTGCCTGTCTCTTATAAAAGGTATGTTAATCATAACTTTGGTTTTGAGCTCTTTGCGAAAAATATGGTAATCCAACATGCACCATCCTGCAATTCACACTATGATACAAGTTAGCACATTCTTTAGGAATGATGTCTCTTCTATTTTTCGGTGCTGCCTTGTACCAAACCATTTATGAAATAAAGGCACACAATGAATTATGAGGTGTAGTGAATACTGTATGAAAATCTATTCCAGCTATGAACCATACTCTGCACCCAACAATTAACCTTTTAATAAAGGGCACTATCTGTCTTAGCACTAGTTAATTACACATACTCCATATAACATGTGTTACAACTTTTTATGAAGTACCTGCTATAATTTTAAGAAGAAAACATCACTAATTAATGGTAGTAACTCTTGGCACATATACTACAGGCATAGTATAAAGCTGTTTATCCACCCCTCTTAACACGCCCCAAACAGTAAGTTAATTAATGGATAGAATGTGCAGACAAAGCCTTCTGGTGAAACACGCGTCAGGCACAGAGCACTGTGTTTTCCTATTTGGGACTCTACTGCTTTATTGGCAGCTGGGGGGATTCAGGTGATTGAATTTAAGTTGGATGCGATGGTGAGAACGGTTTCATGTATTTTTCACACAGCGCGAAACTTTGCAGCAACTAACCACCGCTGAAATTCCCAGTTCTAATTTATATATCTAAGTAATGCTTGACTGCCCTGGAAACAAGTAATAAGTGCTAGGCCATTGCCACACTTAGGTGCCTCTGAGATGACAAGAGTTAGTTCACTATTCCAACGGCATTCAAGCTTACTATAGATTGTACTGGTTCATGGTCGATTTTCAATTTTGAGTAAGTGAGTTTTCCCCGCACTTTCAGATGCTCTCTTTTTTAATTTTTGAAATTTTTAATTAATGAATTAAAGTTTATGTTTTAACTATATCAGTAATTATGACCGTAGATGGACATGAATTTCCTTAGGAGCAATTAGTATTAGTGAAGTCATTGTTCGATTTCACTTTTTTCATCTTTGAATGGAGAAATTAAGGCCAGTACAAATGGAATATATTTATTCACTTTATTAAGCACACAGTTGTTCAATGAATTTTAATCAATTTTGCTATACACACCAATTTGCATTAACCACAATTAATTGAGTAATTTTTAACCATTTATATTTATTTATTTATTCATTCATTCATTCAATTGAACAATCAGGTTCAATACATAATGAATTTATTCAATTATATGATAAATTGAACCACTAAATACTTAGGGGCCGATTTATTAAATTCACATGAATAGATCAAAGTTCGATCGAATTCGATCGAATTTCGATCGTAGGATCAATTCGATTGGTCGAATATGTAAATTAGGCATATTCGATCATTCGATCAGTGAAGGATTTAAGATTTTTTAATTATTTGATTGCCTACTTCGTCAGATTGGACCTACCGAATTGTAATAGAAGCCTATGGGATCGAATAGGATTCGTACGATCGAAGTTCGAATTATTCAAAATAATTCATTATATTGATCGAACGATCGTTATTCGATCGTCGAATGATCTAAGATCGAATAAAAGGGTAGCCTAAAACTATTCGATTAGCATTCAAAAATCGAAGGCTAATCGAATATCGAGTAAAAACAAATATTTTTTGGGGAATAATAGTAAATTTAGCCCTTAATGAATTTTCACGGAATAATGGTAATTCACACTAGCAATTAATTATGTACAATTCACTTCATTGTTATAAGCATATCAAAGTATTGCTTTAACTTTCTTAGGATATAAGGTGTCATGACTTTTGAATGGTGCGACATTTATAACTTCTCCTTCTCCTTGTATATACTAATACTACAGGCATATAAACATGTCTTTTTTTTCATTTTTATATAGGGGTGCTTCTGTTTGACTAACCCCCCCATTTCTAATTTGATTTTTGCATTTTGGTATACCCATACCCCCATACATCTATATATATATATCGAAAAGAATGAAGCACTCGTCAGTTGCAAAAGAAGTGTATTAAAATTTCTTCACATCACGTTGCAGCAAAGTTTCTGACATTCTATGTGCCCTTTCTCAAGCAAAAATTGAATGGGCACATAGAATGTCCGAAACACTTCTTTTGCAACTGAAGAGTGCTGCTTCATTCTTTTCGATTTGCATATTTTGTATATGGGGACGAGACGGATTCTCCTTCAGAAGCGTGCACCGAAATAATAATGCAGATACGCGGATTAAAGTGCTGGGGCATCCAACCAATACAGTTTATATATGTATATATATATATATATATTGTCCAACGTGACCGCACACCAGGAATAAAAAGTTAAAACATAACGTTTATTTCATGAATGTAAAAAGACAAAGGAGTATACTCATCATGATGGAGATCCAAAAGCAACGTTTCGGGTGCCTGCTGCTCCCTTTCTCAAGCTGGTCCCCATGTAATGTAGAGACTGCATCTCCCAGAAGCCTAAGTTCTAAGTTTGGCCTTTCAGCATGCCATGTGATTTGGATGATGTCACCGTTGCGCTGACTACGTCGCCTGTGCTCGTAGGCCTGCGTATTTACGCCGGCGTTTTTGAAAGGCCGAACTTAGGCTTCTGGGAGATGTAGTCTCTACTGCCCAACCACACCCATTTTGGTTCTGAAATATCAATTTCCTGTGTGCCAATTCCCATTGCTCCGTCCCAATGATGAACATTTGAGCAAATAAAAAGGAGGGGACAGGGGCGAAAAAACAACAGCGGGCACCCGCTAGTTAAAACCTGCACTGCACCTCTTTCAAATCATCCCCAGGTGCACGGTAAAGTGTTCCATATATGTTCAAAAAAGACAGGGGTCTAAACAGCTCATTGCCTGACTGACTACGCTCACTATCCGCCTGCCTCGACCCAGCCTGTCTTCGATTACGATTTCGTCTCACGCCTCTGTACTTCGACCTTCTGCCCAAAGACTTTTACTTACAGTCATGCCCCTTTGCCTGCTCAGAACCTTTTGTCTTGCACCTCTCGTTTTAAGACCTGGCGGCATCCGATTAGCCAAGGGCTCCTCCCGAGGTGAAAGGCGGCTGTTATAGACAGAAGTACGAGCCTAGACCAGGGTGCTTGACACTGGTTCTGAGTTTAGGGTGCCGACCGTTACACACTTTACATCTATTTTGATCATAAGAAATACCAGTGTTGCTCCCATAAATTAGAAATTTTACTATTCGACTAGTTGAAATTTATTATTAAAATCTCTCCAATTTGGATGAATTTAAAAGATTTGAAAACCATTAGCAGGTCTTTAAGTGAACAGCCCTGACAATATACAAATATACAGTAGGTTGAGACATTTTTGTAAATGGTAAGCCAGATTCCATTTGTATTTCCAGAGTATTCACACGACTCACCGGAGTTAAATCTGAGGCAAACACCATACTCTCTTGTCATATCCTCCTACTTTGGGAGTTATCTTCTCTATCAATGTCCAGAATGCTCTCTCCAGCTCTTTATTCAAAAGTCAAGCATGTCTTTACAGAAAGAGCTCCTGCATTTACAAAGCCTGCTAATTTGCTGTTACCAAATCAGTATTAATCCTAAAAACTCTCAGAAATTGAAAGCTATGGGCATGTAATAGTCATAGTTCCAGTCAGTATTTTTACTGAACAAGGTAGTGCCCATCCTGTCCTCAGTACAAAGTATCTGCTGGGTGTATAATCATTTCTTTATTATCTAGGATGTTTTTTCATCCTGCTTCCCCAAAAACAGCATGTGGTGTAATTACAGCATCATTGTGTTCACAAGAGAGATTTGCTTGTATTCTTTATATTAAAATAGGTTTAGGGTCATGGCCTAGCAGCGCATGGAGTAAAACATGTTTCAACATACAGTAGCTCATGTTTTTAACAGAGCTTGCACTAAAATAAGCAAAGGGGCCATAACAAAGAACACTAAACAAGTACCCCATTACAATCGTAAAAGACTGGTGAACTAAAGATGGGCAAAAGTAACAAGAAAAAAGGCTCCCAGACAAAACTGATACATTCTACGGAGCAAAGAACAAGGATGCAGATGCAGTGGTCCCCCAGATGGTGGCAAAAGTGAAATGTCCTGCACTGCCTCCCCAGCCTCTCTGCAGTTGAACTCACACAGTGAGCAAAGCCCAACTAACTCAGAAGAGGGTCTCACAACAGGCACCCTAAAAAGTCTGTTCTATTCACGTAGCAATGATATACAGAGTGATATACAGATGGCATCAATACAAATGAAGCAATATCAAAAAAGAATATCACTTTTTTTAACACAATTACAAACTAAGAATAAAAACTCCACCTCAAGAAAATTTAGCAAACAGCAGGGATAAAGGAGGAATTGAAGCAAATGCATCTGCAGAAAATGGAATTAGGGCTCAGGAAGCTGAAAATAAGGAGCTACTATAACAAGTTAAGAAGAACTACTAGCTAAACAAACACAAAAAATATAAATTAGGACACAAGTACCAACTATCCTAGATGAAAAAAAACTTTCAATGCATAACACAAAACATATAGCAGACAGGTTTATCAGGTTCTATCACCAGCTTTACAACTAGAGGGAAAATTCTGATACTTTCCAACCCTCCAGCTAGGACATAAAATAATTATTGCAACAAACAAACCTCCCAACATTATCTAAGTCCCAACAAACACATATAAATAAATAAATTCACCATTACAGAAGTTAAGAAGGTTATTAGACATCTCAAAACATGGAAGGCCGTGTTGATATACGGTCATATATTAGAAAACATGTGCAGATCTCCTGAAATCATATTTAACCCAAATGTTTAACTATGCTGCTGAAGACCAACAATTCTAAAAAGAGATGTTGGAAGCACATATTTAATTAATTCAGCTTATAGGATATAAGCTTTAGGCTTGGAACCCATCCTAGCCATCTACTCCAACCCAATGGCCATAATAAAAAGGGGAGTATTCCTATCAGATGCCACTCTTTTCAATGGCACATGCCAAGGGTACCCATTATCCCCCTTAGATTTTAATTTAGTGATGTAAACAATGGCACAAAGGGTGAGAGAACCACAACCCATCCAGGGACTAGAGGTGGGGCCAAAGGTCCACAAAATCGGTCTTTATGCTGATGATGTAAATGTAGTAATTACTAACCCAGTAAAATGTACAAAAGTGTTACAGTCCTATTGGACACATTTGGAAAATTATCATGCTACATGGTTAATGTAAGTAAAACAAAGGCTATGGGTATTAACATCCCCAAGATACGTATAAACAATTACAAAAATTTATACTTTTTACTAGAAACAGTCCCAACGAAAATATATAGGGATGCACTAGCACTACCAGACATTGAACACTATAACAAAGCTAATATCTTAGCCCAAAGCTATATGTGGCACTTGCCCATGCAAAACTAAAGGTGGCTCAAAATTGAAGATCATTTCAAAGCCTCCTACAGTAAAAGCTGGACTGCAAACATGGGCAACACACACAGGCCCCAAAAGCAACATACCATTTCCCTCATTCAATGGCACAACAAAAATCCCACAACCAGTCTTAAAACATGAGTCACCTAGGGAATTAAATAAAAAACATTACTTGAGGACAACCAGCTGAAATCCTTTGAAAGACTACAATCCAAATTTGGTCTCCACAATTCAGAATTCAACACATATCTCCAAATCAGGCATTTCTTGGTGAAATTTCTGAACCCATGTTTCAGAGAACACACACTGGCACCAAAAGCAACATACCATTTCCCTCATTCAATGGCACAACAAAAATCCAAGAACTTTCAACCTCAACCAGTCTTAAAACATGAGTCACCTAGGGAATTAAATAAAAAACATTATTGAGGACAACCAGCTGAAATCCTTTGAAAGACTACAATCCAAATTTGGTCTCCACAATTCAGAATTCAACACATATCTCCGAATCAGGCATTTCTTGGTGAAATTTCTGAACCCATGTTTCAGAGAATGGTCTCCACTAGAGAAATCCCTCACTCCTTAAAGGCATTGCAACATGCTACCAAATACTGTCAGACTGTACTCAAAAGGAGAAATTCCCAGGAATGCTCAAATGTGAAAAAGACTTCAACCTATTGATACCAATAGAGTTATGGTGGAGAGCTATAAGACAACTGAACTCATGCACTAGCTGTAGTGATGGGCGAATTTATTCACCAGGGCCGAATTCGCGGTGAATTCCTGCGATTCGCTGCTGGCGAATAAATTCCCGAATCACCAGCGAAATTTCGCTTGGCGAAAATTCGCCGAAAAAACGAGTCGCGCGACGTTTTTTGACGCGACGCGTCGTTTTTGACGCGACGCGATGCGATTTGACGCGACGCGCGTCAAAAGCGTCCCGCGACTCGTTTCGCGAATTTTTGGCCGATTCGCAAATTTCGCTAGAAATTCGCGAATTTTTCGGCAAAGCGAATCTCGGGAGATTCGCCCATCACTAACTAGCTGTGCTAACCACCTTGAAAATGACTCCAAATTATTACACAGGTGGTACTTAACGCGGGACAAACTGGCCCAGATTAATCTAGGGACTTCAATGATATGCTGGAGAAACTGCAAAAACAAAGGGTCCATGCTGCACATCTGGTGGAGTTGTCAGAAACTACAAAACTTTTGGAGCTCTCCCAAAACCGGAGGTCCCAATGTATGCTCATATATTAGGAGAAATTGACTCTAACATTCAATTTGTAAAAACAGCTCTAGGGTTAGGAACTATCCTCTTAGTGACAACCGAAACAAGAACAAATGACACAAGTACAAACAGGAATAAGCATATGATACACAACACTACTGGGATTGCACACTAAAAAGTTTTTCTTTTACCACCCCAAATGAGTTAGTTTGGTTTTGTTTAAGTTTTTTCTTTTCCGTAGATTAATACTTAGCTTAGGCCTCATCTGGAGTATGCAGTGCAGTTTTGGACTACAGTCCTTACGAGTGATATAAATGAACTGGAGAGAGTACAGAGACATGAAACTAAACTGGTTAGAGGAACAGAAGACAAACAAGGTTGGGGT
Organism: Xenopus borealis; assembly: GCA_024363595.1. Classification (NCBI taxonomy): domain Eukaryota; kingdom Metazoa; phylum Chordata; class Amphibia; order Anura; family Pipidae; genus Xenopus; species Xenopus borealis. The sequence continues at coordinate 69,347,614 of CM044442.1, forward strand.
AGTTTTCTCTGAAAAAATGTGTTTGTGAGGGGACATGATTACACTTTACAAGTACATTAGAGGACATTATACACAAAAAGCCGGGGGCCTTTTTAACCATAAAGAGGATCACCATACCAGAGGCCACCCCTTCAGACTAGAAGAAAAGTACTTTAATTTAAAGCAAAGTAGGTTGTTCTTCAAAGTGAGGAGCATGATTTCTTGGACAGACATACTGTAGTATCAAAGGCTATTGTGATACTAAACTCCATAGTTAGTATAGTTATGGGTATATATAATTTATGCGAAAGTATGGAGGGGTGTGTGTATGGATGCTGGGTTTTCATTTGGAGGGGTTTAACTTGATGAACTTTGTCTTTTTACAACCCAATTTAACTAGTTCCCACTACTACTGTGGAATATGGTGCACATCCATAGGTACAAAACAGTTAGGAGCACATTTACTAAAGGTCAAAGTGAATATTCAAATAAAATTTGAATTTAAGAAATTTGAATTTCAAAGTAATTTTGGGCTATTTCGACTATCGAATAGCCCAAAATTTGATTCATATAGCAAATATTTGAATATTCGACAATTCAAATTTTCAAGGTACTGGCCATTTAAAATCCTTCAACTTTCAACACTTCACCACCTTAAAGCTGCTGAATTGCCATTTTAACGTATGGGGGACCTCATAGATCCTGTCCTGAAAAATTTCTAAGTTACAGGTATTCAAAGGATTTTGCAGGGAATAGTTTGAATCGTTTGATTAGATCTAACTTTTCGAACAATTCTACTGATTTTGTATTCGATCGAAAATGGACCTATTTGATCAAAATACATCCATTTTCGATCAAAAGAGCCCTTTAAAAAAACTTTGAGGGTCGAAGTTCGAAGTTTTTTCACTTTGAAAATTCGGCCCTTAGTAAATCTGTCCCTTGGACTTATGAAACTACTGTAATCACTTAATGTCTGCCTGTGTAATAATGATGTAACAACAATGCTATCTCAATAAAGTATTTGAGTGAAAAAAAAATAGGTGTAAAATGCAAATCTGGTGCAACTGTACTGAAAATACAGATATCATTATACCTGTGCTCTGTAACAAAATAACATGATTCTTTAGGAGCACTGCATCTATTGCCACAGGTCACTGTTAGAATACTCAAGCTTCCACCACAGAGGTGTGATTCATCCAACCAGACTGGCAGAGCCAAAATTTACAAATGTACTTTCAATGAATGGTGCTGATTTCTGAAATTATGCTTTCTATGAAGTTGAACTAAGCTTCATTAGTATATATATATATAGCAAAATGACAAATGTTTGAAAGAGGCAATATAGGATAGTATAAAGGTTTATTTGGGGTAGCTAACACAGTAGCTACCTCTGAGCGTACCAATAGTTTACATAAGGATAATCACAGGTGCACTGTGCCCCACCACCTCTGAATATCTTGTTTTAAATTAGCATGGTATATACAAAATAGTTGTCCTTACTTATCTTATACACAGCTGATCTACTGTACTAGTACAAGAATGAATTTTCATTAATCACAGTCATAAAAAATATTCTTCCAGACTACCACTTAAACGCTCAACTCAAACAAGAATTTCTATAATTAGTGATGGGCAAATCTATCCCGTTTCGCTAAGGTGAAAAATTAGCGAAACGAGTTGTCGCATTTTCGACATGGGACGCGTTATTTTTGGCGCGCATCCCGTTTTCTTTTTATGCCAGTGAATTTTTAGCAGGCAAATTTTCGCTGGCGTTTCGCGAATTCACCCTGAATTCGCATCTGGCAAAAAATAAGCCCATCGCTATCCATAATTTTTTATTTTTTTACACACATTATGTGAAACATATTTAATAAATGAAGTATAATATAATTGCAAAATCATTACATAATAGATTTCTGTTTTACATCATCTATTCGCAGAAGCCTACTATGATGTTGTCTTATAGCAGTTTATTTCTAACAATCTACAGTACACAAAGGGCTTAAAGGGGCTGTCATAAAATTTAAAAAAAAAAGAAAGGAAATTATATTTGGACACTGCAAGCATAAACCTTTACAGAACACAAGTTCCAAAGCAGGTATTGCACAGACAAACCAGTCAAAGGATAAAAAGAGAATACTTTATTTACCTTACTTGTTGCAGTACAGGGTAATATGTATACTCATATCAATATCTGTACCCAACAGCAGTCTTATATGCATCATTTTACCACCAGTCAATCAAGTCACATTATCATAAATTGTTCAGTCAGCCTTTAGAGACATGCACCAACTACCGAGTAGCCTGGAGTCATCTGCTTGATACAAGGAAATAATATATGCCAGGTATTCCCAGTAGTTCTCATACATTTTTATACAAAGAGGTAATGGAACGGTGAAACTAACAGGAACATAATTCATCAAAATATAGGAAAATGCACCAGTGTTTAAATACTCTTTTGCCACTAAGAGAGATGGCCCTTTTTAACACATTTAAAATGGTCTGGAAGCATTGTTCAGAAACAATATTAGTTAAAATAATTCAGCTATTTCACAGTTCATTAAAATTCTCATTTTATATACTTTGTTTTAAAATGCAACCAATATATTAAACCAGGCTGCCTACTAAATAGGTCAGTAGCACACACAGAAGGGGAATATATTATCCTTTTGCTTTCATAACAGGGTCAAAATCCGCTGATAAGTACAGCAAAATCGACAAAGATGACAGTATGAAGTTGAAAAGGTGTTGTCCATTTCCAATTAGAACTATATTCTTCTATGCAATGTTTTTTTCCTTAAGGGTGAGCAGCCCAATTGTTATAGATTAATGCTTCAGTAAGAATTCTGCCTGCTCTGTTTACACTGCTCTTATTGGATTTGTGAAATTGCCATCAAAGACATTAAAAAAGGATTTAAACACTCCAGAAACATGTCCCACTGTGGCCACTAGTTATCTAAAGTAGATGAACAAAACATTATGTATAATGCAGAGGCAAAAGAATTACATATATCTTACATACAGAGATTATTGGGAAAATTTGCCTTCACACCAATAAGATAGGACTCTCACTGGAACATACTCTTGCATTCTAATAAAGCAACTGGCACAGGAAAGGTAGAGAATTTCCTGATGTTGCAAAATCTGTACAGCTTTTATTTTTTTAATGTCAAAATTTGTATTGTACACAACCTACTATGGACTCATCTGCTTGAGGAAACAATACCAGGATAACACTTGTCCTTTATCATAACTGAATAAATTATCTTAATATAAAACTCCAGTGTTACCCTATTTACAACTGGCTTCTAAACAGTTTAAAAACTTGTAATTAGCATGACATTTATAAATGGCAAAGAATCAATATTGTAAAATAATAACATTTGTAATATTTTATATTGTCTTTAGGTAATTAATTTAATTAGGTTCTGGTTTCAGTTATATCCAAAGGCCTATTTTCAAAATAATGAACTAATATAATGAAGAACAAATAGTTTCATATCTGCACAGCCACTAGAGAATACTTCATATTTTTTAATGTCATCTATTAAATATGTAGTGTTGCTCAAAACACACTTTCATTTCTGCTTATTAGTCTTCTCTGGAAAGCAGTACAGGTATGGGATCTGTTATTCAGAATGCTCAGGGTTTCCGGGTAATGAATATTTCCTTAAAAACATGTCTACTAGAAAATCATGTAAACGTTAAATACACTAAATATTTTTACAGAGAAAAAGGAAACCATTTTAAAGATTTGGATAATTTAATTATAATGCAGTCCATGGGAGACCGCCTTTCCATAATTTGGAACTTTCTGAATAATGGGTTTCTGAATAATGGATTCCATACCTGTATAAAGTACTTAGTTATTGAAAAGATATGGTAGACTAGGAGGACATTCTAAGGGGCAGATTTATCAAGGGTCGAAGTGAAAACTTGAATAAAAAAAATTTGAATTTCGAGCTATTTTTGTGTACAAATAGGGAATAGTCCAAACTTGATTTTGAATTGACATTTATCATGTACTGTCTCTTTAAAAATTCAACCATTCATCATCTAAAACCTGCTGAATTGCTGTTTGAGCAGATGGGAGACCTCCTAGAACCTATTTGGAGTCAATTGGTGGAAAATCAAAGTTTTTTTTAAAACAAAACTTTGAATCCAATTTGATCGAATACAATGTTACTTTGATTCGTACAATTCGAACAAAAATTAATCACCCGATAAATTTTGGATAAATTTTGGTTGGTATTTTTTTTATTCAAAGTTATGTGAGTTCAAAAAAATTCCCATTACTTCGAAATTCGACCCTTGATAAATCTGCCCCTAAGTGTTAGTTTAATGTTTTTTTAATGGTAATGCTGCACTTCAATCAAATGATAGGTATTGCATAGAGGCTATGAACATGGTAATGCCACTTTGCATTGTATCTTCTTTTAGTATTCTACTTTATTTTCTAATATAAGTTCAACTAAATAGCCATGTATATGTAATATAAGCCAGTAGCACCATACAACTTCATGTTTTCAATAATGTTAAAGTTACAGAATGTTGTTGGGAATCCTGCATGAAACCCTTAGATATTACCTGTAGGACTCTAATTTTAATTTGTTGTATCCAGTGAAAAAACAGTAATATTTATATCCCATAAGAAGTATATTAATTAGTTAGAGATTGTGCAGACACAGAATGGAACTGTGAGGAAAATGCATTCGAGGACATTATAGAGAGACAGTTGGAGATAGTTTTACCATAAAAAAGATCAACCTTTTTAGACTTGCTAAAATTGAAGTAGTAAAGGTGGGAGCAATGAGGTTGTGGAATTCCCTGCCATGTTATTGCTAGTTCTGTTAATGCCTATAATAGTAGCTTGGAAGGTTTTGTAAACAAGCATAATATCCAAGGCTATCTGGAAATATTTATTTTGTTTAGTATAGTAAGGTATTTCTAATTATAGTTTAAGTTTATATATGTGAGTATATGCCTAGGTGTACATGGGCACATATCCTCCCAACCCTCAATACCTGGACAAATATTCCTTGGGTGAGACGTTAATCAATGCAAAAAAATAAAAGTTCTCGCCTTGATTTTCTTATTTCTAAAATATGGCAAACACACTTGTTTATAAAGTGTTGTGGCAAGACTTGTTTCTGTATTGTTTTAAATAAAGCACAAAAATGTATACATTTCCTAGATTTAAAGTTTTCTTTATCACATTAATTAGAACAATTTTAAATAAGCATAATGGAATTCAGCCGTATATCTTTCCAAAATGCTCCCAGAACCATATGCTAAGTAGGGATTAGCATTCAATGATATTCAAGCATGAAAAACTTTAAACCATTCTGACACTCCCCAGCTGAACTGGGGATTCTGCTAAAATGAGTCTGTTCATTGAGTATTTGCAATGTACTTACAGGTAAGAGCATCCATTAATTTGATAAGCCTTCTAAATTTAATGTGTAAGACACATTAAAATTTTGCGCAGTATTGAAGTCATATACTTTAAATATTGTAGATATACCACATAAATCATTATAAAGTGTGGTAAATTTATATTAAAATTATTTTATATTAAGATGGTTATTGCAATGCATCTTTACACTGGATGTTCCTCCCAACATTATATCTGCCCTGCGAGTAATTAAAAGAATAAGGTCAACCAAAGTCTCACTAAGTTGTAAGTTCTGCAAAGAAAGTCCTTCAAGTTATCACTGCATTTGTAAGGCTTATTGACTAGCCTGTCAATGCTAATGTTATTTTATAAAGTACATACTCAGTGAGATCTTTCATGTAAGGTTTTCATTGATGATGTTGGACTTCATTGGTGACAGGATGTCAAATAATGCACAGAGAACCCCAAAATACAATTGTTTTTAGTACACTCTATAGGAGCAAAACCCATATTTTCAGTTGCTACTGTATATAGGAATGTGGTATTAAATAACAAGTTAAAGTAACAGAAACACTATTTTTTTTAGAACATAATCATACTCTAAACTGTTCTAATTAAATCATACTTGACCTTAAAGACAAGTAAAGGCACAAAACTGTATCTTTACCAAACTCTTTTCTACCCTTGCGAAATGCTGTATTTATTTATTTTATAGCACAGAATATTTTACTTTTATTGTAGCAAACTTGAGTCATAAGATGATTGTGGTCGCCATTTTACGTCTGCTGACATCATCATTCACACCAGTCTATTGTGTGATACCCTAAGCCTCAGAAAAGGAAAAACAAATGAACTTACTGTGTGCATGCATCAAAATTAGAACATATTTAGTCTTGGGCATTTAGTATTGTCTTACTCTAGAGGGCTCACATTCCTGCAACTGACATCACCCAACCCCCAGACAGCTGCTGAATTGCACTGAAGCTGCTGTGAATATCAAACCTATTTGGAATAACTGTTAAGTGTATTTACCATATTTTTAATATTTTCTAACAGATGGAACCTACTCTTAAAGGGGGGTTCCTTGTCTTTTAACATTTTTTATTAATTTGTCCATATATACATCTGTTACAAAATATCTGCTGGAAGTCTATGAATAGGGTGATATGTCATTGGGACCAAAAGACATGGCAGAGAATAAAGAATTATTAAATTCACTTTAAAGAAGCACTAGATTGCATGTATCTCAAACTAATGCAGGCTGGAAAGCATAGTAAAACATAAATTTAGTTTCCAGATGTTTTCTAACTGGTACTCATGGGTGAATCAGTAAGGGTATGATTTATCTATAATTAGACCAATTTCAAGCAAGATTGTGTTCTCTTTTTGTGTTAATGTTCCTTAAATTTTTACCTCTCCTGTGAGGACATCTTCACAATTGCTTACCCCCTTTATTTTTTACACAACTTTTAAAATAGGCAATGGAAGATAATGGTTTTTGCTTGTGTACAGCAAACTTCAAGTCTGACCACAGAGAATTGGATTGAAGTCTGGACTTTGACTAAGCCATTCCAACACATTTAAATGTTTCCCCTTAAACCACTTGAGTATGCTTCGGGTCATTGTTCTGCTGGAAGGTGAACCTTCGTCCCAGTCTAAAGAAAATTTTGGATAAATAAGACCACTGGTTTGAAAGAGGTGTGAAAGAGGCGATTCATGTTAAGGTGGAGAAACCATCCCTGAACAGAGGTGGGGGCCTTCGACACCACTTGTCTGCTACATACAATGCTGTTCTCACATCTGTTCCCTGGTGGTTTCAGAACTCTTGACACATTCATAAATGCAACTCTCACAAGTAACACCTGTTTTCTAGGCGTTGCATGACACATTGGTTATCCTATCTCTGTAACTACACAGAATCAACACCACTGTGAATTTCAGATGTCACCTCTCTGAAGCGTTGCAGTGTGCCTTTGTGATTGGATTGTTGGAAGAGTCTATATGCCGAGAACTCCCCTACACCAGTCAGTTGAACTGAAGAAGCTGCTCGGATGAGCAGTGAAATGTCTTCATAAAAAAAGCCCAGTTGCTTTGAGTTACTTTTGATATATATACCATTACCTGGTTGAATGAGAATCTTCATAGTCATGTCCACATGCCTTTTGGCAAACTCAAAATGTGCCTTCTTATTTTTAACTTTACGTAATGATTTTTTTCTGGCCACTCTTCCATAAAGCCCAACTCTGTGAAGTGTATGGCTTGTGGTCCTAAGGACAGATACTCTAGTCTCTGCTGTGGAACTCTTCAACTCCTTCAGGGTTACCTTTGGTCTCTGTGCTGCCTCTCCCAGTCTGTAAGTTTTGAGTCTCTTGGCAGGTTTGTTGTGGTACCATGTTCCATAATTTGAAGATTATGGATTTGATGGTGCTCCAGGGGATCATCAAAAATTTTGATATTTTTTTATAACCCAAACCTGACTTGTACTTCTCAACAAATTATTCACTGACTTGTTTGGAGAGTTCCTTGCCTTGGTCTTCACAACTCTACTAAGTGGTTTTGCAGCCTCTGAGGCCTTTCAGAAAATGTGTGCTTATACTGACAGATCATACGACACTTGCACGTATGTGAACTTTCAATAATTATGTGACTTTTAAAGGTAATTGGTTGCACCAGGATTTTTTTGGGGCTTCATTGCAAAAGGGGTGAATACATATGCACATGCCAATTTTTTTTTTAATTCTTTTTTATATTTTTTTCTTATTTCACTTCACCAACTTAGACTATTTGTGCAGATGCATCACATAAAATAAGAAACTTTTACATTACAGGTTGAAATGTAACAAAAAAGGTAAAAAGCCAAGGGGGTGAATACTTTTGCAAGGCATTGTATGCACCGCCTAAGCCAGTAGGTATTGTTGGGGCCTTACTCAGGCTTCTGTATAATTTTAACCTACCTCCATTCCTGCACCTTTCCACTCTCCCTTTTTGTGTTTCCTCTTTTCTTTCATATACTTGAATGTTCTGTCTACTCTAATTTTTTCCTTTTCTTACTCATTTTCTTTTTTTTCATTTTACACTTCACATTTACCAAAACAAATGTACAAAAGTACTGCTGATCTCATTGCATTCCTAACATATTCCTGAACTTAACCAGTATCCTCCTGTTTAGAACTTTATCAAATGCCTATAGAGCCAGAAGTTAAATATACCAACATGTATTTAAATATATAGTTATATCAGTTAAAATACATACATATAATTAATTTACTGCATTTCCAATTAAAAATAAAATCACCACTTTTCTGAATTATTTCTTTGTTTCTCTTATTTTTTTCAGTTATAAGAGTTCTCAGTTCTTTTTTTCCCCTTTGGTCATGGCTTGCTTGACACCCTAGATTTTTTGTATTCAACATTCTATAGACCCTACATGACTTACTAATGACATATGAAAACTGGCAGAAAGCAGACCTATAGCATAACTTAAAACTCCTCCAATCTTGTAGTCATTTATTAATAATATATGGTGCTGGTTTAATTTGGGCTAAACATGTCCTCTTTATTAAAGCTCCTTATTGATCTGTTCCTGACCCTGTTCATGTTTCAAATGTGTCCTAATGGTCCCTGTTGAAGCATAGTAGGAGGGGATAGCCGATCACAGCCCTGCAGTCACACAATCAAAGATGGTCTTTAGTTCCCAATAAGGTCAGCCTAGGTTCTGGTTGGTTCTTATACTACAGTACACTGTGCTCACCGCTACCAACTCCTCTGCACAACCTGGGAAATGAGGCAACAGGAAGTGGAACAGATGGGCATGAATAGTAGGGGTTTTGCAGAAATTTTCAATAAATCAGCCCAAAACACTTCTTTTTAAGCACATCCATTATATGTAAAAACGATGCTTGTTAAGCTCAGCTTAATTCATAGTTTTGCTTTTTTTTAATTTAAGAATTATAATTGCTTGCATAAGACAAATTATCTTGTATAGCAGCAGTTGAAATTATACATATTACCCATATGTACTTGAAAAAAAATAAAGTTTGCCCAGATGCAATGATGTACAGTATGACTCTTATTTATAATCAATTAAACATTTTCAGTCAGTAGAAGTAAAAGCTATTTGCTAGAGATGAATAGACCTTTAGTAAATTTTTAAGTTTTCTGCTAAAGAATAGTCTGCATATCATACTGTATGTAAACTTATCCAAGGGAAGAGGATTCCACAAGTTTAACAGTACAGTAGTGATGGGTGAATCTATCCCGTTTCGCTGAAAAATTCGCTGGAAAAATTGGCCTAAAATTTGCGAAACGAGTTGCGGCACGTTTTTTGACACGTGGCGCGTCGAGTTTGACGTGAGTCGCGTCATTTTCGTCGCGCGACTCGTTTTTTGGATGTGAGATAAAATACTGGTTGTTCTTAGAGTGTGAAAATAATCCTGAAAGAGGATTAAGGGGCCTGTGGAGCCTGAGAGAGTGAGAGAGACAGAGTGTCTGAGTTTGAGTGAGAAAGTGAGTGCCAAGGGACCTGTGACTGCACCTGGAGATAGGAACTGTGAGTAACTTGTGGTGGTTCAGAGTTCAGGAGAAGCCCTGGGGTAGTCAGGAAGACTATAGTTTGTGTGAGGAACTGTTTTTATGCCATTTTATGACACTTATTTTTTCTATATATTTATGTCGCTGTCTCTTCCCTGCATAAAAACACTCTCCTACCATTATACCATTATAAAAGTGAATCATACCACAGTATACTGTGTAGATATATATATATAATATATACAGTACATAGTGATAAACGATTATGTCCAGTTTCACTTACCTGAATAATATGCAAAATTATGAAAAATTTTAAGTCAATGGTCATAAAAAATTTTGACGACCAATAATTTTACTCACTCCAAATGCATTAAATGGGTGTTTCTTATTGCAACTTTTTTTTCTGCATGAAATCCATGCCTGGCGATGTTTATATATTTCAATATATGGACAAACAATCCATGTTTAGTTGAAAGGGGAGTGGATTTTTAGTAGCTTAATACACAAAATATAGTCTATAATCCAGTGCCGGGACAAGTCGGCCGGGCGCCCGAGGCAACCAGGACGACTACTTCGCCTTCAACACCGTCTGTGCCGAGAATGCACAAGTATGCCTGTGCGGAAGAGTCGAAGAACGGGTGCGTGCATGTTCCAAAGAACAGAAGCATGAGCACACTCACCAGAACTGCTGCTGTATAAGGGCACAAGAGTTCAAACTTGGATGATCGCGTCAATAGAGGTACGTGTCAGAACCCCTCTGCCTTTGCGCCCTAGGAAAGTGCTTCTTCTGCCTACCCTTAGTCCCGACCCTGCTATAATCATGTCCTTAATATGTTGATAATGGATTGAGTGCAGAGGATCTACAGTCAGTCTGTATATACAGTTTATATACAGTATGTTCCTGGAATCCGGCATAACATACATATATTACCTTTAAGCATATGTCACACTGGCTTTTATTGAAAATCTGAACAATATGATTTTTTCAAAGATTAAATTCAGTGATCCTTTTTTCACAACTCAACATCAGCAATAATCCAAGATAGGAGAGATAGGAAAGGTACTTTGTGGTACACTATCGAAAGTCATATCTTGAACTGCAGAAGGTCATATGATTTAGGTCCTGTGATATGTTCATTTTATTAGAGAGAGATAGAAACAAAAATAAGGTTAACACTCATTCTAAGAACTTGCATTATTGGCAATGCCTGATACCAATAAAGTATGTTTGCAGTAATGCAAGCAGGAAAATGACTGAAACATCTGGCATCTGAGACAAAATAAGAACATGAGGCTTGTGAGTTTATTAAGCCTCTAAATCCACACTGCAAGGCATTGCTCAGTGTGTTTCTTGATTTACAAAAGCAAATATAAAAACTAAAAAAGATGTACTTCCCTGTTACCTTGAAAGACAATGTGATATAAAAAATGAAACTATATGAGTAATAGCAGCTAGCTACCTATTAGAAAAAGGATGGGATCTATGTACTGTATGCAGGAAAACGTAAAGCAAAGTAAAATTGCACCCAGACCCCAAACTAGTGTAATACAGCAAGGCAACATTGCATGTTCTCATATCTATCTGTCACGAACGGCACCCAATACCAGAACAGTTGCTAAGCACCCTGGTCTCAGCTCGGCTTCACCAGTTAAGTGACCTCAGTTTACTCAGATGCCACCCAGACTTATCGAGAGGTACAAGCTAAGAGTTGTGGCTAGCACAGGGTCACGATTGTCTCACCAAGGATACTGGATTGAAGAATACCACCAAAGTGGAACAGGTGGGCTGAACCAGCACAAGCAGAGTAGAATCATCTGACAGGCCAGGATCAGGATTGGAGAAGGCAGAATAGTCGGTGGACAGGCAGAGGTCAGGTTTGGAGATAATCAGAGTAGTCACAAACAGGCAAGGGTCAGGATTGGAGAGAATCGGAATAGTCAGGCAAGGAAAGGGTCAATAACAGAGGATCAGGCAGGAATCATTAAGATAAAACACCCAGGAACTTTCGAAATAGAACCTAACAATGGACAAGGAACTGTAGCCCAGATTCCCTTTATATACTATTTGAATTCGGTGCCATTGAGTGCTGACGTGATGACGTGTGCCACACGCACTAGGGAAGCCGGCAAGCAGGGAGAAGGGTGCAAACGGTGAGCGTCCCCGCTGGAGGCAAGGTACAGAGTACAGTGCTGTCAGATGCAAGACAACCCTATACTTATGGAGTGTCATAGATAGTTTGTAACTACATGGTTTTACTGTGACTTGCATCCACATAGAAATCATTAGTTTTCACATCTGCAGCACAAGGTAAGGGTTGTTCTCAAGGTATCCCATGTTCCACTTGACAAAGCTACGGTGGTAGCGAAACAGGCTGTCGAGGCGAAGCTGGCGGCGCCGCCTGCTGGGATGGGACCCTATGCTTAAATGAGCTACGGAGAGTGGAGCTGGGTACCATTTTGCAACCGCGGAATGTGGAGAATATTGCAACTCACGTGTGCTGCGGAACTGGTCTGTATACATTCTGTTTGATGTCTTACATAACTTGGGGCTAATTCACTGCGTCACTCATAAAAACCACACACCACAGGGGCTACATGCTGCGGCCCAGTGACTTAGGCGAATGTATCTTATTGCCCCACTTCTACTATTGGGACACACCAGCAAGCAGTTATCAGTTCACTATCTCAGAGCGCCATTGGGTGCTTTCAATCCTCACTCAGTCAGCAATTTTGAGTGAGGTTCCTGGTTACAGCTACTAACGTGAGTCGCATTACATTTTTCAACGAATTGTGGATTTATTGCTTCAAGCTCCGGAATATTTGTAGCACTCTATTCATTTCTCTCCAGCAACTAACAATACGGTCTTGTGACTTAACTATTACCTTTACCACCATCCAGGATTGAATTTTTGCCTCACACCTTTGGGCCTACTCAAGGCTTAAATATCGAAGAAATTGAAACAGGGGCTACTGTAAGTGTCACTTGATATTGCTAATTACAGTATTTTCTTGCTTATGTTCAAATTTCCTGGAGATACACGCTTCACCTCCGATTTCACCATAATCAGCAAGGTGGTTATGTATCCACTTAAAGGGGATCCCCTTCCATCATGCGGTGCCGCCTGTTTTTAAATATTTGGTTTATTTTTCTTCTTGTTTTGGTTTAATTTTAATTTTGGGGTTGGATGTTCAACCTAAATAAAAATTGTTTTTTATTTCACCACTAAGTTTATATTTATGTATAATTTGGACACGGTATTGAGACGGGGAGACTTAGTCCACTATTTGGGCAATAAAATTCCACCAACCTTTGCCTTATGAATGACACACTACACGATCTATAAATAAGGATTAGTGTCAGATATTGAAAACATTTTTTGTTTGCTTTATGTTTCAATGTAATATCAATAGTATTTTTTTTTCCTGTAAAGTAAGCAATAAGGTTTATATAACATCAGAATTGCCCAGCAAAGCCACTACTCTGTGAGCTTCTTCTCTCTGAGCTTTAAACGAAAACACCAACAACTGTACTGAAAACCAAGGTAGGGCATGCTTTTCACACTACCTTTGATTTTATTATGCTCCCTTTAAGCATTCAAATAATGTCAAGCCTCTAGCTAGTCAGGCACAATCTGAAATTGTTTCGTACAAATTTTGGTTAGTGTGTGTTGGGCAGACAATTCTGATGAGTCTATATGTACTGTGTATACTGGTGGGTTTGTCAGTCTGGCAGGGTTGTAAATCTCATCCTGTATGATGCATCAACAGATAAGGAAGAAAATGCTGCTTAATGTAAATTTGGCAGTTCCATATATTATATGAAGTTGCCATTTGCAACCTACTAACCATTAAGGGTTGATGGGAATTTAATTTTAAGCAGCAGCAACAACATACATTAAGAACATTAATGAGTTTATGTATCAAAGAACTATGCTATTTTGTTTTCTCATAATTTGGCCTTTTAGGGAAAATTCTAGATTGTATTTCTGCACTTATTTGCTAAAGAGCATCCATTGAAAGAAATGTCACATTCTCTTGACAAGTTTCTTTGCAAAGCTACTGAGAATTAGAGAAGCAACATGTTTGGGTGGCTATATGTATTTTTATTACTTTTTAATTTAATTGCAGGGGCACAGTGTTCACTTATTTCTTCTAGATTCCTAAACACTGCGCTATCCACAAAGACAGAATTGTAGTGGTTCCACCATTGCTCTGCTGGCTATCATTTATAATGTATATCATTGATGGTAATTAGCTTTCCTGTTTGCAGCAAGCCTGTTGCCAAAATAGAGAGGATTTACATAATGCCTATATACTGGAGAGAGGAGAATACTTGACTAATCTTATTCACCTGCTGCCTAACATAGGCAAATATACAAAACTGACATATACTGTAGCATTATTTTTGGACCAGAGTTTTCAGAATGCCTTAACCCTTCATAATAAAACGATAAAATGCTGAGAGCTGTAAATTATACTAAGAATTACTAACAGTGCGTGCATGCCCGGGACAGTATGGTATTTAAAGGAAAAGTAAATGTTTTTCTTTTTCTTTCGGTAAATTTGCTCTAAACAGCCCCCCAGATTAATGTACCCTAGTTCCTGCTGCAAGTCTGCTCTGGTTTCTGTGTTATCAGCAGCTTGTTTCCCCTTCTTCCTGGTGCAGAGTGAAGCCCAGCCCCTTAGTTTACTGAGCAGTCCATTTGCTGCTGTTCCACAATAGAGAGGAAGAGGGAGCCAGTGTGTGCATTAGTAAGCTAGTTTCCCCAAGCAAAAGGTGCTAAACACACTGGTCTCTGCTATGTCATAGTATGCAAATGATCTCCAGGACTAGTCCAAGAGATAAGGTCAGCTCAGTAAGCTAAGGGGCGGGGCTTCACTCTGCACCAGGAAGAAGGGGAAACAAGCTGCTGATAACACAGAAACCAGAGCAGACTTGCAGCAGGGACTAAGGTACATTAATCTGGGGGGCTGTTTAGAGCAAATTTACAAATAGAAAAAAAAAAGGTTTACTTGTTCTTTAAAAAAGAAAAACAGGCAGATGCTAGAAGAAAGTAGACAGATTTAAAGTCAGGCAGGCACACTCAGCAGCAGAAAAGGCAAATTACTACCAAACTGTCAGATAGGTTCATAATAAAGACAGCAGGCCTACAGGCAATAAGTCAAAATACAGCTGGAAAGCACCCAGGGACAAAGACTAGAGAGAGTTGTCACAATACTTGACAGACTAACTGGACTGTATTTATAAAGGGAAAGACTGGCTAGTAAGCAGCTAATAATGAGCAACATCTAAAATCCAATACAGACTATAGTGGAAAAGTTTTAACAAAGACACACGAGGGAGAGTTGCAATATTGTCCCAATCCAAGAGCTAGCTATTAGGCTTTATTGAAATAGGGTAGATGAACCAAACACCAATCTAGGGGTTTCATTTTGTATGCAGCATTGCAAGAAATGTGATGTTGCCCCCAACATATTAACCAAAAACACACAAGCTGAGTTGTTTATGTTGTCTGTATATATAATGCCTGCTTAGAGTTCCAACTGTGCCATCTGCAAAATAGTCAGATAATCTTTAAATATAAAAAAAAATGTTAATGTTATGCTGTTTTACAGAATTATGGATAAAGGGGACATTGGTTCTCTTTTAAAAGTGAGCTAGATCCACAGCCCCATGGTTCTCAAATACAAGAGAATTCACCCATAAGCATTGTATAGATCTGCTAGGATTCTCAAATGTGGGTTATTTTGGTTTTTAATGGTTGCTGGCTCTCCAGAGCTAGGGAGAAATGTTTTCAAGCAATATTGCTTTATCATCCTGATGTTACTTAACCTCAACTCCCAGCAAGCTTTAACCCTTGCTAATACTTAACTTAGTATTGTTATTTGTTTTATTCACAATTGAAAGTTTCAGTAATGTCAAAACTGAAACTACATTCTGGATTCCTTCTGTTTTTCAACACAGACAAATGCAGGAAGCTATAAATGGCATTTAATCCCTTTTGATCCCCACTTCTCTACTCCAATTCTGGATAATAAAGAGGATGACATACATTTCAATTGCTATCACTTGCTGTACGATTGTAAAATTAGTTTATCTGTTGGAAAGCAAAGGTGAAAGTATAAATATAAAAGCGATATTAGCACCACATTTTAAAGACTTATCTAACAAAATCCCTTTCATTTGCTTGTTTATTTAATGTTTTAAACATTCAAATAAACATTTAGAAAATATGGATAGTAACGCATGGTAATTACAAAGATGTTTGCGTTCATTGTTCTAAGTGTAGCTTCCTGAAAAAAAAGTAAAAGTTAGTGCTCAGGTACAAATTTTCCCAATGTTTGTAAATTCTGGAAAAAGTGATCAACCCAACCACACACTAGCCATCGTTATTGTTTTTTTTTCACCCATTGTAGTCTATTGGTGTCTTTTTCACAGCAAAACCTATGCGAAAAATAGTTTTTATCACCAGCTGTAACAAAATGACACAAGTAGCAAACATAACAGGCTATTTATTAAAACTCAAAATATCCCATTATATTACAAATTTGACCTAACTGAACTTGGCTTCATTTACTACAGAATGCAGATAAAAAATCGCACATGCGAAACAGTCTTGACAAAACTGAGAAATAATTTGAATCATGTAAGTGTTTTGAATTGTTGCTAAACAAACTTGAATTTGTTGGATTATCGAAAGAAAACCAGTGTCAAACGGCATGAAACTCTTAAAGGGGTTGTTCACCTTTGAGTTAACTTTTACTATAATGTAGAGAGTGACATTCTGATACAATTTGCAATTGGTTTTCATTTTTTATTATTTGTGGTTTTTGAGTTATTTAGCTTTTTATTCAGCAGCTCTCCAGTTGGCAGTGTCAGCAATTTGGTTTCTAGGGTACAAATTACCCTAGCAACCCTGCATTTATTTGAATAAGAGAATGGTATATCAATAGGAGATGGACTGAATAGAATGATAATAAAAAGTGGCAAAAACAATACATTTGTAGCCTTACAGAGCATTTGTTTTTCGCATTTGTTTTTCGATGGTGTCAGTGACCCCCATTTGAAAGCTGCAAAGAAACAGAAGAAAATTGCACATCATTAAAAAACTATGAAAATAAATAATGAAGACCAATTGAAAAGTTTCTTAGAATTGGCCCTTCTACAATATACAAAAAGTTAACTTGAAGGTGAACCACCCCTTAAACAATCATAAAGTTTGTGCAGGGCAGATTGGTTCATGCAGTGAATATATTTGCCTTGAGCATGGTTATATTTATAAGAGTGTGCAAACAGAATTGTAATTTTTTTTTCACACTGAGAATGTCTATAATAGATTAGTAAATATGGCAAAAGAGTAACACACGACTTTGGTGGTGGAAACAATATTCACAAAACAGTTTTGCAAATTGTGAATTTAAGTTACTGTCTACATTATTTTCATGCAAAAGAGCCTTGTACAGTGGACCCCCTCATGCAAGCAACTCTCATTTGCGAGTCATTTAGAAAAAATTGTGAGCAATGCGAATTCACAAAAACCGGAAAGATGGACACAGCAGTGGAATATTTTAGTGTACAGGAAAAAGCATGGGCAATACAAGAATTTGTGAATAAATATGTGATGAACAAACTTTATAAATGACCCCCATTGTGTTCTCAGTTGCTACTATTTATTGGATCTTATCTAAAAACACAAAACAATGCAGTTTTTGAGAGGAAAACCAATACTGTATATGATTATACTGTATGTATGGGCACCACAAAACCATCAGTGTTCTATATAATGTAATCAGGACTGACATCAGGGGAGGCACAGAGGGTACAAGTGTACCAGGTCTGGGCCTAAAGGGGGGCCCTGCTGTTCTTCAGTTTTTGAAATGCCAGACGTCCTAAACCGCAGAAAAGCTGAAGTTCCAAAGTCACGAAAAGAGGTGAACTGCTGCAGTCCCTAAGGCACAAAAAAAGCCGAACTGCTGAAGTCCCAAAGCCACGAAAAGACCCAAAGTCATGGAAAGACACAAATTTGAAGTCACTGAAGCTGTGGAAAGACCTGAAGTCACTGAAGGGCCAAACTTGAAGTCCTTAAGCTGTGGAAAGACCCGAAGTCATGAAAGGAACCAAACATGAAATCCTGAAGCCATGAAAAGACCGAAGTCAAGAAAAGAGTCAAACTTGAAGTTCTGAAGTCACGGGTTTAGTTCTACTAAACACCAATGTGTATTTTTTTTTTACTTTGTTTATAGCCCTTGCCACCAATGTACTGTCTACAGGCCCCTGCAACCAATGTTTTTTTTAAATATTCTTTTCCAACTTTTTTTTTAACTTGTAAGAGGGCCCTGGAGTCAACATTTTTTTTTTAAATTATGGGTGACCCTGACCACCAATCATTTTTTTAAAAATCTTTTATGGGGATCCATGGGGCCAATGTTTTTTTTTTTTTTTAACTTTATATTGGGCCCTAGCTCCACAGTTTTTTCTTAACTTATGGGGGGCCCTGACCATCAACTGCGTTTTATAACATGTGTGTGTTGGGGGTTTACCATTTTTTGCACTTATATCTGTGTGGACTTTTAACTGTGGTGTGGGCGGGATCTGGGGTGGGGCTTTGGGGGCGGGTTCCTACGGCACCCTAAAATTTTGTTGTATGGGGCCTCATGATGGCAGCCCTGAATGTAATATATTAAATATAACATATACTGTATAGTGTTAAATGAGCACACCAGGCTGATATGATACATTTCTTTTAAAAATGTAACCTAGTGTATTTAAATAATAGTACATGGTGTGTTGAAATTTCTGCAGCCGCATATCACGTGTGTTCTATGCAATATTTGTTACACATGAGCACAATGCTGCTTTGTTAAACTTGTACAATTTTAAATAGGAATTCCTTATGTTATATGCTACAAAATGAAGCCATGTCAGACTTCAGGACTTTTATATATTTTATTCTTGTTATAAAAACTAGGTGGAAAAATTATTTGAATGCAGAAAAAGACTTTAAAATGTTATGTTCCCTGGTATTTGTTAGGGTTCCTGACTGTGACCACTGAGTGTATGAATGTAAACTTGAGAGAGAGACCTGCAGCTAGGTAATACAAGCTCGGGAACAAGAAAGACATATCTAACAGGATGGCAGTTCAAGCTTATTCAATTTATTGTTTCACTGTATAGTTTATATACCCTTATTGAAAGTGAAAACCTACAGGTCACAGTGACTAGTGATGGACGAATCTCCCGAAATTCGCTTCGCCGAAAATTTTTTGTGTAGACTTCATTGCAATGATTTATATCCCATAATAGTTGTTTGTTCCAAACTTGTGCTTTGCAAATTTTTATCTACCCTGTCCAGTTGTTTAATTTATATCCTTGATGTGTACTATAGGATGTTACTCATCATACGTCTGTGTTTTGGGTCACTGTTAGTGATGGGCGAATTTATTCGCCAGGGGCGAATTTGCGGCGAATTCCCGTGATTCACCGCTGGCGAATAAATTTGCAAATCGCCAGCGAAATTTCGCTGGAAATTCGCGAATTGGAGAAAAATTAGCAAAACGAGTCGCGGGACACTTTTGATGCGCCGTTTTCGGCGCACGTTGCGTCATTTTCGACGCGCGACTCACTTTACCAGCTAATTTTCGCTAAGCGAAATTTCGCTGGTGATTCACAAATTTATTCGCCAGCGGCGAATCACGGGAATTCACCGCGAATTTGCCCCCGGCGAATAAATTCGCCCATCACTAACAGTTACCCAAAACACAGACGTATGATGAGTAACATCCTATAGTACACATCAAGGATATATATTAAACAACTGGACAGGGTAGATAAAAATTTGCAAAGCACAAGTTTGGAACAAACAACTATTATGGGATATAAATCATTGCAATGAAGTCTACACAAAAATGAATACAGTATTAGAAAATTGAGTAACTTAAGATATATGCAGTATGTGTTTAATCCTCACAGTGATCTTTCCTGGTTTATGTTGTAGCAATCCTATTTACTGAGCTGAAAGGCTAAGGCAAATGAGCAGGTGATTATTAGCTTGTTTCCAAATGGCTGCCTCTCTACTCTGTAGACAGTAATGCCAACCCCATGTTAACCTTCTTTTAACATAAAAGTAGAAAACTAGCTTTTATATTATAATACAGCTACAGAAAAATATGTGCATATAATGTATACATTACTAATGTATTTTACTCTTATTATGTATTTATTTTATTGTACACTTTGTTTCAGACTTTAGTTCCTCATTGTAGGTAAATAAGTACATTCAGAAGTTGAAAAGCTAGTTAAATAAAGCATGTCTTGATCTCAGCAATAAAACCTCTTCAGAGAAAATGATGGAATAAAATAAACATAATGATGAATATGCTTCTATGCACAATGCTAATTTGTCAGTTTGGCAGTTTTATTGAGCAAAGTAGAGTGAAACAAATAAGGGAGATGAAGGTGTGCTTGCAATAATACAGAATAATGTAAAATAGGAAAGCTGCCTTATATAAATCATACAAATATATACAAATAATGTGGATCATCAGAATTACATTAATGACATTTTGCCATAAATCTATTATATTACATTTCTCTTGATCTTGAAGTATTTTTATTTCATCAGTAGTACTTTTTCCCCTCTTTGTATACTTCAAAGTCTTGTGAATGGTTAAATCAGCTGTGCTAATCTACCAATAAAGCAGCATTACTTGATAACAGCCCTTCAGGGTTAAGTGACCAGTTGATGCAACACGATTTACCTATGAGAATTATTATTAACATGTATTTATTATAAAAAGTATGAAAGGCAGCAATTTCAATGTTTTCAATAATTCCTTTAATTCCTTAAGTCTCTTATTTTTGGTTTTAAATTAATGCTATGTGCAATAGAGGAGCTACAGGAATAGTTTTTTATTTCTTTTTTTTTGTAAAGGAGACTATTTATTATTCCTTAAGGAAAGTGATTTTCTTTTTAAATGAGCATAATATAATTTATCAGCAGTGCTAAATGATGTAGAAAACTGTTAACGTTATTCAGTATAATTTACATTTTGTGTATAGCATATTAATTTGTTACAACCCTAGTTTATATTTGAGTTAGACAATGTTTCTTACCTTTCTAAGTTTTAAAAATAGTTACTACTAATCAATACCGTGTGTATAGATAGAAAAAGTAGATAATGTAATTACTATATGCCAAGAATGGTGATACTATTAGACATGGATGAAATGACTTAACTTGTACCAATACAATCATTTCACATTGATCAAGCTGCAGTTTGGTTATGAATTAATGTTGATTTTCATGTTAATGGACAATTTATTGCTCTAAAAGCTGCAAATTGGACACAGATCAGTAAACTTACATTCTAAAGGTTGTGAATCAACATCAAATCAGATACAAAAAGTATGCAAGGATCCATACAAATGGTAGTTAAATTAAATGTGCTTTAGTTATTAAAAAAATTAATTGGCAATTGAACAAGGCCCACAAATCAGTAAATCTATTTCCCCCTGCAAGCATTAGTACCCACAACTTACTCTTACGTAGTAACCCTATGCCTATACAGTGAGTTCTGCTCTATGCAATATACAGTGGTGTTAAGGAGACATGCTTGTGTCATATCTTAATTATATACAACAAGGATATATTGTATGTATATATTGTGTGGTGTATTTAAGAATGCTATGTGATTTACAACTTAGATAGCATCAGGACACAGCAGTGACAGCCTACAAACACATACTATTTAGCAAACAGTTGCTAAATCCCCAACCCTTTGTCCAAGAGCAGCTGAGAGTCCAGTCCTTCCTATCTCCAAACTGCCTTGTCTACCTTCCATTGTCCTGATTCGTGAATGGACTACCTGAGAAATCCATGCCCTAACTTATTGGTCACTGACCAATCAGAACCTAACACATGTACCTATAAACAGTCTTAAGCTATTGCAATAGGCTAAGTTAGGCAGAGAGAGTTGGGAGTTCCTGGAGTGAGGACACAGATGCCAGACCAAATGGAAGGATGAGTATCAGGGAGGCAGTGGATTTAGATCCAACATATTCATAGTTGTAATTGTCCTTGTAAATATTTGTTATACATTTGATGTAGTGTAACTTGTTTATGTGTATTATTTCTGTAGATATGTGTCTGTAGCTTTTGTAAATAAATGTATATTTTGATTGAACTATCTCTTTCGTTAAAGAACCCTTATAACCAGGAATACTTGTGTACATGTGTATATGAGAATAAATATACACATTTACTTAAATATATCCTTGGTCAACAGTGGTGTGAAAAACTATTTGCCCCCTTCCTGATTTCATATTCTTTTGCATGTTTGTCACAGAAAATGTTTCTGATCATCAAACACATTTAACTATTAGTCAAAGATAACACAAGTAAACACAAGTAAACACAAAATGCAGTTTTTAAATGAGGGTTTTTATTATTTAGGGAGAAACAAAATCCAAACCTGTGTGAAAAAGTAATTGCCCCCTGAACCTAATAACTTGTTGGGCCACCCTTCGCAGCAATAACTGCAATCAAGCGTTTGCGATAACTTGCAACGAGTCTTTTACAGCGCTCTGGAGGAATTTTGGCCCACTCATCTTTGCAGAATTGTTGTAATTCAGCTTTATTTGAGGGTTTTCTAGCATGAACCGCCTTTTTAAGGTCATGCCACAACATCTCAATAGGATTCAGGTCAGGACTTTGACTAGGCCACTCCAAAGTCTTCATTTTGTTTTTATTCAGCCATTCAGAGGTGGACTGTCCTGCTGCAGCACCCAAGATCGCTTCAGCTTGAGTTGACGAACAGATGGCCGGACATTCTCCTTCAGGATTTTTTGGTAGACAGTAGAATTCATGGTTCCATCTATCACAGCAAGCCTTCCAGGTCCTGAAGCAGCAAAACAACCCCAGACCATCACACTACCACCACCACATTTTACTGTTGGTATGATGTTCTTTTTCTGAAATGCTGTGTTACTTTTACGCCAGATGTAACGGGACGTGCACCTTCCAAAAAGTTCAACTTTTGTCTCGTCGGTCCACAAGGTATTTTCCCAAAAGTCTTGGCAATCATTGAGATGTTTTTTAGCAAAATTGAGACGAGCCTTAATGTTCTTTTTGCTTAAAAGTGGTTTGCGCCTTGGAAATCTGCCATGCAGGCTGTTTTTGCCCAGTCTCTTTGTTATGGTGGAGTCGTGAACACTGACCTTAATTGAGGCAAGTGAGGCCTGCAGTTCTTTAGATGTTGTCCTGGGGTCTTTTGTGGCCTCTCGGATGAGTTGTCTCTGCGCTCTTGGGGTAATTTTGGTCGGCCGGCCACTCCTGGGAAGGTTCACCACTGTTCCATGTTTTTGCCATTTGTGGATAATGGCTCTCACTGTGGTTCGCTGGAGTCCCAAAGCTTTAGAAATGGCTTTATAACCTTTACCAGACTGATAGATCTCAATTACTTTTGTTCTTAGTTATTTTTAACAAGGGGGGCAATCACTTTTTCACACAGGCCCATGTAGATTTGGAGTTTTTTTCTCCCATAATAACGTAAACCTTCATTTAAAAACTGCATTTTGTGTTCAATTATGTTATCTTTGACTAATAGTTAACGGTTTTTGATGAGCAGAAACATTTAAGTGTGACAAACATGCAAAAGAATAAGAAATCAGAAAGGGGGCAAATAGTTTTTCACACCACTGTATAGTATTAGGTTACCAGTTCAATACAAAAAGTAATGGGACAAAAAGATTTTATTTTTTCATTTAAAATCACACAAAATACAGCTAATAGTAGCTAAAAAAAACAAAAAACAAAGATTGTAATGGTAGAAGCATATGTGTCATTTACAGCATGGAAGACAAATGGGGTAATGTAATTAAAGTCAGTAACAGAAAAACTATTTGCAATATGGAAATTTATGCCTCTGTGTGAACAAATTTTGCTTTGCGCAAATTTAATATAGTTTTTGCACTTCTGACAGTGGAAGAAAGTTTGCGAATTTTATAGCTTGCGTCAATGTGCAGTCAACGTAATAAAACTTCTTACTGAAAAGTTGTTATGTTTGCTCCAAAAAATTAAGACAAGCAATATTGAAGAGTGTGCAATTAAAATTCGCAGTGCGCAATTACAATTCGCTATGCAATAAAAGTTTAAGGAACAATATTACATTGCGAGCAGTGATGGCAAATCTGGGGTGTTTCGATTCACTGATTCTTTTGCAAATTTCTCAGGAAAAATTTGCGAAACACTGCCACGTCTTGTTATGGACGTGGGTGTCCGTTTTTGGACACCGGCACGCATTGACAGCGGCTAATTTTTGCTGGTGTTTAGCGAATATATTCGCTGGCAGTGAATCACGGGAATTTGCAGCGATTTCGCCCCAGGCAAATAATTTTGCCCATCACTAATTGCGAGATGTGCATTTTAATTCTTATTGGTGCATTTTGTTTTTCTCTTTGTGACTTTAATTACATTCCCCCCATAATGTAAAAAATGGGTGCAATCTGCAATGCCATGTCCCTTAGTGCTTTTACATTTCTGTCCAGGGTCTTTGCAAATGATCCCTAATATCTCTTAAATATGTGGCAATAAGTACAACTCCTAGGTTAATATCAGTTGTTGTCATTGTGCTCAAAGAAGATCTGAATGAATTGATGTATACTTATTCAGAGTGTTTCTCTGAGCTCTTTTACCATTGCCGTTCATTTTCTGTTTTAAGCAGGGGCAAAATAGTTCCCCTCAGATTCATCAATGCCACGGGAAAGAATTGTAATTTTCAAAGAATGCCTGTACTAGACTGAGTCATGGTGGTTTGAAAAAATTATTCATACTTTGTCTAATATTTGCCCATACACTGTGAAAAAAAATTCAAATATTGTTTGTATCTCCAGTGGCTCTGCATGACAATATAGTAAAAGGTGTTAATTCACAGAGAACCAGATTTCAAAGCTTTTATATTACATGAACCTTTCCACTTGTTTGATGGGCTGTTGAGAAGCTCTTTAAATTCAAGTGAAGTGTTCCAAAGAACTCTTGATTTTATTATGCATACTGGTGCTCTTTAAAGTATGCAAGGGAGCTGAAGTGGAAATATTATGCAGTTTGTGCCCATCAGGGAATAAAACAGAAGGTAAAACCAGCGGTCTTTTAGTCTAGATGGTTTTTCATTTTGGAAGTTTAGAATGCTTTGCTAGGAAGTCTAGAAAATTCACTGATCTTTTACTAAGCAATGATGCTCTTGGCAAAAAAGTGGAGCAATTAAAGTACATATTTTAAGTACTGATTATAAAAGTAATAGTTGCCTCAAAGTTCCCCAACAGAAAATAAGAACTGACATGCAAGCACAATTAAACAAGAACCAGTAGATATCTGTGGAGCATGATTAAAATACTAAGTATTCAAATTAAATAAGGGTATCTACCACTGTGAGAGCAACACAGGATTTAATGTTACCATGTCAAGTAAAATGATAGAATCAGAGAAGCACAAAATCCTAAAATTAATGTAATGTAATGTAAAAATACATGGTAATCTGTTAATGAGTAAATATATAAATAAGAGAAATAGATTTGGTTGTTTAAGGTAAATTTAAAATACAGACTGTAAAGCTCAGTTTAAAGTATAACCATAACATACAAATGAACTGCAAAGCATTTTAAACTCATTGCACGTTTGTGGTCATCCAATAATGGCTCTAATTATCAGTATAATTTAGCTTAATTAAATATTGCAAACAAAAGTATGTTTTCAGTACAGATGATTATTTGCATCAATATGAACTATGACAATGTAAGTAAACATTTACTGACACATTTCAAATGTCTTCAACAGACAATTATACAAGCTACTATAAGCAAACTAAGGTCATATTAAAGGGGAACTCCAGATTCTTACCCAAAAAGAGGCCCACATAACACAGAAACCCCTAATATACCCATCACAGTTACCTGTTTCTTCAAAAAGTATGAATAAATGCCATTTTCTATGCTGAAATCCAGTTTTTTTAATAGTTCTTCTCTTTCTGCATCATTTGAAATCCTGGCAGGGAAGGAGGCACTAAAACACTGATATTACACATTGTAAAAACTTATTCACAGCTTGCAGACAGCATGCAGGAACTACATAATCCACAATGCATTGCACTGTGAAGTTCCTATCCTTATTGAAATCACGTATACAGGGAATTGTGGGGTTTGGAGGATGCAAACTGAGAACAGCTAGCTGCTGATTCAAAGTAACAGTAGTTAGCCAGCTCAGCAAAGTAGTCACAAAAATCAGCAGGAGAGCAGGGGCTAGGCTTAGGGAAGCCATTAAAAACCATGAAAAGTAGGCATATTTTTAATTAATGTGTATTGCAAAGTTGCTTGAAATTATGTTTACTTTTGTCAGAATTGTTGGATTTATACTTGCAGCCTCTTGTAAAGAGATTAACCTCATATTTGAAAGATACTAAGCAAGTGCTTCAAATCTTAGAGAAGTTTGAATAGGAATCAGACTATATATGGGCGAAAGCAAGTCTGTATTCTAGTATTCCTCATATAAATGGCCTGCATGCAATAGAATATTATTTACAAAAATATAGTAATTATGATACAGACACAAAAGCATTTATTATGGAGTCCATGATGTATTTGTTGGAGTACAATTATTTCATATTTGATTTGGTGTACTACCTCCAGACTTCTGGGACCTCGATGGGTGCAATATTTGCCACCACATATGCCAACCTCTAAATGGGGTGGTGGGAGGAGGTACACATCTATGGAGATAGTTGGAAAGACATGGGTGCGATCATCATATAGAAGCACTACACTGACAATCTGATTTTTGTGTGGAAAGGGGAAGGTGACACATTTGAAAATTAATTAAATTTAAAATTCACAGGGACATTTGATAAAAAAAACTATCCACTTTCTGGATTTGGATCTATCAAATAATAAATGTAGGGCTAATAGCACAGTATACCATAAATAATGTACAGGCAATATGCTATTGCATGCAGAGTCATGTCACCCCAAGCATGTATTCATGGGTGTGCTTAAGGGACAATTCTGCAGGTGAAAAGAAACTGTAGCTCAGATAAAGAATTTATCAGGAAAGCTTGTGAAGTAAGGAACCAGTTTCTAAAAAGATGGTATAGGATACAAGACTTAGAAAGTGCCTATAAAGTAGCTCTGAGAAAAGATAGAGCAGATCTGTTGAAAGATAAAAGGTTTAGAAAGGTAAGAGAGGTAATAAAATATGGCTGTATGTTTTATGAGTAGTAGAGCTCCCTCCTAAGGAAGTTTGTTCCCCTAGTGAAAATAGGAGACAGAAGTCAGAGTTAAACTGGCTGGAGACCATAGGTATGTAACAATGTGGAACCTCACGCTGCATAACTTGTACAGATGTCTATACATCCAAAAAGTTTAGTTTAGTACAAAAACGGGTTGAGAATTTAATATGACATGTTACATTAATTGCAATACTACTTATGTGATATACCTATTGACATGCATATCCTGTGGTGTGCAGTATGTATGATGTACAATACGTGCATTGAAAAATTGCATTATTGCTAGTGATGGGCGAATTCACAGCAAATTCCCGCGATTCACCACTGGCGAATAAATTTGCGATACACCAGCGAAATTTCGCCTGGCGAAAATTCACCGAAAAAACGGGTCATGATATGTCGCGCCGAGCGCCGAAAATGACGCGTGTCGAAGTTGTCAAATGTGTGCCGCGTCTTGTTTCCCGAATTTTTTGCCAATTCGCAAATTTCTCTGAAAATTCGCAAATTTTTAATCGAAGCGAAACTGGGGAGATTCGCCCATCACTAATTATTGCTGATTCAATGGATGGATAGGGTGAGAGCGCAAAACACACGAGGGGACAAACTGAGTAAACTATTCAACTGGAAGTAAAATGGATTTTTAATTTAGGTACACGAGAACCGAATGTATATTTTAGATGTTCGGAAAATGAACTGCCTTTCAGGTACTGCACTAGTGAAATGAATTGTAATTATTTGAATTAAGATAAATGGGAATATAAAAAATAATTAATACAAGCTAAAACAATTTTTACATTTTTACATTTTGTAGTTTAAATTTAAGTATTTATAAGAACACCTAAAATGGAAGGAATCTCAACAGGTTAGATAGTACAATTAATTTAGGGGCAGATTTAGTATTGGTCGGATTTCGAATCGAAAAAAATTCCAAATTCGACCATCAATTCGGCCATTTGCGATCAAATTAAAATTGTTCGAACTGAACAATTGCATTGTTCAAATCAACAATATGAAAGTTTTTTGAATTTTTGAATTTCAAATTGTATTATTTATAAGTAAATGTGCCCCTTAATGTGAAACATTGTGATTATTTTACTATAATCGGGAGAGAGGACATAGCTAGTGATGGGCGAAACGGCTGCGTTTCGCTTCGCCGAAAAATTCGGAAACAACGCGAATTCAGAAACTCTGGAAATTTGCGAATTGGCGAAAAATTCACGAAACGAGTCACGCGTCGTTTTTGACGCGCGTCGCGTCAAACGCAACGCGGCGCGTCGTTTCCGACGCGCGTCACGTTGTTTCCAATGCGTCGTGTCGTTTTCGGCGCACGTCGCGTCAAAAATGCCGCGCGACTCGTTTTTGCCGGCAAATTTTGGGCCGCAAATTTTTTCTGCCGTTTCGCGAATTTATTCGCCAGCGGCGAATCGCGGGAGTTTGCCGCGAATTCGCCCCTGGCGAATAAATTCGCCCATCACTAGACATAGCAGCTTTATTAATTCCTTAAAAAATTAAACTTCTTTTCCTTAAAAATTAAGAAAACTATTAAAACGTTATTGTAAGCAACTTTCACATTTACAGTATATAGGTAAACATTTCCTGAATTTGGGATCTGGTTTGTGATTTCACATAATACCAGGAGTTTTTTCAATTTTTTATCCAAATTAGAAACTTTAAATTGATTACTTTTTAGTTCTTTGTGATTGAATGCAAAAAATGTTTATCCACAATGCACAATTTTTCTCATTCATGAATATGCAAGCTTTTTTATATTTGACCAATTCCAAAAAGTAATGAATATCAAAAGCATACTGCTACAGCTACTACCATATTTTTATTATAATAATAATATTATTATTGTTATTACTATTATTATTATTAGTAGTAGTATTATTAGTATTAATGTTTCTACAATTGTATGCAATGTAAGTGTGATTCCAGTTATACTGTATGCAATTTTTATTACTTATTTTTATTTATATTCATTAATTAAAAGTGTCCTTTATTTTTTTCCATAATAAGAAAATAAATTGATTCTGTCTAATATCAATTTATTAGATATTTACACATTTTGAAGTTATTTGTAAATCTAATTGCACTTAAAAGTAATATCTGACTCTTAAAACAGGTCTTCCACAGGATTTAAAATAAATTTTAATTAGCCAGTTTTCTTTAAAATTAGCCATTCATTAAAATGGCATGGACAATTTTAATCACATTGTGTAGGTCAGATTTTTTATTATCATGCCATGCAACGTGCAAGTCGGTTCAAATAAAGTTGGAGTCTTATTCATGCATTTACATCTGACAAAACACAGTCAATGTATTTCATTGAGAAAAAAAGTCTTTCTGACACCATCAGTTTTTATCTTGTTGGATGAACAAGCAGCATTCTGTGTTCCCATCCAATAGGTGTGTCTTGTCAAATGTAAAAAGTTTCATGTAGTTTACCCATCAGACTTGTACGCAAGTACATCCAGCTTGACTGATTAATTTTGCCAGTCTGACACCATCCTATAAAAGCGCTTGTGTAGTTTAGCCCTAAGGAGTCAGTGTTAGAGGTACTAAGAATTTAAACAAATACAGATCTTAATAAAATTACATTTACAAATTATTTTAAGACCAATGAAAATGTGTAAATCGTGTGAAATGGAAAGTTGTTCAGATTAATATTTTCTTTCATTATACAATTTTTTTTTACCTGTGCTCCTTATTTATGTGTAGATGCTATACTTTTGCTCCTTCTCATGGATTCTAAAATTTCATTAAGTGATTTTATATTAAAGAGTTGATTATTTTTATGCATCTCTTTACATCCACTACTTGATCAATGTTCTATTGCGATGAATTATACTTAAGATATAATGCATCTACACTGCTACTTTACTATAGTAGTAATATATTAACTATAATTTAAATCCTCATAAAATGCCGCTTCTGAAATAAGAGTGCATTCAGAACACCATTACCCATTTTCCCTTTTATTATCTAGCCATATCTATAGTGTACTGGATCACATACACAAATATGCACACAGACAAACAACAATATTTTTTAATTATAAATGATATAATTATAATTATAAATAGTAATATTATAAAGTATAAAGTTTTATAAAGCTAAATACAGAAATTGAATATTTTGGTCCATTGACCTCAATTAATACTTCTTCTATTTGTGTAAGTGTATTTTTTTCAATGGCTAAAACATTTAAGAGAAAATATTTGAAAACATTTTACTTGTATAATCCTGTGGAAAAGATTTTGTGGTATATTCTCTCTTATTTTTATTAACATTTATTTGATCGTTAGTTACTACGTTTCTACTTTTGATTTTTAAAATTATCTCCCTTCACATAGTCTTCAACCTTTTCATTTAATTTGTAAACTGGGAGGCAGATTTAAGAACTACATGATTTAGATTAATTCAAAATTATTGCAGAAGCTCTTAAAATCATTGCCATTTTTTGCAGTTGATAGCAATGACTTGATTCCAAACCAGTAGTCACAAATGAAGCCCACCAGATATTAGATGACAAGCATTTTATTTTGATGGGAAAAAATAATTTTATGAAAATAACTTTCTCAATCATAATTCCTGCAATCATTTTGCATGAACACGGGTAGGGATGTAGCGAACG
>CM044442.1:69378528-69396907 GCA_024363595.1 Xenopus borealis
AACATTCGGCGAGCGCGAACAGCCGATGTCCGCGACATCCCTAAACACGGGCCTCCAAAATTCCTAAATTTGCTCCATAGTGTACAATTGTTCTGATTTTTGTCTAACTATATTTTGAAGCATATTTCATTGAGACAACCAAGTTCAATAATTCTTTTCATGTTTTACTTTATCAATGCACTTTTTCACTTTTGTGTCATTATGCTACAGTGAGCTAATGATTGTATTGAGTACTATATGATTTTTAAAGCCTGGTACTTTAAAGGCAGATTTACTAAGGGTTAAATTTGAACCATCAAATTGTTATCGAATTTAAACCCTTTGAATTCAATATTCAAATTCGAGGGGTTTTAACGATATTCAATTAATCGAACAATCGAATAAAAAAATTTGATCGATAAAATCATACGATTAGAACGATTTTAACCATTCGATCAAAATTGTTTTTATTCAATCAAAAAACTTGCCAAACTTGTTTAATCTGGCGAAGTAGGCAATCAAATAAAAAAAAGGGCAAGTACTTCGACCATCGAATAGATTTTTATTTGATCTATTCGAATCATTCGATTTGATGGAATTTTTTAAATTTGATGGTCTAAGTGGCCAAAAAAAACTATTCGAAATTTTTAAAAAATTCAAGTGAATTTCGAATCATTGACACAAATTTAGTAAATCTGCCCCTTAATTTTTTTTTTATTTTAATGATATAGAGATCATGTTGATGCTTCATGTTCATGTTGCTTTTCACACTTTGTACTTAAATCAATTTGTGAATCTCCAGAATGGGATATCTTATATGCACACATGTGATCTATAAACATACAATAAGCTGATATGATTTAGTCTGTAAATTTGTGGTTACTATATATACAGTTCAAAGTTTATTTGCTTTATCCATAACATTTGTGTTTTTTTTATTTTTTAAAGAGTGATTGATAAAATATATTAAAGAACATGAAATCCCACCCCAACACACACAAATTTTATCAGTGAAGACAATCTGGCTCTTAAAAAGATAATAGTAAGGCTACAGCATCCATCATTCTCCTCCTCTACCCACTTGGCCCCCTGACTCGGGACATTACTTTGGTTGTTGACTACTGAGCATGCACAGTTCTTCTCAACTCATATTACTAAGCACACCTTCCAGTCTAGCAGCCAATGAAGTAATTGCATTGCTGGTTCCCATACAAGCTCTGCACTAGCTGTTTGCTCCTAATTTTTTTAACCTTCTCTCCTGAGCTCAACTTATAAACCTAACAACCAACAGATAGTATTTGAGTGCTCAAATCCCAGTTGCTCAAATATCATGCCTTCATGTGGAAGGAGAGGGGAGGATAATATGATTCACAAACATTTTGTCTGCCATTGTTATTTCAAGAAACTATTTGTAGGTGGGGAAATTCATGGCAAAACATGGTGAAAAAATTCACTCATCACTACAAAAGATGCCATTTTGGGTGGGGGAAATGTGATCAGTTTAAATAAATGTTAGTAAATTTACAACTTTACATGTCATTTAAGGAAGACAAAATAATCCTTTAACTTTGCCAAAACCCTTTAAATTACTCATGACTAAATGTTACAACTTCTATAACAGAGCATTATGCAATACTTAATTCCAAACATTTTAACATCTAATGTAATACAAAAAAAAAATAATGCCAAATATTTAGAAAATCTTTGCATTTTAGAAAATTTTAATGCTACCTAAGCTTGAAAAGCTACAGAGGATTCATCAACAGGGAAACAAATGCTGTTAACACATAGTGACAGAGTAACAATGATCAAAAGAAAACAATGCTGACTCAGACAAGAATCCTGCTTAACAAGATCAAATCCTATTTGTGTGTTCATATAATGGGAACTATCTCTCTGTTAGACACATCATTAAAACTACTTGTGTACTTTTCAGAAAAAAACAAGACTTTTGGTAATGTATTTCTTCCACATAAATAAAGAAGAGACATAAGTAATTATCACATTTTAACCAAAGGAAACTTTTTCACTCCAATAATTCAATTGTTCTATAGCAATATTTTTAGTAGCAAATATACTTCTCCAGTTACGCCTACAAAACAAGGTTTTAAACGTAGATATAAGTTGACTTATAATGGCAGAAGGACTTGTTTCTGTCACATTTACTCTTACAGCATTCCCCACTTTTCTACACTTGCATGTTTAAATAAAAATAAGGGTTAATGAACATGATCATTATGAAGCTGGCAAATAATGTGTTCATTTAGTACAGCATTTCAGATATACAGATAATGTTTTATCTCAATTGTGTTTGCCTTTTATATTTGTAAAATATTGGAAAAAGATATATTGCTATTTCTGGAAGGTGTCCTACTCAGATATTTGATTATTCTAACAATGTATGTTTTGTCTACAGGAAAAAGTATAAACCCCAATCAGCATATGCCAATATGCTGTCAAGGGTTAAAGCATACTAGGAGCTGTAGTCCAACATTAAATGAACATCGTTCAAGTAAACTTTTGTCTTGAGGTAAATGAGATAAATGTTAATATTTTCTTTTAAACAATAAAAACATGTTTTCAAGTTTGCCTGCAAGTTTAGGAGATGTAGGAGCATTTTAACACATTCACCAAACAAAGCATTGTATCTAAAGCAATCTACTTGTGTTGCCATACTAGTATGAAATAATCTGTGTTAAAAAAAATTGGTTTTTACTATTTACAAAAGGAAAATACATGAAGAATGAACAAATACAAAAAGTTTGGAAGCTTATGTTAATTATACTGCTCATCCATTTGGCGTATGTGGCAGTATTTCACCACACTGATAGACATTACTCGTACTTACTATAGGCTCATCTGAAGCATCAGCCTGATCAAATAGAACAATGGTATTTGGTCATGTGCATGAATAAAGAATTTTGAAAATATCTACAATTGGCCAATTCATCATATAACTGTAAGGTCATCTATTGTATGACAATCTTGAATTTATTCTAGATGGCTTGCATTCTTGGATGTAGATGGATATGTTTAGGAAAAATCAATGCAATAAAAATTGCTGCATCAATGGTATATGAAATGCATGTTCCATTATTTTGAATAAATATGTATATGTTACTCTGACGTGCTTTAATGTGATATATTTATATTTGATGTGTTCAGTTCTGCACATGTAAGCTTATTTTATTCATAGAATAGTGAATATGTCCATATATACTAATGTTTGCTGTGCTAAAAGTTAAATTTTGTGTTGCCTTAAGCCATTTTACATTACTGTGCAATAAGCGCCACTATTTTATTTTGATGGCTTTGATTACTTTCATACTTTTTACTTGTTTTATTGCATTTTTATTAATTATGCAGTTTGTGTTTTGAAGGCTTATATAACAGATTATATAAATTGTACCTGTAGAAAATTAAGACTATATTTGGAGCACAATCTTATTTTATCATCATTTTATAATTTCCATTCTCAACCACGAATATATATTTATGTTCTGATATATCCATAAATCAAACTTAAAGTTTAAGCAATTGTATTTTGTAAAGTTGTTTAGTAATTTTGGAATAGCTTTGCATAACCCTTTACAGCATGTCTAAAATATGCATCCCACTTAGTGATTGCTGCTGTCAGAGGCTTAGAATTCCAGACAGGAAATGGAAATATATATTTACTTGGAAGTGGGCATTGAAAGTACTGTTTCTATTTTTGCAGATGATACTAAATTGTGCAGAACTATAGGTTCCATGCAGGATGCTGCCACTCTGTTTCGAACTTGGGAAACTGGGCAGCAAACTGGAAAATGAGGTTCAGTGTTGATAAATGCAAGGTTATGCACTTTGGCAAAAATAATATTAATGTAAGTGATAAACTAAGGGGCACATTTACTAAGGGTCAAAGTGAATTTTCTAATAAAATTAGCATTTTTAAAATTCAAATTTCGAAGTAATATTGGACTACTTTGACTATTGAATAGCCCAAAATTCTATTTGAATTGAAAAAAATTGAAAATTCGAATTTCTAAGTACTGCCCATTGTAGACTATGAGGGACCACCTGGAAGTTTTCCTTTACTTTTAAGTCCTGGAAAATCGTTCAAATCAAACGATGCAATCATTCCATTCAAATGATTTTAATTCAATCGAAAACAGTTTTTTTTTTTTATTCGAAATTCGACAAATAGTAAATCTGCCCCTAAATGGCAGTGTGTTGAGTGTTTCCCTAAATGAGAAGGATCTAGGGGTTTTTGTAGATAACAAGTTGTCTAATCTGGGCAGTGTCATTCTGTAGCTACTAAAACAAATAAAGTTTTGTCTTTCATAAAAAAGGGCATTAACTCAAGGAATGAAAACACAATTATGCCTCTTTATACATGTCAGTATATTCCGCTTGTAAACAAAGAACGTTGTTGCAAAACAAAACCCTTTTGGTTCAATAGGAGTTTTGGTGTTGAGGTGGGTAAGAAAAGACGTGCTTTTAAGGCTTTCAAGTTAGGTGGGACAGCCAAATCATTTATAAGGTACAAGGAGGCCAATTAAGCTTGCCATAGACGCAAAGATCCGATCGTTCGAATCATCAAACGATCGGACTTCCCCATCTCCCGACCTGCCACTAACTTTCAGATCAAATAAAGTAGCAAAAGCACAGATCAGCCGACGTTCTGCCCCTGACAGGGATCGTACAAAAGTTGTAAGACTAAAAACCTAGTGACGGTCTCACACTGAAAATCGTACGATCTGCAATAGACGCAAAGTTATGATCGCCAGCCGACAGAAATTTTCTAACCTGGCCGATCGACCAAACGACCGATTAGCATGGCACGACAAATGTCGCAACATTCCACACACGATCCGAAAATCGTACGAATCGAGGATTCGTACGATTGGATCGTTGCATCTATGGCCAGCTTAAGTCATGTAAAAAATCGATCAGGCAAGCAAAAATCGATATGGAAAAGGATATAGCAGTAAGCAGTAAAAAGAATCCAAAATTATTTTTTAAATATATTAATAGTAAAAAAATTAAACAGGAAGGGGTAGGACCTTTATTATCAGAGGGGGGTCAGCTGGTTGATGAGAACAAGCAAAAAGCTCAGATTCTGAATGAATACTTTTCATCAGTATACACAAATGAGAAACCAGTTAATGAAGGTTTCCTTGTTAATAGCCCCAATTCTAATACATCCAATGATGCATGGTTCACACATGAGGAAATTCAAAAGAGACTAGAAAATGTTAAGATAAACAAAGGTCCAGGGTCAGATGGGATTCACCCCAGGGTAACTTAGCTCTGTGATTGCCAAACTTCTATACTTAATTTTTCAGGATTCATTGAGGTCTGGCATGGTGCTGAGAGACTGGCGAATTGCTAATGTGGTGCCGCTATTCAAAAAGGGATCATATTCTCAGCCTCAAAACAATAGGCCAGTTAGTCTGACGTCGGTGGCAGGAAAGCTTTTTGAAGGATTAATAAAGGATAGGATACTGGACTTCATAGCAAATAACAATACTATGAGTTTGTGCCAGCATGGTTTTATGCATAATAGATCTTGCCAGACTAATCTAATTTCTTTTTATGACAAGGTAAGCAGGGACCTTGATTCTGGGATGGCAGTGGATGTGATTTACTTAGACTTTGCTAAAGCATTCGATACAGTGCCACACAGAAGGTTACTAGTTAAATTAAGGAATGTTGGCCTGGAACATAGTACAGTATTTGTACCTGTATAGAGAACTGGCTAAAAGATAGACTTCAAAGAGTGGTGGTAAATGGAACATTTTCTAATTGGACCAGTGTTGTTAGTGGGGTACCGCAGGGCTCTGTACTGTATAGATAAATAACATTGGGACTTTTTACCCATAAAGAGGATCACCATATCAGATGCCACCCCCTTCAGACTAGAAGAAAAGGACTTTCATTTGATGCAACATTTGATGGCTCATTCTGTTGATGCTTTTAAGAGGGGTTTGGATGATTTTTTTGGACAGACATAATAACAAAGGCTATTTTGATACTAAACTCTACAGTTAGTATAGCTATGGGCATATATGGTTTGTGTTTGAAAGAGTGGAGATGTGTGTGTGTATGTATGCTGGGTCTTTAATTTGGAGGGGTTGAACTTGATGGACTCGGTCTTTTTTCAACCCAATTTAACTATGTAACTATGTAACATAGGTGCTTCTTCACAGTGAGGAAAGTGAGTTTGTGGAATGTACTGTCATGTGATAGCTGATTATGTTAATGCCTTTAATAGTGGCTTGGATGATTTCTTGGACAGACATATCACAGACATTTGAGATACTAAACTCTATAGTTAATATAGATAGGGGTATATAAAATTTATGTGAAGTATGGAGGGGTGTGTGTGTATCGATGCTGGGTTTTCATTTGGAGGGATTGAACTTGATGGACTTTGTCTTTTTTCAACCATATGTAACTATGTACTGTGCTTAAAATTTAAATCATAGCAGGAAAGAGATAAAGTAATATTAGTAGATAAAATTAAGAACATATATAAATATAACCTTTTTTATTAAAAAAATAAAATCATGTACGTATCTTATCATCACTGGTATACTGTCATAAATGATTTAGTATATGTATTTTTAATACTTTATTATTGTTATATTATATTTACATAATGGATATATGAAATGCCCACTAAAACACGAACACAAAAAACTAATTTAAACCGAATCCACTGTGCATAAGGAGAGCTACCTTTAGTTTGGGTACTTCATGATAGCTTTAAGAGGGTAAATATTTCCTCTAGAACTGACTATTTTGCTCTTCCTTGGGCTCCAAGCTTTTGATGCTTAATTAGAAATGTAGTATTCTTTCTCAATATGAGGTATGGTTTTCCACTGGTATGTTGGCCATCTCATTGCTTTCAAACATACTGGCATTATTGTGCAACTGAGCAACACTTATTTTTAAATGGTCATTTACTGACACCCCACCCCACATGAATAAAGCACCATCTGCATATTCATCTTGCTGCTCTCCAACATTCAAGGTTCCAATGTTCTTCCTTATATTGTGTTACACTGTATAAGCAAACATGAGAAGACACACACCATTAATTGTTCAGTGTTAGAGAAACGGGAGATTAAATTTTAATATGTGAGCATCCTTTATTCATTGGAATACTGACCAATAGTGATGGGCGAATTTATTCACCTAGCTCGAATTTGCCACTGGCGAATAAATTTGTGAAATGCTCGTGAAAATTCGCCAGCGTCAATTTCCGATTTTCAAGATTTTTCTTGAAATCACTAAAAATTCACAGAATTTTTGTGAAATCACTTGAATTTCATGAATTTTTCGTGAAACCGGGATATTCGCGAATAATTCGGCAAAGTGAAACGCCCCAAATTCGCCCCATCACTATTGACCAAGCATTGCCCAGCATGCTTGGTTAGATTCCCTTGAACCAAATTATATATACATATAAAGTCTCATGTGTGGTGCACTCCAAGCGATAATTGCCACATGGCTAAGTTCTGTCTCAAACTTCATACATAGAGATTCCAATAATAGACACATGCCAAGTCTCCCAAAATGTGGTAAAGAGTAAATTTGGAACCAAATTTGGAAACAAAACATTGAAAGTATATACTGTACTATAGTCAGATGACTTTGACGTATATATATTTATATATATATATATATATATATATATATTCCATCAGGAAGCCATCACTCGCGACACAAAGTTTCAATTGCCTGGGTGCAGTATCTTCAATTTTAAATCTTTAGAATACAAGCAGGATCCGCACTCTCAGGTCTTATAAAAGTTTTGAAAATTTTATTAAAAAAGAGTCTGACGTTTCGGTCTCCTCCAAGACCTTTTTCAAAGTGCTCTCTCTCTCTCTCTCTCTCTCTCTATATATATATATATATATATATATATACACTATAAAAACTAACAACTACGTCAAAGACATCTGACTATGGTCAGGTGATCCCTCTGTTGGCCAATTAAAAAAAACTCATTTTAACCTTAAAATCAGCAGGTAAGTTGCAGGTAAAGCTTAGTCCCTGTGTAAAATGTATACAGTACTTCATCAATATAATTATAAATTAATCAGATTTAAGTTGTGTTTAAGACTAACCATACAGGGATGACTTTGATGTAGCTGACAAAGTTAAATATATTGCAATATATGAACAAACAATTCCTGTTTTGTTTAAAGGGTAAGGCATTTTCAGTTAGCTTAAGGCAGAAAATGTCTCTGTGCCATTTGCTACTGCAAGGTGCAGAGAGAGAGAGATGACAGCAAGTGACAGAGGGTCTGTCTTATTGAGAAAAATCAGGAGGTTGAGCAATCCCCCCAGGAGAACTGTGAGTACAGGGGTGACCCCAATCCAAAAATGTTCTTACTGGTAGTCGACAAGGGGCCCAGTTTAGTAGGGAAACTCTTCATGTGGGCAGGATTATATATATATATATAGATAGTCTATCTATTTCACTCTTTCAAGTTTTATCAGTGCTGGGAAATAAAGTCAGTGACCATTTGCGGGTGATTAAAATGTGTTAACTTCATTTTTCCATGATAAAATGTGAAAGAGAAAATTCACAATATCTAAGCCTTTATAAAATATCTCACTCTGACTGCTACAGATATGTGAGAGGGAGGAACATTTTTTAGACCCTTCTATGAACTATTAAATATGTCATAAATTCACAAAATACATTTTATTGAATACATTTTAATTCTTTGGGAGGGGGAGGCAATAACCAATAATACAAATGCAATGTACAAGATAGAAAATGAAAGGTGCTGATGATAAACTTATGTGTGCTCCAACTGAAGTCCTAAAAGACAACTATAGCTTAACAGGCAGAAGGGTGAAGGATGGATAGGAAAAGAAAGGAGAAGGGTGGGGATGGTAGATCAAAAGGAGAAAACAGATCATCTGGAAACATGTTGAGAAGAGTGAAAAGAAAAGTAGAGAGAAAGGAACGAAGCAAACAATAATTTGACATAAAATTGGGGCTTAAGGTTGGAAGGAGAAAACAGAAGGTACCGAGTAAAAAATTGAAGGAGGAGACTAAATGACAATGACAAAATAAAAAGGAATAACAAAATTGGAAGGTTCAACAGAGCAAACAAATACATTAAAATATAGACTCCCAGCTAATCCTATAAAATAGCATTACTTGGCAGTGCTTCAAAGAAAAATGGCATTAGCGATCACTTCTGCCTAGCGAAACTTCATTAGTCATATTAGAGAAGTTGATGCAAATGCTTGAAGTGGAAACTTTTTATTACAAATGTTCAAGGAACCTGAGATTCTCTAGTGCCCAAACCATGAGCCCTCCCTAAAACAAATGTTCCATGCCCCTCAAATATTAACACAAAAAAAGTTTAATAGGTAAGATTTTTGCAAGGAATCCCACTTAAATAAAAAAAGGACAAGTCGCCAGCATTTTCACAACTTGAATGCATTTCCGTCAGACAGGATATGAAGTAGCTAACATAAGATTGAGGAAGATGTAGCTTCATTTTAGCAGTTTGCCTCATCTAAGGGGGTGAAGGAAACTCTGGCGAAAGACTTTCAGTAAAAGCCATGTTTTAGTGAATTTGCAGAGTAATGACAGTGAAAATTTTAAAAAATTAATTGTGCAAATGAACACTAGCGATGGTCTCTTTCACTAGCGAATTGTCATCTACACCTGTTAGTGAATTGGCAATATGCCTGTGGATGTGATTTTTGGCAAATTGATGCTAGATTCGGCCACTTTGCCCTTTAGAGAATCTGCCCCTATGCGTATTTCCTGTTCTAGAACAAGATTTATAGCTCTAAATACCTAAAAAAATACTGAAAGTATAAAAAAGTTCCAGGGGTGCCAAATTTGTTTGGCTATTTAGTTGCCCCTATTTGTACCTGCAGAATGTTCAGCTTGGTATTACAATGGGTTTTATGCCTCCAAGCCAGGAATTCAAAATAAAGCATATGCTTTATTAGGCCACTGGGAATAACAGCCAAGGTGTTGGTGAGCAACATGTTTCTCAAGAGTCACTGGTTGGAGATCACTGATCTAGATGTTTTACATTCCACAGATATGGCTTCCTCATTATGGCTCTTCCATGCAGATCATTTGTGGGCAAGCAATTCTGTAATGTGGAAAAGCACAACACTACTCCTGTATCAGCCATCCTTCATGTAGGCTTTTTTTGCAGTGATATCAGTACACTTTGAAAGTATTATTCTTGTAGATTTGTATTGACTTCCACCATTCTCTTTAGGTGCCATTTAATTTTGCAAGATTTATATAAACCTTACATTTTCAGATATTTGCTCAGTTGCTTAGAAGAGGCTATAGTATATAGGACAACATTTTGTATGTTAGACACGTTATGAAGCGCTGGAATTATGAGAAATATGTACAACTTTGAATGGCAATTAAGGCCTAAAGAGGCAATTAAGACCAGACCTTGAAAAATTTGTATTTATCACTAGTGATGGGCGAATTTATTCGCCAGGAGCGAATTCGCGGCGAATTCCCGTGATTCGCCACTGGAGAATAAATTCACGAAACACCAGCAAAAATTCGGCAATGAAAATTCGCCCCAAAAAAACGAGTCGCCGAAAATGACGCGACGCGCGCCGAAAATGATGCGCCGCGATGGAAAGGACGCGACGAGCATCAAAAACGACGCGCAACTCGTTTCACAAATTTTTTCGCCAATTCGCGAATTTCGCTGGAAATTCGCAAATTTTTCGGGGAAGCGAAACGGGTGAGATTCGCCCATCACTATTTATCACCGGACAAATGGAAGGGTGCTCAAACTTTTGCATATGCCACAATTATTTTGTTCTTTGTTCCTATGTTTTAATGTTCATAAAATAAAGTGCAGTAGCATCTGCAAATAGTTTTTTTTAAACACTACAGTAGTTATTTACTACTTTTTGCTTTCAAAATTAATACAACATGTAATTTGGCCAGGGGAGTACAAGCTTTGGCATTCTACTGTATTCTGGTAGACAGTTCACATAGATCTAACTTTTCTAAAATGTTTTCCTGACTATAGCCTTGTTAGTATTTCAATAAAGGTTGTTGGATGTTTCAAAATACCAACATAATAGAAAACTGGATACACTTTATTACACTAAAATACATTATTGCTAACTAACATGAATAAACAACACTGTATATATAATTTACATTACAGATATCTATACTATTCATTGCAATAGCAGAATGTGTACAGGAAGACCAAATATTTCTTCAAACAATGACCTTGAAACTAAAAAGTAAGACTATAAACAGCAGACCAAGGTCTGTCAATATGATTTCTTATTTAATTTTACTCAAGCATTGCCAAGCTTTATCACTTGTTTGCCAAATTGTTGCAGAAGTGGTAGCACACCTGAAATAGTAAATGTTTTAGTTAAGGCATACATATGCTTCTTGAATTGTCACAATGATTTAGATGTTGTTTGTAGTAAAAGTACAATATCCATTATACATTTAAAAACACTATATTGTCTGGAAAACTCTGCTTTGTTTTCTGCAATCATTAGGGGAAGCCGAGTCTGTTTAACTTATTTTACAAAACAACCAGTATAACGCAACTTAAATATAAAGTGAAGCCTTCTGAAATCAGAAGGTATTTACTTGTCTCATGCCATAAGCATAACATTGCCTAGATACCAAAAATGAGAGTTTTAATTCTCGGGCGGAGACATGCAAATCACTCCTTTATGTCCCTTTGGCCAACTATGCATCCAGAACCACTGGTTTATAGCACAGATACAGCATAATGGTTCAGAGCAATATATATATAACTTAAAGAGTAAGTGAAGGTTTGCCATCACATTTATATTTTGACAATATAACCCAATCTACTATCTTTCTATAAAGCTTAGGAAATGTTGTCACCATCTTTACAAATGACCAACCAGAGACCTGACCCAAAATTTTGAACCAAGGGAACAAGCATGTTGGGATAAAAATTATTTGTTTGTAGGGTGTGCTAAAAGAGGTATGGGATAACATGTTGTTATCCTGCACATAATCATTAAAGCTAAAGAAAAAGGGTAAGCCTAAGGAGTGGAGCACTCTAAGATTCTTTAAGTTTAAGATGCTAGGGATTGGGACATTAAATTCAAGGGGTAATATAACCATAATTTAACAAGCAATGGAATAATAAAAGTATGCAAATAGGGCCAGACTGAGACCAGGAAAAAAAACTTGTGGGCCCCTGCTGACCCAAGTAACTTCTTCAACGGGAAACTGCAGCCTACATATGGCCTCTAAAGCTTAAATGGTGAGACCCCGAAAGAAAAAACTCAGACATTTATTCATTATGCCAGTACTATACATTTACAGCAATACACATATAAAGACAGAAATTAATTCCTTAATATTTCAAAGACAGACACACATTCATAACCAT
Organism: Xenopus borealis; assembly: GCA_024363595.1. NCBI lineage: Eukaryota > Metazoa > Chordata > Amphibia > Anura > Pipidae > Xenopus > Xenopus borealis. The sequence continues at coordinate 69,390,918 of CM044442.1, forward strand.
TTCTATTATAAAAATATTTAGCATTAACTTATAGATATTACAGCTAGGAAATGTATTGATACACCTTTACTATTCCTGCAGACATCATACTACAAGATCTTAGAATTTATTCGCCAGGGGCAAATTCGTGGCAAATTCCCGCGATTCGCCGCTGGCGAATAAATTCTCGAAACGCCAGCGAAAGTTTGTGAAAAAAAATGAGTAGCGCGTCGTTTTTTACGCTATGAAAATGACGCGACGTGCGTTGCAAACGACGCGACGTGCGTTGCAAACGACGCAACAAAAACGTGCCATGACTTGTTTTGCGATTTTTTTTCGCCAATTCGCGAATTTCGCTGGAAATACGCTAATTTTTCGCCGAAGAAAAACTGGGTAGATTCGCCCATCACTACTCTCTATATTATGTTCAACACAGAAGTGCAAAGAAGTTACTTAAGCTTTCTGGTGGGACAAAAGAATAAAGGCTATTAGTTATATGAAAGTAAAAAAAAACAATTAAACATGTTTTTTGTCATACATGGTTCCCCTAAAAGTATTATGCATTACTCCTTAAATAAATAAATAAAGCTTGTGTTCTAATCCTTCAGCTGATATCACTACCTGCTATAGGATTTTTTTGATTATATGTATGCTCAACTATACTCAACTTAGTCTTCAGACTAACATAAAATGCTTGATGTTTTGTCTTCTTTTACCTACTGTCTGTGTTGCTTGTTGTTCTTTGGTAATAGAAATTGGTTAGTGTAAGGTTTCATTGTAAAAAGAGTTTGAAAACAAATACAAATTGCAAATATTATTCATATATCGTTAACAATGAGATGGTCAACTATTAGTGCCTTTTCTAAACTGTTTCTATACATTTCAGAAAAAACCCTTAACCTCCCCTTGATGTTTATTGCAGATGAGGTTCTGGAGACCTACTGTATTTGTGGGAGGATAACTGCCTGTTTGTAGAAGTGACATGGAAATAGAGCACCCTGTCCAAAATTCTTCCACTGGTGCCTAGTGTTCAGGCTATAATGTGACAGCCCCACCAGAATACACAGAAACTGTAGGCTAAAAACCCTAACTGCTAACATGTAATTATTATCAATGAACATGAACAAAGAAGTAGGAGGAAGTTGCTCATTTTATGCATTGATTGAGGCCTAATTTTGTTTTCCTCTAAAGATACATGAGTTACTTTTTTAAGTACTTTTTTTTATTTTAAAGCTGAGCTGCATGGTTTGGCTAAGGTAGAAAATGCATCCAATTTTATTTGTGCTTAATTATTTGTCAAAAGGCTGATGGCTTTCATTGTACTTTTCAGCTAAATAAAAAGTCCAGTGTTGCCATCTTGGTACTCCATGACTTAAATGGTAAAAATTTGAATGTGAGCCCTCAGGAATTTCCCATTAAAGTCAATGTGAGTCATAGGAAGTGATTCTGTGCACTTTGCAGTCATCTAGAAGACAGTGTGTCATCACTCTAAATCAAAATCCATTTTTGGAATTAATAATAATCAGAACTGCCCTCTACACAAATGTCTACATTTGTTTATGTTTTTTTTTTAACCAGAAACTTTACAAGAAAATAACATCAACGTATCATCAACAGAACACTTGGTCTGCTGGCCATTTATTCTGATAAAGAACTTGACAATTAGACAAACAGCCTCAGTCCAATAAGGAGTCTATCAGGTGCAAAGTGAACTTCAAGTACAAACATCATGTTTTTTTTACTCACAATACAGTGTTTTTCACAATGGGGTGACTTGCTTAGAGCACCTGTGCTGTATCTACAATGATTGTGGCCCATTCACCCAAATGGATGCGACTAGGCCTCATTTCCAGTGTTCATCCTGCGAGTGACATCTGCGCCCAATTCTTTAGACATAGCTGCACTGCAGTGACTGACTCACGGGACTGAGTAAACCCTGGAGCTACCACCTGGTCAGAAGGTGGCAATTGCTTCAGAGTTCCAATGCGCTAAAAAGCACAACAGTGTCCATTTCACAATGAAAGGCAAGGACTGAGCTACAGCGAGATCAACTATACATGTGTATGCTTTTCAATCAATAGTTTATATACATGCAAGCGAAGTGCAGCAGGTCCAGCTATATCCCAGGTGCTTCCGTCCACACACCAATATATCCTTATAACAATTCAAATTGAGGAACAAGCGGACAATATGCAGGATAACTGCTAATATGCGATTTATTGTGTTCCACACAACATGTTTCGGGCCTCAAAGGTCCTTTTTCAAGTGTGAGTTACAAGTGCAATACACCACAATAAATAACCACAGGGGTTTTTTTAACCCCGCCCCCACCCATCATTGAAAATTAACAAGTGTAATTAAGAAACATTAAGGCCATATTTAAAATGGCAATACAAAATTACAATTAGTGTCATACCGTACATATCAGTGCAACTTTAACAAGTGTTCAAATTGTGATTGTCGGCTCCTGTCACCTGATTAATATCATTATTCCAAGGTGTACCTAAAAAAGTAATAAAACATTTAAAAGCATAAGATATATAAGAACTTGAAAAAGTAGTTAGGAAAGTACTGCTCTGTATGAGCCTACTTAGCTAAGACTTATGGAACAAAACCATGTATTCACCAAAAGCTCTATATGATTGCAAAAGGTCATATCAATGTATATAAACTATATATTCTTACACACCGAAGTAGATTGAAGTAATTTAATTCAGAACCTACCGAAAGATATAACACACATGTGCGATAGGTTTATTATAAAAATGGGGATAGGCTCCAATAGTCATTATGTCCCATTGGGGTCATTGTATTTAGTTTTTTAATCCACAACGCTTCACGCTGTAGCAACAACTTGGAAATGTTTCCTCCCCTTTTAGGTAATTTTACATGTTCCAAAACTAACCATTTTAATTGTATGTGGCTATGTCCATGGGACGTAAAATGCCTGGATACCGGGGTGTCTGTTTGGGTTCCTGTTTTAAAATTCTTAATGTTGCCCCTATGTTCTTTTATACGTTCTTTAGCTGCTCTCCTAGTTTGACCAATGTACGCTAATCCGCAAGGGCATTTCAGCATGTATACCACATTTTTGGTTTCACATGTACAGAAGTCCCTTAACCTGATAGCGTTACCTTTTGTGGGATGGCACTCTGTATCCCCTTTAATGATGGAGGAACAGCATATGCAATTCAAACAGGCATAGGTCCCCTTCTTTGGGGATCCCCAAAACAATTTTTTTGTTTATTCAGAGTAACATCTGAAGGGCAAAGGATATCCCTAAGATTACGTCCTCTAGTATAACTAAAAAGAGGGGTTTGTTTAAATAGAGAGCCATATTTTGCGTATTGTTGTAGTATGGGCCAGTATTGTTTAATAATTTGTTCAATTTTCCTACTTTGTCTCCCATATTTAGATACAAAGGGCATTCTTTCAAGATGATTTGGCTTTTTTATTGACCCTTTCAAAAGTTCCTGTCTATTTAATGCACCTACTTCATTTGGGTACATAATAACCCCGTTTGAAAAATTTTTGGGTGAGCAAGTTCGCTGCCTTATTGTATTGTTCATCCGTAGAGGCAATACGGCGTGCACGTAAGTATAGGCTTTTGGGTATAGCACTCATGGTGTGTGGATTGTGATAGCTAGAAGAAAGTAATAGTGTATTCCGGTCTGTGGGTTTGGAGTACATTTCAGTTGTTATACTATTACCGCAAATATTTAGTTTTACATCCAGAAAATTCAATGATGTATTGGACCAAGTCCCAGTAAACTTTATAGTAGGATGGTAACTATTTGCCTCAGTTAACATACTTGAAAATTCTGTATCAGTGCCTTGCCAAATAATAAGTATATCGTCCACATACCTCCAATATTTTAAAATATTACTCTTAAATGGACCCTGGAAAAAGATCTTTTGTTCAAGGTAGTGGACAAAAATATTGGCAAACGACGGGGCTACTGATGCGCCCATCGACGTGCCCTGGCGCTGCCAATAGTACTTGTCATTAAACTTAAAATAGTTCCTATGTAAGACTAGGTTCAGGCAGTCTAGTAAAAAATAAACAAGATGATGGTCAATGTTAGTCTCCAAAAGTGTCTGTTCTATATAACGGATACCTTCATTTTGAGGAATAGACGTATACAGACTTTGTATGTCTATACTACATAGACTTATATCGTGATTATTGGGTAAAGTTAACTCTTGGAGCTGTCTAAGTAGATCGGTTGTGTCCCCAAGGCATGTAGATATATTACCTACTATAGGCTGTAAGTATTGGTCAACAAATTTGGACAACGGCTCTAATATAGAGCCTATACCCGATATAATCGGGCGTCCAGGCGGATCTATCAGTGTTTTATGAATTTTAGGGAGCAGATAAAGGATAGGTGTACGTGGATGTTCTGTGGTTAAGAACTCTTTGGTAGTATTATTTATAATGCCATTTTCCCAAGCTTCTTATATCAATTGATCCACTTCACGCTTGATAGACTGGACTGGATCACTTGGGATTAGTTAGTAATGTTCTATTACAGACAATTGTCTATTAGCTTCTTTCATATATTGGGATGTATTCATAACGACCACAGCACCACCTTTATCTGCTGGCCTAATTATAATGTGTATGCATTTGGATGCAAGCACAGTACCTTTAATAAAAGTGTTTTAGTTGCAACTCCCTTTAGGAAAAGAAAAAGAAGAAGCTTCATAAGATACACCCATATCAATTGACGATTGTTACAACAACAATCTATCCTGGCATCTCTGAAGCATAATTTTCAGCATTTTAAATGTATTTAACATTGCATATCTGGAAGACTGCTTCCTCAGAACTGCGGTATAGACTGTTGTGTATATATTTAAGAGAATTATGACTTAGTACTTGGTTAGCTACTCGGTTCATTGATTTGTTACATACCAAAATTGCATAACAATATATCATCTCTTTATTGCAAACTAGCTGGGCAAGCCCAAATATTAAAATTGAAGTAAATATAGAAATAAAATGAATTGTTTCTTAATTAGCTTAAATGTATTCTTTATTGTTCCACATAAGCCATAAAAAACTAATTATAAATATGAACTGTAGCAGAGGCATTGCTCTTAATTATAACACTCAAAATCAAGCATACCAAAATATAAAGTAGCAATCAAAGGTAATGAGGTGCAAAGTAAAGTAATTTACTAACAATTTAGGCTGGTTATTCTCAGCATACTGTTTACAGTAGTGTAAGCAATTTAGGGGAGCACCGCTCATCCATGTCTAATACAAATACTTGTGAGTGATGCCCTTCCTGTAGGTAAATTCATCAGAGATTTGAAATATGAGCTCAGACATGATGATCTCTTTTATCTTGGCATACAATTGATACTCACAAGTACAGTATAATATATACCCGGGTACTGTATATTTTGAGTGAAATGTCTCATTATGAATATCAGAATGTCCCCTCAAAGTATTGTGTGCAAATCAAGCAAAAATGCTCCCTAGCTGATATAAACAGTAAGAAATGTAGAAAAAAAAAATATAAATGGGCTCAAAGTTATATGCAGTACAGAAAATCCACACACTACTGCGAAAACACTTTGTTCTTTATGCAAAATTCAATATCTGCCAAGTTTAGGAATTGCTACCACTGAGCTTTCTTTGAATAGTTACCTTTGTGAGAATGAAAAGAACTGTTACTATGGCAATACATAAAGTTTAAATATGCCACACCCAATATACTGAAGAAATAAAACCTATAAACAAGGTTATTGAGCAAGGGCAAACTTTGCCCACTAGCTAGTATCTACAGTTTACCCTGCTACTTGGAAGACATACCCTCATGTAGATGGAGGTGTCTATTTCTGTAGCAAAACATCTTAGTTCCATCTTCTTTGATTGATTTATAGGATTTATGTCTTGTTCTTTTATTGAGATAAAGGAAAAGAGTGATGTCTTGATTAATGACTAAAGACAGTATGAAAGGAAGAATATATATATATATATATATATATATATATATATA
>CM044442.1:69404527-69446182 GCA_024363595.1 Xenopus borealis
AAGTGAAATGGGGCAATTTTGCTCATCTGCAAAAGCTAATATCTATGCCTGGCTTTATAATGTAGCATTTAACTTTACATTTTGAAATATTATATCTTTCTAGACACTAACTTTGAGAAATCTTACTGGGTAGTCTGCAGTCATGCAGATGAAGATTCTCATTCATCAGGTCATGGTATATTTATCAAAAGTAACTCAAAGCAACTGGACTTGCTGAGATATTTTAATGAAGATGTTTCACTGCTCATCCGAGCAGCTTCTTCAGTTCAACTGACTGGTGTTGGGGAGTTCTCGGCATATAGACTCTTCCAACAATCCAACCACAATGGCACATTGTAACTCTTCAGAGAGGTGACATCTGAAATTCACAGTGGTGTTGATTCTTTGTATTTACAGTGATAGGATTACCAATGTGTCATGCAACTCCTAGAAAACAGGTGTTAATTGTGAGAGTTGCATGAATGGTGTGTCAAGAGTTCTGAAACTGCCGAGGAACAGATGTGAGAACAGCATTGTATGTAGCAGACAGGTGGTGTTGAAGGCCCCCGCCTCTGTTCAGGGATGGTTTCTCCACCTTAACATGAATCGCCTATTTTACACCTCTTTAAAACCTCTTTCAAACCAGCGGCCTTCTTTATCCAAAATTTGGACATTGCTATCTTCAAAAGAGTGGCCCTTGTCTTTTAGGTGTAGTTGAACTGAAGAAGCTGCTCGGATGAGCGTGAAACCTCTTCATTAAAATATCTCAGCAAGTCCAGTTGCGTTGAGTTACTTTTGTTGTATAGTGTTATTTGTATGTTTATTAAAGTGTTCCTAAATGTTTGCCTAATATGTGCCTAAAATATCTGTGTTACTCTAACAGTTTGTAAAATCTGGCTTTATAATAAAGACCAATAGCTAATAGTGCCATGGCAAACTGTATTAATTAATTCTTTTTTATATTGTGTAATGAATGCTGTGCTATATGTAGTGAGGAATAGAAAGTGTTTGCAAGAGCTGCTTAAATGGGACCTGTCACCATAACAAATAATCCCAAATCCTTTTAAATTGTGTTGGTCAAGTATGTGCCAAATGCATTGATTTCCAGGAAATGAAGGGTATAAAGCAATTGCTGTGATTGAGGCACAGAGACAGGAAAGGAAATACATGCTTACCATTGAACTGGCTAAATTCGAACAAATCGAAATCATTCAATCAAATCGAATTATTCAAATGAATCGAACTATTTGAATAAGAAAATCATTCGACCATTCGATGGTCAAAGTACTTGCCCTTTAAAAATGTATTCGATTGCCTACTTCGCGAGATTAAACCTACCGAGTTGCTATATTTGCCTATGGGAAGCTCCCATAGGCTTTTTCAAAAAATTTTTTAATGAATAGAAATTATTAGATTTCTCGAAAAAATCGTACAAATTGTGCTATTTTTCATGAAATCTGATGATTGCTATTCGATTGTTCAATAGATCGAATAGCAGTAAAATCCTAAGAATTCGATTTCGTCGGATTTTACTTTGTTAAAAATATGAAGGTCAAATTCAAGGGTTTTTAACCCTCAAAATTTTACTCTTAGTAAATCTGCCCATTAATGTAAAAAGTGGCTGTTTCACTTAGCATGGACTTTGATTATACAGCTTTTTGTCTGTGTGATGGACCTTTTTTTAAAAGCCACAAGCATTGCTGCTACTTTTTTAGTCATATCTATTATGCCACCAGATTTTGACTGGCAAAGTGACATACTACAGGTTTAAGGCAGTGTAAAATAACAGAAAAAGACACACCTTTATACATAATCCAGTATAAGATAGTTTCCATAATACTGTATGATGTATCATGTTAATTCCAGTGAAGCACTGAAATTTTAAATAAGCTGTTTATGCCACTTTTTTCTCTGTTTCCTATCATAAATAGTGATGGGCGAATTTATTCGCCAGGGTCGAATTCGCGGCGAATTCCCGCGATTCGCCGCTGGCGAATAAATTCGCGAATCACCTGCGAAATTTCGGAAGCGACGTGCGTCAAAAGCGTCCCGCGACTCGTTTTGCAAATTTTTCGCCGAATTTTTCGGCGAAGCGAATCGCGGGAGATTCGCCCATCACTAATCATAAAATATATTATACAGCTTTATAAATATGCCCCTTAGCGTTATTACATTTACATAGTGTATGCATTTACCATGCTCTTGAGCAGAAGTGCATAAGCACTTCAACTTGGGGAATGAATGCACTTTGCACCTTGCAGCGTAAGGGCAACAGGGCATAGGTAAAAACAGGGCCCTATTGGGGCTTGTATCTTCTGCTGCTCCTTTACTTGGGTGTCTGAATGATATATAAGTTAGGGGACAGGTTGTGGTCAGATGAGGGATGCCTTTGTGCAAATAAAATGTTGGATGGAACAAGAATATGGCTGATTGCACCTGTGTTTTTTTTTTTTTTAATTTGAACTAGACACAGTAAGAAGCGTAATGCTTTCTAAATACTAAACACATACAAGATGGCTGATGTCTCTGTCACAAAAAAGAAAAATCAATGGAATCATGAAAAGACAGTTCCAGTGAACAGCAAATCAGGCAATTAGTCTTTACATCAGTAGTGCCATATGGTTGGTTCTCAATTTTAAAACTCTGTTTTCTTTATAAATATTTTTACAAATACTTTTTATCCTACTGATAAATAATCAGTAGGATAAAATCTTTTATGCTTCCATAAAATATAGTAAACCTGTGGTTTTCCAGGTAAGGGGTCTTTCTGTAATTTGGATCACCATGTAAGAGAGTTAACTAAGGGGCAGATTTACAAAATTCACGTGAATAGTTCGAAGTTCGATCGAATTCCGATCGTACGATTTAATCGGATGTTCGCATATGCAAATTTGGCTACTTCGATAATCTAATACCGAAATTCAAATGCTCGAATAGATCGAATGATCGGATATTCAATAAGTCAACAATTCTATGATTGAAGGACTTAAAATTTTATTCGACTGCCTACTTTGACAGATTGAACCTACCGAATTGCAATAGAAGCCTATGGGAAGCCCCCCATAGGCTTTTCTTTCAAACACCTGCTTGAATACCATTTGTACGATCGAACGCCTCGATCGTTCCAATTGTACAAATTTGTCGAGCACTCAAAGGAAAAAGTACAATTTTTTCGTGAAATCGAACGATCGGTATTTGATCGTACGATCTCATTGAGAAATCTAATATCGAAGTAAAAGATAGCCTAAAACTATTCGATAAGCATTCGAGGGATTTTTAAGGAATAATAGTAAATTTGCCCCTAAGTGTTGTACTTAGTTTTGTGTTTAATTTGGGTTTGAATAATTTGTGTATGCATGTGTGAAACAGTTAAGACTGCTATGCAATTGATTGGTCACTAGGTGGCTCTCAAGTTAAAAAAGGTGTAATTCCATTCCCCACCAGCAGAGAAGGTTTAGAAGATATAAAAATGAGCCACACCCTGCTTTTGATGGGAGGATGTCAACAGAAGTGGAAGCCCTATAAAGAAGAAGATCATGAGGGAAGGAAGGTAGAAATTGAGATAGCAGCTGTGCTATAGCTGGCACTAGGTGTCAGAGGCAGGATCATAGCATGGATAGCCCAATGCCCCATCTCGGAGCATGTTGGAAATAGTTTCCGTGGATATCCCACAAGTTAGGTACCAGAGGGTAGGGATGAGCTAGAGTAGGGTTAGAGGCTTCAGCAAGAGGAGGGACAGACAATGATTCTGGTGGAATAGTGAAGGGGTATGGATTGTGTGCCAGATCACTGAACCAGAACTGCCTGGTGGAATAGTGAAGGGGTACAGAACATGTGCCGGATCACTGAACCAGGCAGTGAAGAGTCTGGTGATAATAACCCCTCTTAATTCTGGGAAAGGCCCTAGTGGAGGTCAGGGAAACTGAAGTGAAGGAATTCTGCTATTTTCTGATACGGGGTTTCAGGATAAAGAATCCTGTACCTGTACAATGCTTAACCATTTTTTATGTGTCAATAAACATAATATAATTATTGTTCTGTTTTATTGTCCACATTACTTACTGCAAGTACTTTTGCCAAAAGGTTCTGATCCATTAAAGAACTACTGAAAGTGAACAGAGGGATCAATGATAACATATCTTTAAGATTCAAATAATATTAATAATACTATTAACAGAGTCATTGACAGTGTGCATTAACAGATGAAAGCAAGGTTAAACTAAATAAAACTTTCATTGCAAGGCAGTTAAACTGTCTTAGATTTAAAATAGAATCAAAGGAAGGATGTTAAATAAAACAGGAAGATAAAATTACAACTTGTCTTATGCCATTAACCTCTGCTGACTGGAATTATCTTATTACCCTTTACTATATACAAACCGCAGCTCAGCACCCCATGCTTCAAAATATGTATATTTATAAAGTAATGAGTGGAGTACTTGTGTTCAAAATCATAAAACATTTTAAAGTATCACTGTATATTCCTTATGACAGAAAAGTTTCTATGAAATTCACAGACCAAGACATAATTTTTTTCAGTCCAGTTATGAATGATGACAATATCTGGTTTGTAAATATTGTATATATGTAGATACAATATTGAAATAAGACTTTACCCTTGAACAAATAAAAATATTCAACTGATACAACCTATACTGAAAATGGATTTAATTGGGTTTTTTACAGTTTGATTTACACAACATACAGTACTTAAAACTTTAAAGTTGTAAAATATTTTTTACTGTGACCGATCAGATACTTTTGGGTTCCTTCTTTTTTACTGTCTTGGGAGAATAAACTTTTAAAATTACAGCTATGAGTCTTTTAGAGTAATTCTCAACCATGTTTCATAGCTGGACCCTGCAATTTTTGCCCATGATGTCATATATGCACAAATAACAGAAACTCAGCTCAGAAATGAGATTTAAGATTTACAGATTCAGCAGGCTGAAAAGAGCCATTCTAATAGGAAACAAATTTACAATGAGAGGGCAAATCAACCACACACTCACTAGCCAGAAAATTAAGGTCGGAAAAAAAGCTTAAACACACCACAGATTATTAATACCCCTACAGACCCCCCCACCTCTGATCAACAATGTTAGAGGAATTAACCAAGTAATACCAGAAGTTATACAACCTGTCCCTAGACTCAAAGGGCCAGATCCCAGGTGCAGAGGTTATGCAAACTTATTTACAATCACTAGACCTCTTGGCCCCACCAGGGGATGAGCTGGAGGTACTCAATGCGGAGGTGACAGAGGAGGAGCTGGTTACAGCAATTAAGGAAATGCCCACATCCAAGGCTACAGGACCAGATGGTCTAACATGGAGCTATTATAAAACACATCAACAACTACACGTATTGCACCACCATATGCTATGATTATTCAATGCCTTTCTAAAAGGCCAAGCAATCCCCTCTACTTTTAAGGAATCCTTTATCACTCTTCCTAAGGAAGGAAAAGATCATGCCAGATGCTCCAACTTCCTCCCAATCTCCTTACTGAATTCTTACTATAAAATCCAAACTTAAATATTATAAAGGAGACTAAATCAACTATTCTCCAAACGTATACGTACATTTAGACCAGTTGGGCTTCATAACAGGGAGGAAGGTGCCAGACAATACTAGGAGAATTATAGATCTGGTAGATGTAGCAAATAAACAGAACACCCCCATGTGAGCCTGGATGCCGAGAAGGCATTTGATTGATGACATGAAATTGAACTTTTATGTTCACCACACTGGGCAGAAAGGGCTTTAAATAGGAATTTATTACAATCCTGACATCAACAAAAATCAAAATGGCACCAAATCACAACCCATACATGCTGTATTATGTAAAATGTTATCCCCTTTATTGTTTTCCCTAAGTAAAGAACCCCTAGCACAGAGAACCAAAAGTCATACAGACATCCATGGGCTCCAGATTCAGGAGAAGCAATATAAGATCACCCTCTATGTGGACAATGTTATCCTGTCTATAACTCTCCCTCAGCCATCTCTCCCCAATCTATATGCCACGCTTCAGGAATACAGCAGCAAAGTCAGCCAGAGGGCTTGTGGTGCCCAATTTCTGTAACTATTACCTGGCAACCCAAGCAAAACAAGTACTAGGGTGGCTCTCAGTAGCACCATTGACAAAATGGGCTCTAATAGAGAGGTCTTATCCACAAATTGGGTCTCCCAATTGCTCCCTAGGGATAAAACACAATCAGGCTCCCTCTACCCTCCCCTTAGAAAGCATGAACCACACAGCTGGGTGCTGGAACAAAATGTCTGCTCAAGTAGATATAACCAGATGAAATCCCCATTAATTCTGTTAGTGGCAAATCCAGAATTCCCTCTGGGTTTTACCCACCGTCAAAGGAATTCTAACAGGAGCCTAACTGACTCAACAAAAGCCTCTCTTTAGCTGATCAGATGGAAAGATGAAAATTTATAATGAAACAGTGGAAATGAAGGGCCCAAGTAGACTTTCCCAATACCTGTACTGTACCTACAATTGAGACATTTTGCACAGTCAGGTTATCCAGACCTACTGCTCCCCCCACCTCATCCTATTTTGGAGCTAGAGTATGCAAACAATCCCCACAGCAAAAAGAGCTGATCACATGCTGGTACTATTCTATTAACTAATTAAGATAGATCTAGCACACACATCTAGACTCCACATAAATATATGACCCACTGGAGAGAGGCCCTGGGAGCAGAGATCACACTCTTAAGGTGGGATAGAATCTGGGAAAATGCGGGGAAAACATCAATATGTGCCTCCATCAGGTAAAACATCTATATGGGTTGGTACCACACCCCACTATTGCTACACAAATTGTTTCCAAATACCTCCACCCCAGTGTGCTGGAGATGTGAAGAACATGAAGGCTCTTTATTACATATGTTTTGGGGGTGCCATAAACTAGACAGATACTGGAAGATGGACAAGGGATAACTAAAGAGTATGACAATGGTAACAGTAAAACTAGACCCACTGGTATTAATTTAAAAAACAATTACAAAAAAAAAACTATCTCAAAGGATGGCTAATCATATTACGCCTGTGGCAAGGGGCCTGATAGCAAAACAATGGAAGGCCTCCAGAAATTCCACAGAACAAGAATTCCTAGATAGAATGAGATGTGTCCGTAGGATGGATTGGCTGACAGTGCTGAAGCAAGAATCAGTTGCTATGGAATGAAAAGTTCACGCAAGGCAACAAGCCAAGAACAGAGCTGGAAGTTGAGAGTGGAATAGTGAATTGGGAGAAACTGAATAAATGCACTTTACTATATATGAAAGTAAGGGTCATGCACATACTGTAGTATGATGAGCTATAATTGAGACCAATAGATCAATGTACTGTTTTAACACTGTATGATGTTCTTGACTTATTCAAAAATGCTTATTGTATTGTGTTATGGCCTTATGTGAGCAAGTTTTAGGTTTGACTAAATGAAAAAATAAGAATACAATTATAAACAAGAGCTTATTCAAATAACTGATTCCAGTACAAACAAAATCTAACAAAATAACTGCCTTTTGCACAAATTCTTTATGTAGAGAGACATGGTTTCTGGTGAAGAGTAGAGTGAGCTTTAATGCATCTTCAAGGAAAAAGGAGCCACCCTATATGATATATTGGATCTAACTGTCAATGATTATCAGACAACATCTGTAAGAAGAGAGAATAAAGAGAAACAGTTCTGAGAGAGGGACAGTGAACAAAAACTTGATAATTTCAGAAACAGTACAGATTGTTTAATTGATTGTATTTAGAATGTTTCTTATTTCAGTATGCTGAAGTTTATATTAAATGTTCATTTTCTCAATAGTTCCCCTTTAAAATGTTACCTAGCAATGTTATCAGCACAGTTGGTACTTGCATGTTATAGTAAATAATAGATGCCCTTTGGCCTTATGCCTTTGTATGCAGACCTATCTAACTACAGTATATTCCCAGGAGTTACCCAGACTCCCTCCCCAGTCTCCCATCACTACTAGGTGTGCAGATTATTAATCTGTGTGCAGAATCAGTCAGTGAGCATTGTAATACCACTTCCTGTCACATCACTTCTGAATCACAAATTTTTTCGGTAGCAAGCTACACGTCTTTACATAAGTTGATGGCTCTGTGTATGTGTAACTTCTCTGTGACTTATACTCTTGTTATATTTTACAAAACGGAATGCATCATTCCCTATGATATTAACATTTTTTGCCCATGAAAAAAATTCTAAATGTTAAACTTAGCCTGAAGCAGCAAAGGTAACCTGCTCAGGCTTCACCATTTAAGAACCTTATAAATTCAATTATTTCACCACGCCATATTATTACCAGAGGAGATAAAAATCTTCATGAATAAAGGCATTTCCTAAAGTTAAAAACAAATATAGGACTATAAAGTCAAAGTTAAAACACATCTAGCAATGACAAATAAATCATACAAACTACCAGTTCAATAATTTTCAATTTCTCACTTTTTGTTACCTGTCATACAATCACTTGATATCATTTCAGTGTTCCTATCTTTTTCAAATATATATCAGACTTTAACCAAACCTTTTTGTTAGAAAAGAAAAGGCAAGTCAAGTTTTACTGAAAGTATTCTGCATAGAACGATTTTGATTTGCAATGAAGCTACAAACAGTTTGCTATAAATCAATATTGTTTTAGATATGACTCTTTGAATCCCTTGATTAAACTTGCTTGAAATCAGCTGCAGTATCATGTCCGAAACTATTTAAAAAATGTGTAATATTTGCACTAGTGGAACCAAGAAAGTTCATTTTCAATAAAAAAAAAAAATTTTGAACAGATTAAGGCTCATTAAGTAAGATAACTGCTAAATTGCTCCAGTGCTGTTGCCTGTGGAAACTAATCAGGTATAGGCAAAATTTTCTAACTGGAAGTCAGATATTTGCTAAATTTTCTAACTGAAAGCAACTGATCAAAACCAATTTCTGACTGGCTACTACTGGCAATTACACTTGTGCACTTATGTTTGTAAATTAATCATTTATGTTTTTTCATTTTGCTCTGTTTTGAAAAACTGATTTGTTAGTATTTTCTACCGTAACAATGTCAATTTTGCTCCTGACTTATGCCCAAAATAATTTATACCATCTTAGACTGGCATAACTCATTCAACACCTTTATCTACCCTTTAACTGCCACCACAATAGATTCAAGGTCAGTGGCAATTACAGGGTGGCAGAGTGCTCATCAGCACTATTCATTAAAGGAGCTCTGTCTTTACATGTTCCTTGCACTCCCAAATACTTGCAGGAATGCCAAAGTGCCTCCACCTCTGGGCTGCTTTGATGAGTAATGCTCAAGTGCAACGTTGCAATACCACCAGTGAGGCTCGCAGTTAAAAGGTTAAACTAGCACTTCTTTTAACACCAGAAGTCACACATAACTACATGTTAACCAATATTTACTACACAGCTTTATCATTAGGTGGGATTTTAGACTGGTTATTGTTTCAATAAAATGGAAATGCTAGTGAATTTCATCATTGTTTTTTTTTTACAATGTCTCTGTAATTTACTACACCTACTGTAGTACAAACTTCCTGCAAATAATCCAATCAAAGGTGCAATGTTTGTTACTGATGTATTAACCCATAACAACCCATCAAGAGGTAAAATTCTAATGATTATCAGGTACAAACTTTGCACCTTTTATTTTATTACTGTATGTTATATTACAAAATCTTATAAAGGAAGAGTGCATTATAAATTATATATTTGGAGCATAATAATATTTGTTTCATTTGTATTAAGAATTTTTTTACATGCAAAATAGTTTCTATGAGAATTTATGAATATGATACTGTATGTATCAGATTACCAACCAAACTTTTTTCCTTTCTATGCAATCACACATTGTCCTGCAGAAGGCAATTAAAATACAGTAACTATTACATGTTCTTGCTAATGGTGTAACTAATCTGTATCTCCCCACCCAAAAAAGAAAATATTCATATGGGGCTGGTGCAGAGTAATTCCTAGCCGGTCCAAATCCGTGTCCCCCACCCACTGGCTTCTGCTGCATCCCACCTGCTTGAAGGGAGGAGAGTAGTTGTGGAGGGGGGGTTATCTGCAGTTATAAAAGGAAGCAGCCCCTGCCCTCTGCTTCCACTGTTGTTAGTCCAGTGCACTCCTATACTTCTGTATAGCTCATCCTACTTTCCTCCTATTGTGTACGCATGGTGACCCTGGAGCTAACAAGGTCCACAAAGTGGATTTCCTAAAAAGGAGCTGCAGACTTGCACAAAAAAATCATAACATCATGTTATTTTAACAACATGCACTGAAAGTATTGTTCTAAAAATATTAGCCACAACTTACATTATATTTGTTACCAAACACATGCAATCCCATTATTTATGACACATTGGGAACAACTGTGGAGAGAACAATCTCCATATGGTCTCAAATAAGCTTAAATTGTGATAAAAACACTGCATCATGGGTAAAAAATGGCAATTTGTTACATAATATTGCCCTTTGCACATGAACTACATTTGTACATGGCAGTTTACCTTGCATGTTGCCGAAAAATGTGTTTACTCTCATACAAGTTTTGCATATTCTTTTGGAATAAGCATTGGATTGGACATGGATCTAATATATTAATCAAAATAAATCCATTTATCAAATGTTTTTTTCAAATGTCTTCTTTTGCTTGTAATAATAATAATGATAAAGGAAAGTCATGTTTACACCTTTAAGAAAAAGTAACTAGAATAAGTTTTAGCTGCAACTTTTCTCCCATTTTAGCAAAAATAGCACTCTGAACAAGATTTTTTCTGCATTGTTACTTTTATGAGCCAATGCTAAAAAAAATGCTGCTGCAATATGCAAACTACAGTAATTTCATTCCTAGAACTCTGTCTCTTACAATATGTTACAATATGTTAGCAAGCTTATAATGCGTTCAAAAATGAATCCCGCTAAAACATATTGCTTGGCTGAACATTTAATCATGCCCCATTACCTTTCTAGATAGTTCTTGTACATGAATGTCTGCTTTACTGTGTGTCTTTAAAACTTATTTTTCTCGTCTGGCTTGTCTATTATTATTTGTAAAGTGATCTTTCAGATTTATGGCAAATGTTACTTCAATAATAGAAATTGATCTGCTCATATGAAATGTTTAGACCATTTATAACACTTGTGAATGATTTATCATGGGAATCAGACTGATTTAGTGCATAAAAGTCACATTTTAGCTGTGTAGGTTTTAAACATACCAAGGTGACAAATTGGATATTGTAAGAAAAGCATCAACGTGTGCCCTAGGTTTTATAAGCCAGTAGTCACATAGCATGTGCTGGTTACCTGTTTTACTAGAGGTGGTAAAAACATTATAACTTTTCTTGCATTACCTCCAAAGTACTTATCATTTTTGATATTTAAAATACACAAAGCAAACAACCCCATGCACATTATGGAGTATACCATACACTACTTGTTTAATTCACTGATCTGGTTTAACCTGTCATCTGGTAATCTAGCCCTACTTGACACAATACTCTTTACATAGTTAAATTGGGCTGAAAAAAGACAAAGTCCATCAAGTTCAACCCCTCCAAATTAAAACCCAGCATACACACACACACACACAACTCCACTCTTTCCTGCAAACCTTATATGCCCATAGCTATACTAACTGTAGAGTTAAGTATCAAAATAGCCTTTGATATTATGTCTGTCCAAAAAATCATGCAAGCCCCTTTTAAAGGCATCAATAGAATCAGCCATCACAACTTCACCCAGCAGTGTATTCCACAACCTCACTGTCCTCAATGTGAAGAACCACCTACGCTGTTTCAAATGAAAGTCCTTTTCTTCTAGTCTGAAGGGGTGGCTTGTGGTGTGGTGATCTTCTTTATGGGTAAAAAGGTCCCCTGATATTTGTCTATAATTTCCTCTAATGTATTTGTAAAGTGCAATCATGTCCCCTTGCAAGCGCCTTTTTTCAAGAGAAAACAACCCCAACCTTGACAGTCTCCCCTCATAATTTAAGTCTTCCATCCCTCTAACCAGTTTAGTTGCACGTCTCTGCACTCTCTCCAACTCATTTATATCCCTCTTAAAGGGGTTGTTCACCTTCAAACAACTAGTTGTTTTCAGATAGATCACCAGAAATAACAACTTTTTCCAATTACTGTCTATTTTCTATTTGTAACCGTTTTTCTAATATTGAAGTATAAAGTGTCATTTTTCACCTTCTAAAGCAGCTCTGGGAGGGGGTTTTCTGACCCCCCCCCAACCGTTCTAAACTGATACATTTAATGGATACATTTCTTATCTTTGTCCCTGCTGAGCAGAATCACTGGGGTTCATTACAGGCAGCTGCTAGAATTGATACAATAGTTGGTAATACTCCAGAGATATTGTTGTGAAATGTATCAATTAAATGTTGCAAAATAGTATCAGTTTAGAGTCTGCACCAGAATTACTGAGCTGCCACACTCAAACACCAGAGACACCAACATTCAACTTTACACTTAGATTTTGGAAAAACAACAAAAGAAAACAACTGAACAGAAAAAGTGTTTGGAAGGTGAACAACCCCTTTAAGGACTGGAGTCCAAAACTGCACTGCATACTCCAGAAGAGGTGTTACTAGTCTAGGGATCTACAAACAGGTATAATTATGTTTTAATCCCTTGAGTTTATGCTTTAGTAGTTACAGAATGACACTGCCCAGAATTAGACACTTTATCTATAAAAACCCCAAGATCCTTCTCACTTAAGGAAACTCCCAACACACTGCCATTTAGTGTATAACTTGCATTTATATTATTTTTGCAAAAAGTGCATAAACTTGCATTTATGAACAATGAACCTTTAAATCGGTGATCCCCAACCAGTGACTTGTGAGCAACATGTTGCTCACCAAACCCTTGAAAGTTGCTCCCAGTGGCCTCAAAGCAGGTGCTTATTTTTAAATTCCTAGTTTGGAGGCAAATGTTGGATGCGAAAAGAAAAAAAAAAACAGATGTACTGCCAAACAGAGCCTCCTGAGAAACATTTTTCATTCCTGTGTTGCTCTTCAACCCTTTTTAGACCTGACTGTTGCTCACCAGTAAAAAAGAATTGGGGATCCCTGCTTTAGACACATAAATGCTGCACCAAACTGCAACATTCTGCTGAGGGAGTCCAGAGATGCCCATAATGAATGGAGTTTAAAGTCCAACGTATTGTTGGAATGCAACTGCTTTAGCAGGCATACATGGACCCTAGTAAATCATCTGTAGTGCACCACTTTTTACATGTACATGGGAAAGTATAGCCCTTTTTTTATTTACATTTAAGGGCACATTTATTAAGGCTTGAATTGTAAATTCAAATTAGAATTTTCATTGTTTTTTGGTCAAAACTCACAATTTTGAATTTTAGAAACCACCAACTCTAATTTGAATTCAAATATGAGATTTATCACACCTCGAGCCTTGAAACAGTTCTAATTTGATGCTTTGTCACTTAAAACCTGAAAAATTCATGCAGAAGTCAATGGCAAGGGTCCATTGAACCATTTGAAGAGTTAATAGCCTTCCTGACTTTGAGGTTTTTTTTTTCTGAGGAAAACTAGATTCAAATTTGATATGGATTTTCAGGATTACACATTGGTAATCCTATCATAGTAACTACACAGAGTTGCCCTGTGCCATTGAGATCAGATAGTTGGAACTTGGAAGAGTTTTTATGCCAAGAACTCACCACAACAGTTTTCAGCAAATTCTGTTTTTTTTTAATTACTTATATTAAATATAGATTGAAAACCCAAAACGAAATTAGGCTAAACCTCCACCAGTCATAGATTTAACAATAATAATCAAATCAAGAGTGACAATGATATATATATATCATTGTCACTCTTGATTTGATTATTATTGTGGGTTTTCAATTTATAGTTACATTTGGGCACTCCACCAAGCCAAATACAATAAGTGATTGGCCATCGGCCTAGCTTACCTTGGAGTTTGCAAATTATATTAAATATACTATGACCTGGATGAATGAAAATCTTAATAGTCATATTAACTAACACAGTTACCTCCCTGGGCTCCTGGATCTGTATTGGTTTCCCTAGTGCTCTTGTAACTCTTCCCTGCAGAAAATGAAATTTCTACTTTTTGTTAACTTTACGGTCATACATCTTGTCCAGGGTGGTTTTCACCAGGCAGTAAAGTAACAGATTTATGAAAGTTGTTATGGCCATCTTACTACATCTTCAAGGGCATTCTGAAGAATATTCACATTACAAGTCCCTCTGAGTATCCATCCAGCTAGTCTTCCAGGAATAGCTAGCAAGGTAAATGTGTTAGCCACAAATTTTACACCTTATAAACTTCATACAGAGCACCATAAGGACTGTCTTTAAGTTGCCTAGAAAGAGTAAGTACTAGTCTTGCAGCAGGGCCCAATGCTGCAGTTTGAGAAGATGTGTTATATCCAATAAATAATCTTCAAAAACATGAATTATTATTAAAAGAGATTTTCATAGTGGCTGCTATTAAACCACAGCTGTGAAAGTCCAAGTTCCTTAGAGCAAAAGCTAAACAGTATAGTGTAAAGCAAATAAGCACAAATATGTAATTGTCTATGGCACTATGGCTATTTTGACAGCTGAATGCTTTTTGGGAGAACCATTGTATTCAAATTGCCCGTTCATGCCCAATATCACTTCCCATTCAAATGTAGGGCACACTAAAGCACTCATTCTCAACACTTTTCAACAATTTTTTTGGTCAACAAGTGTCACAGGATTATTATGAAGCAAATCCCCCTTGTTGTTTTGCATTTAAACTATAAAACAGTTCAAACATCACAAAATCTTGCAATATTTCATTTAGTCAACTTGAATTTTTGCTGCAGTATATATTTAAACATTTTTCCTGGATTTGTACTTTGTTTGAATTAATGTCACAAGTAATGTCACAAGACATATTTTTTTTCATAATCTAAAAGAATAAAATGTATTCCTTTGTTGTCTAAAAATAATTTGCACATATATAAAATAATATATCAGTTGACAGTAAAGTGAGAGCAGTGAAGTTTGCTACAATCTAAATGGTTGAAATGTGTCAAGAAATGAAAGTGGTAGGAATAAACAGAACTGAAACCCTGGATCAAGCCTGTAGTTGTCAATTAGAGTAACATGATGTATTTCATACATTTTTCTATGTATTAATACTCTGATTCATTATTGTAACGCATATATTCATCAGCTGAATGCATCTATATCAAAAATACATTTACCTGGTCTCTTTTATACATCATATTTCTTGTAGCTGCTTAACACTTGATAATGTGTGTCTGTATTTTCTAATGTCCTTAGAAGTATTTCATACATGAGAAAGTTGACAAGACAATACTGAATGAGTATTTCCACACAAGAATGGAGTGCTCAAAACCTCATGCATAAATCCCTTTTTGGATCAGGTGCTAAGCAGTAATAAATCCAAACCATCCAATTCATAGGCCATACAAATCTATGAAACAGTCCAATTTACTGCAGAACACTGGAGTGGAGTACTTTTCAGTAAGTGATTTTTATTGGCTCAACACACATATGCAGACAAAAAAGTGGCAATGTTTCGGACTTCACAAGACCCTTTATCATGGGCTTGATAAAGGGTCCTGTGAGGCCAGAAACTTAGCCGCTTTTTTGTTTGCACATGTGTGTTGAGCCAATAAAAATCACTTACTGAAAAGTACTCCACTCCAGTATGCTGCAGTAAATTGGACTGTTTCAAAGACTGAATGAGTAAGGTGGGCTTCTAGATTTGTGGTTGGTATTTTTTTTAAAGAATATATGCCAAAGCTGAATTAATGTCCAGATCATGCAGGTGAAATTGATTTGAATAAGGCAGGTAACAAAGCATGGGGTCCAGACAAATTGCCCTGGACAAACATCTACAGAATTGGATAAATGAACACTACCTAAAATTATTTATAAATAACATATCGATAGATAGATAGATAGATGGGTGTACTGTTTTGTAGTTTAACCCACCCCACTGCCCCACCTAAAACAACGTTTCCAAAATGAAAATGCAGTAATATTGCACCTTAAAAATACAAATCAAACAGGTGTATTAATTAAATATCAGTTTATTTTCTATAATTTGCATATGGTAATTAGGGTTTGTGTTTGTCCTACATCATTTGTGAATGATTCAGTTTTTGGCCAAGTCTAAAGATTCAGGGTCTTACATACTCTTATAAACCCTGTAAAATATTACGTCCTTTAACTAACCTTTCTCTACTCAATGTGCAGTAATGAATAGTAATACATTAATTAGTTCATGGGTCCTATAGAAAACCATCTTAAGGAATTAATTTTATTCAAGGTATCGGATCTCTCAGAATTAGTCCATTTAGGCAAATAATTCAAATTATTTGAAATGACAGTAAAATCCCATTCTACAGAAAATTCCAAGCATCCTGGATAATAGATCCCATACCTGTGCTTGCAATATTTTCACATATTATTTCACATTATTTTTAATTAATCAGCTTAACACCTTAGTTTTGAATAATCTTAAATAAACCCAGTAGGATTGTTTTGCCACCAATATGTAATCAATCAGCTTGACCAAGTATAAACTACTGTTTTATTATTACAGAGACAAAGAAAAACATATTTTGATTAGAATTCATTGCTTAAGATACTGGAGATAGCTTATTTGGAGCTTTCTGAAACATACCTGTACATTGATCCTACATCACATGAATATGCATAATGAGAAAGATGCTCATTATGTGCATGTGTGTGCCTCACTGTGGCTATCTGCACTGGGCGCATAGAACTCTTGAGGGGTTTCCTTGAAAAATCCTCTCTGTTAGGCCACCCCTGCAGTGGGTGAAACAATTCTGAAGTTATAGGTGCCCTAAAAAAAAGAGAGCGAGAAAAAAAGAACCCCTGCTCCAACTAAATATTTCTTATGCTGAAATTCGCAATTCATAACGATATCACACCAATATTGGGATAATTATTACCAATCTCACACACCTTATATGGGATTAAGTTGATCAAAAATTAAGTGCTAGTGCATAGGTTTGAATAAATACTGTAGTTAAGAAAGATGAAAAATACATTATCATAACTGAATCAAGAATTAAGAAGGTAAATAAATAATGGTGATAAAAAGTGCTTAGGAGTGTGTTCTTAATTTATTTATAGTTCATTAATGTAACTAAATAATCATATAAAGTGCATAACTATTTCAACATTAATTCATAGATATATCCTGTTAATTATATAGATTGCAATTGATCAATACTAAAGTGAGGTGCTACTAAATAAATCGATATCTTATGGGGATAATCAATCTAAAAATTCATTCAAGCTCAATTCATTAATTCATAGGTTAGGCTGATCCCAGTACAGAAAAAAGAAAGAAATTAGGAAAAGAAGAGAGGGTGGAGGTGCCACATTGATCCCTATCTAATCATTTTCTACTCTTGGGACACCACAAAGATGGAGACAGGCAGGGTTACCAAGACTGTGGTCTCAATTTTTAATCTTGCCCTAAAATATGAAAGAGCTATCTTATTCTAAAAAAGCACAAATCATTGGTCCCAGGAGATTCCCAGAGCGGGACTGCAAAGAAAGTAGAGATAGAGTACGAACTGTACCATCCACAATGCCAAAACCCGTGCCACCCTTCTTGACCAGTTCAGTTTCTGGGAGAGAGAACTTTGAAAAGTTTTTAAACTAAAAGATTAAATTAGCTATTAGGTTAAAGGAAAAACAGCAGAATAATGCCAACGTGCGTTTCGCTAAATGCTTTATAGGTGCCCTTTTAACAAGTTTATTTTAATATGGAAATAACATCTACTGTACTTTACTTTAACTTGTCCTCTAGAAGAAAGTAAGGTCTTCAATTTTTCCTTCTATATTAATGTCATATCTATTTTTGTCTAAGCCCCTCAAGCGGCATACAGCTCAAAAAAGGTTCTATGGTAACTTTTGGAAACTAGCAAGGTTATGTCTCAGAGCATGTTTGACAAATGTCTCATTACAGCATTTTCCGCTTTCACTTAATTATATCCAACTCATCAGTTAAGAGGCCATGCTTTGTACAAATGAGGGAAGGATTAAAAAAGGCTTTAAAAAAATAACTGGTTGCAGCTTATCTCAAAGCAGTAGCCAAAATAGGCAGGATAATCAGAGGAACAGAAAAGGCCACACAACATATAAAAGGATGCATAATTAATATCACAGTTAGCTAGCTAGAAAATACATGACCTCGGTAACACAGACACTGAACAATTTAGCCCTTGATTGTCTGTAATCTCTTTTTGAATTCACCCAGTCCTGTCTTCGTTTACTAATTGAAATAAAACTACAAATATATGGCAGATGGTAAGGCAAAACTCACTCAATTAGGATGGCTAATGAAATCCAGCTAAGTGGCAAATGCTGCACTGAACATCCATTGTTACTTTTTTTATAGGCAGTGTAATGAACTTAATATATAGATATTAAAGGAATCTTTCTTTGTGCAGCAGTTTATGACAGATGGTACTGAAGCAGTACTTTATTCAATTTATTAAGCATGTCACTCATTTAACAGCCTTGTTTTATAAATGGAGTGTAATATTTCATCTATTTTTACTTAAAAAATATACTTCATATTTTAACATTTGGAATAAAGATTGCTTTTATTTACTATATTCCCTTTTTTAATCCATACTTTATGATTAATACAGTGACTTTGTGGATATTTTAAGTAAAGAAGAGCATACACTGGTACAATGAATGTTCCACATAAAAATGCCCCAGTAAAAAGAAAGCCAACTAGATTTGTTTGACCTTGGATTCAGGATCATTATAATGAAGCTTCCCCATTGGCCAGCAAAGATGTAAGGTTTAAATGTAATTCAGCCTTTGGGTTCCTTTTGGAAAGATCCCCTTCCTTATCATCACTCATAGAACTACATGTTTTATTTCTGAAACAATTAAATAACATCTCCCTTACAGCAGTTCAATTCATTTATCTTAGTCTATTCTATGTGGACTGTAGGTTGCACATCTGTTCTGTATTATATCTGTAAATAATGTTTTGTTAAAGTCATATAAAATGGTAGAGAATGTAAGTGACATAGAGAAGGTATTGATTCTCTAACTATATACTGTATGCTGCATTAGAAGGTCTGCAAAGTCCAAATGCTGGCTAAAACTGAATATTGCTGGCATATATATAGTGAATAAAGTACCCCCTCTTGTAAAATATAAGGATATTATAAGTTACCGAGGAGTTTCATGACCATATAAAAACACGAGGCCGAGGCCGAGTGTTTTTATACAGGTCATGGAACTCCGAGGTAACTTCTAATATCCTCATATTTTGCAACTGGGGGTACTTTATTTATTATAATAAACAAGTTTCAGAGAGTCATGTGACAGAAATGACATCAGAACTCACCGTTTATAACTGATGACATCAGAACTCACCGTTTATAAGGATATCATTCACAAGATATTTACGGCTTTTGTGTATTATAAATAAATAAATGAGACGAGTGTGTAAACTATTTTACACTGAACCAACAGTATCACATTGGTTCAAAATAAATTGTGTATCAATAGAATTGATTAAAAAACATTGAAAGAATCTATTAAATATAACTAATTGGGATGTTCATCCATTTTTTTTAATGCAGAATAATGCCTAACATTACTCCATTGCTTTATGCCACAATAGACTGCTGCAACCCATTGAAGTCAGTTGGACAAAATGCATATGTTAGGCACTGCTACTCAGTTCTGGAGTTTGCGGGCCACTCTCTTGGCTTTTTTGGGAGATGCATATGCACATGGCTGTGCACAGTTATGCTCAGCATTTCCGGAAGCATTGCACCACAAATATTTGGCTCTGATTTCAGTTTTGGACAAAGGCTCTTCCCCTTCAGTACTTCACTTGGTTGGACTGATTTCAATGCTCGACTCGGCTTGTTCTCAGACTTCGGTTCCTTCTATTCCTTATTGGCTCAGTTGCTTCGACAAACTTCCTTTGTAATAACTCAGCTTCCTCCTGTTCTCTGATCTTGATTGTTGTTGCTGCCTAGTTCAATAGTAAGCACTGATGTTACTCCTGCTACATCTGTTACAATCATTGCTGAACTGCAACACTCATCTTGATAACAGCCTGTGCTATTAACCCTTGCAGGACTGTATGTCATACTACACTATTCCTGCTAAAAGACTGTGTTACAATCATTGCTGAACTACAACACTCATTTTGCCAAAACAGCTGTGCTATTAACCCTTGTGGGACTGTATGTCATATTACACTATTCTGGCTAAAAACTGTTATAATCCATGCTGAACTGTAACACCCATCCTGCAAACAGCTTGTATTTCTGCAACACTGTTCTGGATAAAGACTGTGCCAATGCCCTTTGCTGATCTGTTTTACCCTGCAAGCCAATCCTACCATAAACTGAAGTGTTGTTCCTGGGTTGGTCTGTCCTCCTATCATGCTCATTCTGTGCATACTTACCTCTGAAAGGTACTTCTGCATCAATTGGAACTGTGGAAAGAAGTTATCATTAAGATAATTCTTCCTTACTGAGAATATTGTCGACTACAGATGTACTTTTCTGAGTGTTCCACTACCCTCTCCAGATGTCCCAAGGACTCTTCTCTCATATTGTGAATACCTAGAAACCAGCGGCTCATCATTATAAGGAATTTACACTTATCAGACTGCTTAAAGGGATACTGTAATGGGAAAAAAATATTTTTCAAAATGCATCAGTTAGTGGTGCTGCTCCAGCAGAATCCTTGCACTGAAATCCATTTCTCAAAGGAGCAAACAGATTTTTTTATATTTCATTTTGAAATATGACATGGGGCTAGACATATTTTCCCATGACAGCATCTCTTTAAGGATTTATAATGACCAAACATTAAAGATCTAACAATATATTATATCCATAAGTATATATTGTGTCATGATCCAGTTTATATGCAAGTCACTTTAAAAAAAAAAAAAAAAAGGATAACCCAAAAATGAATAGTTAAATCTGAACATATTTGGAAAAAAATTATTTAGGGAAATACAGTATGCATTGTGGTAGCAAATTGCCGATGCATTAGTATAATTTTTAGCATATTTTAACATATTGTTGTAGAAGAAGTGGCAAGATAAGTAATTCATTTGTTGAACTACATATAATTAGTCTTATCTAAGTTGTGACTAGACCATTCATCACACGTTTAACAATGCAATTAATTCCTTACAAAAGACTCTTAGGTGCTGTGGCATATTTGAGAATCAACCTAGAGATTTTGATTGGATAGGCACTACTCCTGAAAAGGGACCTTGTGTGTAGTTATGCTGTATAGCATAGCTGTATATGATGTATAGAGAATCCAGGTTTTGAACTGCAATTCTTACTGATTGATAAAACTAGCCCAGATTGATTTGGGTTACTGGATTAAGTATCAGGGCTGTTTGAAACACAACATTTTGGGATAATTTCATTGTGTATTTTATTATTTCCAATCAAATCAGCCAGCTGATCCGAAGTTTTTTTGTGACTGCACATACATAGTTATTCTACATCTGTTTTGGTTGTAATATATATTTTAGTATTGGTGTGTGAATAATTAGATAATCCATTACTTCTGAAAGGGAATGAAGAACTATGTGATGATAATATCCAAATATTACTTTGCTCTTGCCTAGCTGTGCCCCTTGGTGAAACTAACCAAGTAAGAATTACAAAGAGGAGATAAGTCTCAGCCAATTCTCATCAAAATTCTAATTTCCAGCAAAAATAAATTACACCTTTCTAGTGGCAGGCTGTTCTTTAAAGTTGCACAGGGCATGTAACCAATCTCTGCTCAAACATAATTAGTTCCCTAAAAGATAAACTTTCCTTACTCTTTGCAATTTCATACTTTCTGCAAGGCTCCCATTAGAATCCTGTTTGATCCACTAGGTCTGTTTTTCTTTTCTTAACACATTTCCCTCATGCATAACACATTAACACCTATAACATAAGCATATCTGTGTCACCCATTATGAGCTAGATAATAAGATCGACATAAGGGCAAGGCCAGTAGAAAAACTCATCACTGAAAAGTTAAGATTCTCACAAAGAAATGGAAGTGGTAAAAGAAGAGACATATCATGCATAGAAAGAGAGATCTGTGTATGTATATTATATATGGGTGTGTGCATTTATATATAGATATATAATATACAGTCATTTCCCTATGGGACCAGACTGTAAATTATATCCTTTTAAACGGTGCATTCTTACGTCAGAACGTACCGTTTATAACAGGGGACCCCCGTCGCCGAATTTGACGCAGCGCATCCAAATTTGATGCCGGTGTACCCGAATTTCACAATGGTGCGCCCAAATTAGATGCCAGTGGCCAGAATGGATGCCGGTGACCATAACGGACGTTGAACCCTCCGACGCCCCCAACCCCCTCCCGACATTTCAGTGTAGAATATAATCAGCCCTTATGTTTAATACATGTAACACACACACCACTCATCACTAGTGATGGGCGAATTGGGCTTTTTGGACATGGAATGGGCGCTGGGCACTCAATGGGAGCTGGCGTCCAAAAAAGTCCAAAACGAGACGCCTGCAAATTTTCACCCGGGCGTTTTGTGGATTTATTAGCCTGTGTCGAATCGTGGGAATTTGCCGCAAATTCGCCCATAAATCATCACACACACACATTATGAAAATGTGCCAATGCAGGTGGATAAACAGAAGTGTTGGTCTTAATGCAAATAAAAACTATTGAAAAGTGATTTTATTTATTTTGTTTCTCATAACTTGTTGATTCTTTTCAATCAAATCATTATATTAGAATATTCAATACATCAAAATCTGTGTCACTTTGCACTGCTGACAGCTCATTTCCATTTGTAGTTAGCAGCTTCTGCCAAGTGAGGATTTATTATGTTAATGAGTATATTTTATTCAGAGGTAGTACATGCTGTTATATTGAGAGATAAATGATAATACCCAGAACATATTATATCTTAATGTAGAATTTCACCATTTCACTCTGATTTAGTAGTTTTTATAGCAAAATACATTTCAACAAGGAATATACTATAAGTACTGTAAATCTCATCATTGGGTTAATTACATTGTCAACTTATTTGCAATGTGTTCTCAAGTTATTCTTTTTATATGAACAAGACTATTAGCAAGCATACAAAGCTGCATTCTTATGGCAGGATTAGCAAATACTTTCTTTAGAAAAACCAGACTGCTAATGT
The DNA here is from genome assembly GCA_024363595.1 of Xenopus borealis. Taxonomy (NCBI): domain Eukaryota; kingdom Metazoa; phylum Chordata; class Amphibia; order Anura; family Pipidae; genus Xenopus; species Xenopus borealis. Next base: position 69,427,795 of record CM044442.1, read on the forward strand.
TTAATGTCCTCTAAATCATATGGATGTGCTGGTGTTATCTTTACATGTAATGTCAATATTTTTCCAATTCTCTTTATTCAAATGTAACATTACCAATTATAGCATTTATTATTTGTTTCTCTGGGGGTTCTGAAGCCAAATCCATGGGGCGAGCAACAGAAGGGGTAGGCGAGAGCTGCCGAGGGGAGTGAATACTAGGAGTAGGCAGAAGAATCTTGAACAGGCACTTGCCCAGCACCCCCACAGCATTGTGCCCTAGGCAGCTGCCTCTTCTGCCTACCACTGATTCTGGCCCTGAATTTTGGCCACATACTGGCATGCCTCTGTCATGCCCATTCAAACCCAGAATTCTCCACTTTATGGTGGCATTTGGCTCCTCGGTATAGCACTGTACCACCTAAATCAGGACCATGGGAGGTATGGCATGTGTATGTGAGCTGATGAACAAAAGTCATAGTGTAAAAGTAGACATATACAGTATATATATATCTGACATAAAAAGATACCAAAACTTTTTAGAAGGCATTTACAAAATGATACATTTATCCAACATGTTTAACATGTTCAACATGTCCAACATGTTTAAACAAATAATTCCAATTATTAAATATAATTTCCTTTTCTCTGTAGTAATAAAACAGTAATGTATACATAATCCCAACTAAGATATAATTGATCCTTATTGGAGACAATTATAATTATTAATGCTTAAAGAACAAGTAAATGTTTTTTTTTTTTCTATCTGTAAATTTGCTCTAAACAGCCCCCCAGATTAATGTACCTTAGTCCCTGCTGCAAGTCTGCTCTGGTTTCTGTGTTCTCAGCAGCTTGTTTCCCCTTCTTCCTGGTGCAGAGTGAAGCCCCGCCCCTTAGCTTACTGAGCTGACCTTATCTCTCTGACTAGTCGTGGTGATCTTTTGCTGCTGTGACATAGCAGAGACTAGAGAGGAAGGGAGAGCCAGTGTGTGCAGTACCAGCAGTTTTCTTTTTTTCTCCTCATGTGCACTCCCTGCTCATTCTGGGTCATTCCATATCACAGCAGCACTGAGAGGAATATTTCTCTAACACTGCTGATGTACTGTAGGTAAAGTTACAGCCCTTTCTCAATTTATAACACATTTTATAATGCTATTGATTGCTATGCCTGATCTTCTGTCTGGTTATGTAAAGAATAAAGCTGATTTTTTTACTTTACTTTGATTAACTCATTCATGTGTCCCTTTACTGATCAATTTATGTACAAAGCTATTTGATTTTTTCTTTTTCCATTTCTGCATACTGACATAGATTAACTATGGTGGTTGTGCAAGTGATTGTTGATGAGGCTGGGGGAGCTGATTTATTATCAGTTAGAATGGCAAGTGGGGATTTTATTTAGAATCAGAATGGCAGCCTGTTCTGGGACTTGTTCATTACAGTGAATGTTCAGAGCCTTATGCAAGATATTTTAGTGATGCTGGGGGAAACTAACTTACTAATCATTTAGGGTACAGTGGAATGTGTTAGAATTAGATTGGCAGTAAGTTGTGGCATTTGTAATTTATAGTATAGGGTCAGGGATTTGTGCAGAGAGTGCACATGAGGAGAAAAAAAAGCTGCTGGTGCTGCACACACTGGCTCCCTCTTCCTCTCTATTGTGTAACAGCAGCAAATGGACTGCTCAGTAAGCTAAGGGTAGGGGCTTCACTCTGCACCAGGAAGAAGGGGAAACAAGCTGCTGATAACACAGAAACCAGAGCAGACTTGCAGCAGGGACTAGGGTACATTAATCTGGGGGGCTGTTTAGAGCAAATTTACAGATAGAAAAAAAAAATTTACTTTTCCTTTAAAAGTTACTTTATTAGTAAATTAGTAGATGTGCAGTTGCAAATTATGGAAAGACTTCTTATACAGAAAATACCAGGTCCTGTTTTGCATTCTGGATAACAAGTCTCAGAATTGTATTGGCTGTATATAATAATATATATAATAAGCTATTTATTCAGCTTTTTTGAATGTTAGCCATGAATGCCGTGACTGCTGTGAGCAAATTTTCTCTGATTTTCTTTATAAATAAGGTTAAAGTTTTTCTGTTCTTGCAAACATGTTATCTGTGACTCTGCAACTCTATGTTTGCACTTTCAATGAGAATCCTTGCATCATACTTCACCTTTCCTTTGAATACTTCACAGTTCTACTTTCTTTCATGAACATGGGATTAAAGTATGGGAGTGCTTATAATGAAATAATATCTCAGTGTGCATACCACTAGATGAAAATCTAGGTCTTGTGTAGAACATAGAAATAAGCAGAACAAAAGCACAGAAAAATATAGCAAGGCATTGAAAGATAAAAAATGCACACTTATGTGACCTGAACTGCACAGCTCATAAATGCAAAGCTTTCCATGTTTAGAATGACTATTCATTAAAAGCTATGCACAAATTGAATTTTAAACTGGGAGAATCCCAGTAAGGGAAGCTAATGAGCAAGCTTTTCTAACATTAATACATTTATCAAAACAGTTCTACGGCTTTGGAAATTTCTAACACCCCAATGAATTGTTAATCCCCCAAAAATTAAATACATCTGCTTTCAACAGACACTCTATGCAGGTTAATTTGGATTTAGAAATGTAATTTCTATACTTAAACAAATTGTCACAGTGTTTGTAAGTGTTTGGTAAATCATATAGCATCTGTAGTTTTTACCAGGTTTTGTTTTCATCACTCAGGTACTGTACTTACTAATGTATTATTTTTCTGTTCTGTAAGGTACAGTACCTTTCAAAGGAAAACTATACGTTGCTGTACTGATGTGTCGAAAATACACTTTTTGCAAAGATTTTGTGCCGCTCCATTTCGTTTCTTTAATTTCTTTCCTTTTTGCATATATATATATATATATATATATATATATATATATATATATATATATATATATATATATATATATATATATATAGTATATAGTAAAAGAAGTTGCAGCACTCACAGGGTTTGTTTGGTGAAAAAAAACTTGTAATATTTATTTGAACTCAACGTTTCTATCCCCCACAGGGATCTTCGTCAGGAGTGACAAAACAAACAACTATATATAGTATATAGATATTTGTTTATGCGTATAGCTTGATAAGCACCATTTTACCATTTTCATCCTCACTACATTTTTAGCACAGGTGGCATCACTGCTCTACTAGTTGCCTTCTAAGGCTGCATATACATGGATCTTGTACATGTGTTTGCAGATCCAAACACATACTAAACACACATACAGCCATAATGTACTTGTATTGTCATATACATTATACTGCTTAATAATACAGTTTTCATCAGCATAAAGTGTGCACAATTAGAAATATATACTGTATTGGTGGTGCAGGAAACAAATGTCTCTAGACATTTAGGCTGGCATCAGTGTAAAGCACAAAAGCAAATGCCTAAGATAAAACAATCCCTTGGCTAGGCAAAATATATTCATCACCAAATACGCTATAGTTATTTATCAACACAAAATGTAGATAGTCATGCAAAAATTGCATCCAGGCTTGGTTATGTTTGTTTTACAGAGAAACTCCCATGCATATTCTATACATAGCAACATGTTTTTACTTACAACACAGAATTTTTTCCCTACAGTTGGCATGTCAAAAGCAGTATTCTATTTAGCACAATTGCCTCCAATATGTCAAAACTAATGCAATTGCAAGAGCTGCATTTTCATAGTGGTGGTATTGCTTCATGTATTCTGCACTGAAATTGCAATAGTGTGTTTAATATGACTCTTTCAATGCAAGTCTACCATGTTTAGTAGAGCCAGGGATCCCTTGCTTCTATAGGCCTATTTGTTCATGGTCATTTATGATGAAAAAACTGGTAAAAGGTGCATGTTTGGGTTTACCTTTAATTAAAGTTTCAATGCATGCACAATTTTAGTTAGTTTTAGCACAACTGCACTCCTTTTTGTAAATCTGACTTTATGCTTTTCCTGATTTAGCTTTCTCTTGCATTTTCTAGATTCTGTTTATTACCAGGCCCCTAGACTATCTCCGCTCATCACCCTCCCATCACTATCTCCCTTCCTTTCCCTTTCACTTGTGTGTGCATGCATTTGCACATACGCTCATCTTAAATATGCACTTGCACAACTAACCTGATTTTTGGCAGCCCCAAGCCTGGGCCTTTGTGGCCTTGCCATGAATTCTGGCCTGTTTATTACCTGCATTTCAAGGGAATTTCATCCTAGCAAGTGTATGTTCTTTTGATCAAACAATTTTATTCAATTTGTTACAACTATTAGGTTCAGTATGATTTTCTATCTTATTTATTTTATTCTGCTCTTCCTAATATTAATTAATATTTTTAATATTACCCACAACTATATGTAACACATTTTAACCATCCTGTTCACTAATTTGATGACATTCTATTCTGCACCGTTGCACCTCATGCATTCTAACTCTCCGATATAACTGATAACACATCCCTCTAATTCTAGGCACACTACCTATGCATTCCAACAATTCCATCCCACACACTTTACTCTTTCATTCTGTGCAAGCTGCTCTGAAACAATCACAGTACTCTAAGCACAATATATCAGTAATATGAAGAAAGGAATAGATAAAAAAAAATATTTCAGGTCAAAATCCTATAAATAAACATGTTCTAAACAAAAAGCTTAGGAAATCATAAAGGAAAAACTTCCCTGAATTTGAAGTGTAAAATAATACTATTCTTAAGGGAACCGAAGCTGCTAGAAAATATAAGAATGAATTGAACATTTTTTTTCATTATTCCTGGAATACTAAACAGCAATATTGTTAATAAAAATACAAAATATTTTTGTGTGAGTTTGTGTGTATAAATTTATGTTGTTTCTGGATGAGGAAGTTTATTAAGGGTAAACTTCTTGCTGCTTTAATGTTGAACCTGAATTTTTTGCAATTAATTTGAATCATTTCATTTGACTGTGACATGTTTTTCAATTGATTAGCCAAATGTGAAATCTTAATTTCCTAATGAAATGGTGAACAGTTTCTCCTGTCAGCATTAATGAGTGTGCTTCAGGCAGTGATCTTACTGCTGACTTAGTTCAAAGAACTAAACCAATGAATCTCAATTGTAGTTGATCGTTAAGTAAAGTAAATTTACTTAACCTGAAGGTTGTACAAAAATAAATGAATTCAAGCGTCAGGTTACCTGGAAAGAAGTAGTCGGCAATTAAAGAATTAAATGTATATTTCAGCAAATAAAATTAAATTACTAAGAGTAATTAAATGGGTAGTGACTTGAAGAAAATATTCTTAAGGCTGAAATTGTTTGCAAGTCTTTAACTTCTTTTTTTTAAACTCTGGATTGTGGATATATAAAATATACTGCCTTGCATTTTTCTAGTGGTAAAGCATTCTGACCAGCACTGACAGCAAAAAGCCAGACTTGAGAATGTAAATTTATCAAAATTATTTTTCATTAATGTTTATTTAATGTTAACTTAAACTTATTTTGCCATACACTCTGACGATAGGTACGTCTGTCAGATTCTGATTGGTCAGTGACAATTAAATTAATCCAAGGAAGTTGGGCATGGATTCCTGAGGCAGTCCATTTAAGAATCAAGGCAATGGAAGATGGGAAAGACAGTGTGGAGACAGGAGGGTTTGATTTCTCAACTGCCCTTGGTCAAAAGGGATGGGACTTAACAACTGTGTGCTAAATAATGTGTCTTTGAAGCTTGCCTCTCTTATGTCCTGAAGCCATCAAATATGTAAATGACACAACATTCTCAGATATACAACAGAAAATATGTAATATATACAAGCATTATATATAATAAAGATACAACACAAATAAGTCTCCATTTTGTGACAAATAGTGAAGAATGTGGCATAGTGACAAAGCATGGAATAACAGGTCTGTGTTTAATTAGACTGAGGGAACAGTTTAGGTGCTGGAATTATGAGTTACCTCCTGGGGAAAAAGGTGAGTGTGGAGCTCATGCATTTAAGTAACAAGTGGGTTGTTGCTAGTGCAGTTAGTTTGAAGGGTGTCAAAGATAGAATGTGGATAAAGCATTTGATACAGTGCCACTCTGAAGGTTACTGGTTAAATTAAGGAATGTTTGTATTTGTACCTGGATAAAGAACTGGCTAAAAGATAAACTACAAAGATCAGAAAACTGGAAACTGGAAATGAGGTTCAATGTTGATAAATGCAAGGTTATGCACTTTGACAAAAATAATATAAATGCAAGTTATACACTAAGGGGCTGATTTTTAAGTTATACACTAAGGGGCTGAATAAAATTCTAATTTTTAAAATTCGAATCTCAAAGTAATTTTGGGCTACTTCAACTATCACATAGCCCAAAATTCGATTTGAATTGAAAAAATTGAAAAGGGCATTAACTCAGGGGATGAAAACATAATTATGCCCCTTTAGGGCTAGACCACACGGGAAGATTCAGGGAGATTAGTCGCCTGGGGACTAATCGCCGCTTTTTTGGGGTGACTAATCTCCCTGAATTGCTTGCCTGTGTCTTGCTCCCGCTAAACTGTAAGTCGCCTGCATCTATTCACATGCAGCGCTGCGTTCTCGTGAGGCAATTTCGAGTGACTTATAGGTTATATGTCCCTGGTAAGACCTCACCTGCAGTATGCAGTGCAGTTTTGGACTCCAGTCCTTTAGATGGATATTAATAAGCTAGAGAGAGTAAAAAGATGTGCAACTATAATGATGCTGCACTTGTGCAATTATGAACCTATTTATTTACTGTAAATCAGACCTTGTGTTTGTAGATTTCTGTACATATTGAAAATGCTCTAAGAGGTAATCTTGACTTTCACTAGAGACAAAATTCTAAAAAGCACCAGGCACCAATTATCTCCTTATTAATCTCCCAGACTGGCTCAATTTGTCTACATATTATATGTGTAAACTGAATTCACTTTGTTTCTATTATTCTTTTCCACAATAAGTATTATATTTTGTATTTCTAGTTACTATTTTAATAATCCATATTTTTCATGGTGGTGCAAAATTCATCAATAGACAACTACAAAAGCCATGCTTGACAAACCAATGCTTTTATAAACTGGCAATTGACTTACATCCTCCTGTGTTTCTAAAATCTCCTCAAGTTACAACATAAAGTAAAATCAAAAATACAATATTAGCAAATAAATCTTTACATTCGTTTTTATGTTTCATGTAATAATAAGTAAATGTACCTGCAGGGACAATCTCCTACAAGAGACAGAAATATTTGCTCAATATCACAAATTAATATTTAAATGCCAGTAATCATGTCCTTGAAGCAAAAATAAACAAACTATTGCAAACAACGTTTCCTCTTCTTTTGTTAAAAAAAATCAATGGTGGTTTTAAAGGCATGATCAATGGCCACTGACAATATGAAGTAAAACAATAAAAAAAGAATATCATAGGGAAATAAGAAATGCTATCAAGGTCACAGTATTGTTTGCATTAATATTGTGTTTATGAGAATTCACAAAAACAGAAAAAGCGTAACAGTGGTAATTTTGTAAACAATAACTATTTATACAGTGTTTAAGGGTTCATGGAAACGCCTAATAATGGGATGAACACTTTGAGCTCTACAAATGAAATACTAATGAAAGCATTTAGAATTTAAGTTTAAGGCTACTAACACATAGGGGCAGATTTATCAAGGGTCGAATTTGAAAGTGAAAAAACTTCAAAATTCGACCATTACATTTTTTTAGAGGTGGTTTTTCGAATGAAAACAGACTGTTTTTGATTGAATTAAAATCGTTTGAATCCTCCGAAAAAAAATTATTTTCCAAAAATTTCAATACTTTCATGGGAAAACGTTTTTTTTCAAAACACATCAGTTAATAGTGCTGCTCCAGTAGACTTCTGCACTGAATCCATTTCTCAAAAGAGCAAACAGAGTTTTTTATATTCATTTTTGAAATCTGACATGGGGCTAGACATTTTGTCAATTTCCCAGCTGCCCCTGGGTCAGTGGGACATGGGTTTTACTATTGAGCGCTGTTCTTAGATCTACCAGGCAGCTGTTATCTTGTGTTAAGGAGCTGTTATCTGGTTACCTTCCCATTGTTCTGTTGTTAGCCTGCTGGGGGGTAACACGGGAGGGGGTGATATCCCTCCAACTTGCAGTACAGCAGTAAAGAGCGACTGAAGTTTATCAGAGCACATGTCACATGACCTTGGCAAGCTGGGAAATTGAAAATATGTCTAGCCCCTATGTCAGATTTCAAAATGAAATATATAAAAATCGGCTTTGCTTTTTTGAGAAATGGATTTCAGAACTCTGCTGGAGCAGCACTATTAACTGATGCATTTAGAAAAAAAAATTCCCATAACAGTATCCTTTTAAAGGTTTAAAGAGACAGTACTTTGATTTTCGAATGGTTGATTTTTTAAATTCAAATCACATTTTTTCAATTCAAATTGAATATTGGCCTATTCGATAGTCGAAGTACCCAAAATGACTTCAACCCTTGATAAATCTGCCCCTTAAAGACAACATTCAATATATTTAAAATGGACACATTGTGCTTGGTACCTGTCTGGTTTTAAACTGGACAGCTCGGAAGGAGCTGTCTGGTTCAATAACCCCAGGCCAATGTTTTAAAAAACCCAGATGAAATCTCCCTGTTGATGACATCATAGGCCATCCCCAATATCTTGGTACATCCCCAAACATCACCCACCCTCTCACAAACATCCTGGTCTTCCCTCTGACATCCCAACCTCCACACTGATGCCACACATCCACCCCTTTGTCCAGATTTTGACAACAACACTACCCAATATTTCATAGAATGGGAGGTCTGGTGTATTTTATTATTTTGCAGGTATATACAAAATACATACTTTTGTAATAACTCTACAGCATATTAACAGCATATTTATGTTAAACATTTGTTTCAGTACACTTTCAAAATGAAAGGGAAAATGTGTTCTAAACCTCATTTACTGGTTAGTCCTCACAGAACTGTGCTTTGTGCATCATATCCTACAGAGAGCAGTTTACCCGAGGGTTGCTTTAGGTCTGCCTTGGGTAAATGGCACAACAACCATCTAATTTGTTACAGCAAAAAGGAATAAATGCCAACATTTCCATCTCAGGGTCGTTATGAGGGCAAAATGTCAGTGTTGAAACCCTTACTGTATATCAATTTTTTTCCTCCATTGCAATATAGAAAGGAGATTACCATACACCTGTTATGATTTTATTGATATTAAAAGAATACTCCAACATTGCACAGTGCTTTATATTTTAGATCAGTCACATTTTAAATGTTCATGTATTCTTACTGATGTTTGCTTAGCGTATATTTTATTTCCTGATTATCATGGTTATCTCTCAATCTATTCCTTGATTACCTGTTTAATAAGTTCATGATTTGTACTTTCACAAACACACACACACATTATCTGCAATAAAATCTTAACACATTTATTTCCTGTGTATGTTTTTTTTCCTGCCATGAATAGTTCACAGTGTAAAACAAACACTGTCCTTGATGTGTATGTAAACAGGATTTTCTAAAATTTTAAGATTAAAACACTTCTATGGTGTAGCATTTCATTTTAATTTCAAGGGAAGACAAAAGAAAAACTTTTTTTAATTTATTTAGAAACAGAGGAACTGCAAACTAGATCAGAGCCTACAAGGCTATTAAAGTAAACATTTGTTTCCTTGTTTATTTTTTAATCAGCAATTGTCAAGACAGAAGACATTTCTTAGCCCTTTAAGAAAATGTATCAAAGCGCTAATTATAAGGCAATATTCTGATCTATGTCCTACATCGATCTATGTCATTTAAATTGATGAAGCAGGTCAGAACTGTAATATGCTGTCCATGATATTCATTAATTTTATCTGAACATGAACATACCTAATATAATTGCAATATCCCAGAACCACATTAGTTATACATTAATTTCTTCTACTATATTCATATACTTTGACATAGACAGACAAACAGACACACACATATTCATAATATCTGTCAAGAATAATTTTAGTGACAACTAATTGTTAATTGGGATATTTTAATGAATTAGAACTGATTTGTTTCATGTTCTGTCAGCTTCTGTGTATAGAAAGCATCTTGTGCAGCTCTGTATTTAAAAAAGTACCTTGTAATCAGCCCTAACTACCAGTATGCTGCATGAATTCATATTGGTGGAAAATAAATCCTATTGTATATAATGTTTAAATGATTTTTAGCAGAAACCTTATCTGTAAAATCCCAGGTCCCAAACATGTTGGGTGTAGATCCTAAACCTGCATTTAAGAGAGAAAATCAGATCTACGGTAATTCTCACAGGGCCAAATACTGGGGCTCATTCATAAACACTGGGTATAAACCCATAGGGTAAACACTGAAAGCAATAATCTGATGCTATGGTTTATTGCCGAGGAGCACATTTACCCAGTGTTTATAAATGAGCGCTAGTAGTGTCTGTTGCCTCAGGGAGACTTGCTTGTGTTATATCTTTATTCTATGCAATATGTGTATATTATATACTGTACATACTGTATATTCTGATTTATATTTGAGAATGTTGTGTAATTTACACATTAGATAGTATCAGGACATAATAGGGGCAAGCTTCAAAGATAACCTATTTAGCACACAGTTGTTACATCCCCTCCCCTTTGACCAGGAGCAGTTAAAAATGCAAACCTTCCTGTCTACACACTTCCTTTCACATCTTCCATTGTCTTTATTCTTGAACTGAAGGCCTTAGCAGTCCATGCCCAACTCCCTTAGATTAATTTAAGGGTCACTGATCAATCCGAATCTGACACATGTACCTATGGTCAGACTTTAGATTTGATACTATAGGCTGAATTAATCAGAGAGGTCCTGGCATTCCTGCAGTGAGGAAACAGATGTCAGACTAAATGGAAGGATGAGTATCAGGGAGGCAGTGGATTTAGATCCAACATATTCATATTTGTAATTTTCTTTTGTAAATATCTGTTATACATTCTTTGTAGTGTAACTTGTTTTATGTGTATTATTTCTGTAGGTATGTGTCAATAGCATTTGTAAACAAATATATAAACTAAATTTTAGGCGTATTATTTCTGTAGGTATGTGTCAATAGCTTTTGTAAATAAATATATAGATAGTGATGGGCGAAACTCCCGCGTTTTCGGCGCGTCGCTTTTGTTGGCGAATTCGCCCCTGGCGAATAAATTCGCCCATCACTATATATAAACTATTTCATTAAAAAACCTTTACAACCACAAGTACTTTATGTACATGTGTGAATGAGAATACATAACTACATAAATGTATCCATGGTCAACAGTCAAGGAAAAGTTGTGCTCACCACTAATTTTAAATCCATTAGGTGGTGGTGCAATGAGGCTGTGACCACAAAATACATATAGACAAATACAAGAGGTCCTCTGCACTCAACCCATTATCAATATATTTAAGACATTGAGACATTTTGTGCATAGTGCTACTAAAAAAAGGGTAAGGCATTTTTGTAATAGCAGTATGCACAAAATGTCTCAATGTCTTAAACATATTAATAATGGGTTGAGTGCAGAGGACCTTTTGTATTTGTCAATGGTCAACAGTGACTTGTGATTTTTCATATAATGTTATTCATCATATCGGGGGTTATATTCTCACTATGTTCTTCAAACCAAGCAACAATCTTCTTAAGATTAAACTTCCGTGCAAATTTTCACTGTATCAATACATTTACTCAAAAAAATCTGGTGTGAAAAAAGACTTGCTAAAATTGTGAAAAAAATTATTTACTATGTTTGTTGGCCTGAAAACTTTTTGGGGTTATTGCCCAAAAACCTCAAATTCTTCTGATTATTGCACGAAAACTAGTGCAGATCATGATATCTGCTATTGACTTCTACATGAACTCGGCAGGTTTGAGATGGAGTTTTATTTGGACTTATTTATTTGGAGCAGCCTCAAGATTTTATCAATCTTGAAAATTTTTTATAAATTAATTTAATAAATCAAACTTTAATAAATAAATAATCCCCAACATGTTGTCAAATGAGTATTTATACATAGAGTTGTGGGGTTATTTATTAAAGTTCAATAGTTTCTGGTAGGCGTTTTAAGAAAACTCCAATTTCCTATGTATTTCCAACATATGTATTACATGGTATGATGGTAAAGGGTATCTACTCATCTGAAAACAGGCAACTACATATGTCCTAAATATGGTGCTTTGTAAAATAATAAAAACCTCATATTTACCATGTATAGAAAATCTGAATAAAAAGTGTTCTGCATTATATAAAGGGTGTGAAGGTTTTTTTTATCAGTTTAGGCAGGCTGTTCTAGGCAGTAGGAAAAATCCATGGAGCATTCAGGCTGTGTATGTGTTATTCTGTGCTATCTAATTATAAAAGTGTCCAGATCTGTCTGAATTTGATTAAACATCTTCACTGAAAAAGATAAAACAAACGGAAACGCTTTTACTCACTGTAGTTTTTCTCTTTTCAAATTCCCTCCTATGGATGTTGTAAAATCTCTATTGTTTTTAGCAGCAGTGTTATGACTGATTCATAATACTAATGTCTAAACTACATTTAGCTTTAAAAGACTGATTATATTATAAAACACTTATGAATTACTTCAAATTCTTGGATCATTTCTCACCTTGTAGCATGATAGATAATGTATCAGTGCTTTCATCAAAACAAAAAAAGGGGGATTAAAGGGAAGATCCTCATTAAATTAACTGATATTATGTTATAGATTTTGATGTTCTTATCTTCTTGATTGGTCTTTATTTTGTATTTGTAAATGCTATTGCTTTGGATAGTCTGCTCCGTTGTGAACTGGGAAAATGTTTTGCACACTGAATAACACTAAACATTTGTTTCTTCATAAAAGGGATAAAAATTATTAGGGTAATAAACATATATTTATTTATAAAAATTGTGTGAGGTGCACTAGTAAGTTAGTTTTTTTGTAGTATTGCAAAGATTAAGCAGTTTTAAAATCGGATAGGCCACAATACCTGTTGGTAAATTTTTTGTGTATTCTCTCTAGAGGGGATGAAAGTTAGTCTGATTGAATTTCAATTTGTGGTCCTAATATTTTGGTGGTGTTACCTGGGAGTATTAACTTCATGCCAAGTCTCAGTGGAGTGTAATACTGCTCTTGCTCAGCTGGACTATCTATCTGACAACATCTATGAACATGCTATGACAGAGCTACCATTATTTTTACATTCACAGGGCCCCTGCTCCACAACTTCTCTAACTATTTGGTTTTTACTAGGGCTCAATGAGGTAGTTTGCTCAAGGTTCTCTAGTATATCCCCCCTTGCTTATTCCCCATATATAAATTATGGACATGACAGGGGGTAAATTAATGCTTTGGGTCCTCTAACATATAGAATTTGTGTGTATGTTCTAATTTCCCCTTAAAAAATAGCCTACTAAGTACATAACTGTAGTAGTGAATGACTTGTGCAAGATAGTGATTAGCATTCATAAGCTAGCTAGCATCCAAGCGGAAAACATAAATCATACTAATGGCACAACTCTCCTCATGCAACATAAATATTGGAGTGGTTTGTCACACTGACCTCATATACCAAGTGCTTTATTGCATAGCCTCTCAATATATTAAAAAGAAAAACACATGCAATATACATGAGGCATGTATTAAGCTCAGTGACAGCATACATGCGCCTTTATGTGTGCTACAATCATCAATCAGTTTTTAGATGATTTGTATTCAGAACATTTCTAATTCTCTCATCATGTAACCTATCTAAGTACAATAATATGGAATAACAAGGGTAATGTTTGTTCCACTCCAATAACCCAGAGTAGTAAATGAGCAGTTATATTTGACTGGTTTAATGTATTGAAAATAATCAGATGGGAATTTAACTGATGCAATTACTTTGTACCTTTATAACCTCTATAATATTTGGAATTAGCCTAGGCTGAATTCCTCAAACAAGCCAAAGACGGAACTAAAAGGCATTGCATGTGTCACTTTATTGTAGTAGATGTAAAAAAGCATTTACTAAAACCCAGTCTATGTTTGGTTGGATCTTGCAGTTATCAGCTGTTGGATGTGTGGATGCTTCAAGTCCACAAGTATTTACAGCTCCTAATTTCAGCAGTAAAAATTTAATTTCAGGAATAAAGGATGAAGATAATGCCAAAACACATTTGTGCCTGGGCCCAGGTTATGTCCTGCACCATAAAGTTCACATTTAAAAGGCAAAATTAATCAATCTGTCCAACTAATATTAATATGAAAAGCACATGCTTTCTTGTAGAGTATCATTTAAACAAATGACATAAAATTATTATTTTATTATTTAACATTATTTTTAGTAAGCAATTTTGTAACCTGAAATTATTTAAGCCATGTTTAGCTAGGCAAAAGTAGAACTATTCTCAGATAAATACAATCCTACGGAAGATTTTGAGGAGATAAATATGGAACAATCACATTGTCCTAGATATGAATCTTGTCTTAATCAGCATGGCATACAGTTTCCTCGCTGCACTAAGGTTGGGTTAGATTTATTGATGCCACTAAAAGTTAAAGTGAGTAGCACAGGGGAGCACCTACAGAATCAGTCTCCAAGCTCGTTCTGTAAGAATCAGATTTGTGAACTTAGTAAAACAAATTCATTCATAAAGCATTCTTCATCTCTGAGTTTTTATTTAATTTGATTTAAAAAAGTAGTTGCATGACACATTGGTAATCTGAAGAAGCTTGGATGAGTAGTGAATAGTGATGGGCGAATCGCGGGAATTCGCGAAACGCCAGCGAAAATTCGGCAAAAAAACGAGTTGCGCGTAGTTTTTGACACGACGTGAGGAAAATGACGCGACGCGCACCAAAAACAACGTGACGGAAACAACGCGACACACGTCAAAAACGACGCGCGACTAGTTTCGCAAATTTTTTCACCAATTCGCGAATTTCGCTGGAAATTCGCCAATTTTTCGCGAAGCGGAACAGGTGAGATTCGCCCATCACTAGAAGTGAAACGTCTTCAATAATTACTAAGCAAGTCCAGTTGTTTTAGAATTACTTATATCATATATACCATGACCTGGATGAATGAAAATCTTCATAGTCATATTGATTTAAAAAAGCTTTATTGGCATGACCAAATAAACTTTGAAGACTGAAGATAGAAGTCATTTGTGCAGTTTTTATATTAAATAAGGATAACTTCAGAAAAAGGTTTGAATGTATGCTAATTAAGTAAATACTTTATTAAACTGTACAGAATGAGCAAAATATGTATTTACCAATACTACAGATACAGTACAAGTGCAGGGACAGAAATTGGCAAAAATTGTACCAAGCTGCACTCTAAACCATTCTGTTAAGAAAAATTGCAGAGTGGCAGAATGCAGGTAACACTGGAGCAAGTGAGCCCTATACACAACACTTCTCATTGGCAGGTGGAGTGTACACTGGGCTCCTGGACCTTTTGTCCCTTGGCATTTCTCAGCATGCATGTTCAAAGTGATGCACTAGCAAGAGCTTCTCCAGGGGAAGCCCATATTCCACCCATCTCCTGCCTATTCTGTATTCAGAATGAAGCACAACTCTTTGCAGTAAGATCTCAAAGAGTTGTTCCTCAGCAAGTTAGCAGCGCATTGCATTAAGGCAAGATGCAAGTCAAAAGACAAGGTGCTTGGCATTGCCATTTTCACTTCCCCATTTTTTGCAAATGAGCCCTATTGTTTCTCAACACACTTCCTGTTCACTGTCACAGTGTAATTATTTTTTATGCTTTTTTATACTTTTTCAATCTTGTTATTATGCCATCAGTCTGGATTGTTTTGATATTGGAATCATATGGAATCTATTATCTTGAAACCTGTTGCATAGAAAACCTCAATATATATATAAAAAAAAACAAAATAAGATTGAAAGATATTATATGACACCATTTAAAAGTAAAAACATGGTATCAAATCCTATCTGGATGTTTTGTTGTCAATATCTGTATTGGGGGAGATAAGGAATATAATTCAGACTACAAATATAGCCACCTAAAAAAGGTTCTTGGTATTTCCACGCCTTTCCTATAGGAATATTTGATAAATATCATTGTCAGATGTTCACCATTCCAACCTGCAGCAGCGTTAACATGTTCTTGTAATCTCAAGAGATGTAGGACATGCCCTTACATCTTATGCACAGATAAAATGTGCATTCCTAATAGCTAACAGGATTACACAATTCCAGGTAGCACCGCTAATGTTGTTTACTGCACATAATACTGTGCACTAAATATCCCACAAATGGAATCTATGTGGAAGAGACAGGGTAGGAACTAAGGAGAAGGATGAATTTACAACACTACACAATGTTGAGTTCAAGTCTGAACTCAAAATCAAATTCAAAAACACCAATTCAAATGTAAATTTGAATGTGAAATTTATCACACCTCCACCATGGAAACAGTTCTAATTTGAATATTTGCCACCTAAAACATAATTTACAAGGCAATGGCAGAGGACCATTCGAATATGTTAATTACCTTCCTGACATTCGAGTTTTTTTTTTCCAGAGGAAAATTCAACTGAAACTTGGTTTGTTTTCGAATCAATCGGAATTTGAATCACTTTTTTAAATAAATAACCTCCCAGTTGAATTTTGAGTGCATTCAAATTTATTAAAAAACAAATCACATACATTCGAGATTCGACCTTTGATAAATCTGCCCACTAGAACACTGATAAAGTAAGGTAAGCAATCTAGGTGGTGCCAATTATTCAAGCATTCCAACGTGGCCCCAGTGGCCAACTTTACATCCTGGAGTGACCCCAACTTCTTTATAAAATACCCTGGCCTGGTGCTGGTCTGTAAAGGGGTAGCAGAATCAACTTGCCTGCTGCCTGCTCACTCAACTGTCCAATATACTGTTGCTAGCTCAGCACATTGAGAAAATCAGGTAGCAGAGATGTAAATGTGCATGGTAATTTTATTCAAAATAAAACATCAGAACTATGCCTTAAAATGCCTTTACCTTAACAGGAATTAGAGGAGAAAGAGGGTGAAACCCCAAACAATTAACTAGCAAAGGATAATAAGAAACACAATATATACTTGTCCTTTATAGTTCTCGCTAACAGTACAAATGGGAACATTTTATCAGGAAACCCATTATACAAAAAGCTCCAAAGTACTGGAGGTCCATGTCCAATAGAGTTCACTTTAAGGAAATAATTATAGATTTAAAAAATTATTTCCTTTTTCTCTGTAATAATAAAACAGTACTTTGTAGTTGGCAATAAAATAGACATCTTTATGGATTGCTATGGGCTACTAAACCTGGTGAAACATGGCAACTTTTATTAAATAACGTCAAAATAGTAATCAATTATTGCATCAAGGTAGCTCTTAACTTTTTCTTTTCATATATGTGAAACCTAGTTATATGCCAATAGGTTCTTACCTGCTAGGCCAAAATACTTGTACCTAGGACAATATTTGCACCTCGGAAGTATGAAAAACACCTCAGTATAAATTTAAGGGGGCCTCTATAGCCATTATTAAATAGTTAATTTAGACAAATACCACAGAACACGAGGAGTACTATATTTTAAAATATGATACAATTAATGAATCTCATCTTCTGGCAGTTTTGTTTCACACAACAAAACCAATGCTTACTTTACACTTCAAACCTCCCAAATATTGCGACCTACATTTCTTTGTTTTTCTTAATACTGTATTTACAGATTGTATTGCTGCATCTGCACACAGTAAATGCATATCCATTAATTTCAGGGTGGAAACAAAAGACTATGACTATAAACAATTCATTTATGGCTACTCCATTTGTGAATAACTATAGATTAGGTTTCAGAGGGGCAGTCACAACTTTTTAAGTGCTTATTTATATACCATAGCAAAGCTATAAGATAAATCAGACATGTTGTGGGGTACCTTTCTAAAATGCATTATTACAGAATGTGGGAGCCTTTAAGGTGATTTAACAACATCAACAATTAATTCCACAGTTATAAAGGCACACTCAATGCAAAGAATATAAGATAATAACCATTATCTAGGAATCATTGTTCTTGCTTCATTCTAATCTTTATTCTTGTTTTCTAAAATACAAAATGCTTTACAGTTACAGTGGAAGATCTATATAACAGAGTTCCAACTTGTAGACAAACTGATTTGATATAATTAGGTATACCCAGTACACATTATGAATTGGGGTTCTGCAATAGCAAGAATATGGCTGTATATCACATTGAATTTCACAGTCACAGACAATCTTAATCTTTAACTGAAGCTGTTGCTCAGACAGAAGCTACTCTAAATAACCCAGTTTGGATCTTAAAATGTATTATATGTTTAAATGCATTATATATATATATATAT
>CM044442.1:69465707-69496053 GCA_024363595.1 Xenopus borealis
AGATAAAAAAAGATAAAAAATTACCAATTGTACTGTATACGTGCTTAGTATTGGTCATTCTATAATGTACTAAAAGTTAACTTAGAAGTGAACCACCCCTTAAGAGTACAAAAAAGTAAAAAAAAAATGGTGGGGAATGCTACTTTCTATAAAGCATAACAGTCCTCTTTATCTACCAGGCGAAGGTTAGGAACTTGCCTCACCCCCTGGTGACACCAATTTTTACTTTGAAAATAACATTCTTTCCAGAGTAATAGACTTCCAAAAAAATATGTTTCTAAGTATGATATTTGGATTTTTCAATTGTAATTTGTGTAATATAAGTAGGCAGGCTTGAAGAAAATAGGCTATTGTACTCAAAACATATATTCTGCCATTTTCAGCAGGATTCGGCTGAATCCTTGTGCCTGGCCGAACCGAATCTGGATCCAAAAAATCATGTGACTTTTCGTCACAAAACAAGGAAGTGCAAATAAGGGCTCGGATTTGGTTTGACTATTCGGCCAAATCTTTCGCAATGGATTCGGGGGTTCGGCCAAATCCAAAATAGTGGATTCGGTGCATCCCTAAAAAAAAGACACACGTCCATCAAGTTCAACCTTTTAAATTTTTAACCTGCCTAACTGCTAGTTGATCCAGAGGAAGGCAAAAAAAAAACCCCATCTGAAGTCTCTCCAATTTGCCTCAAAGGGGGAAAAATTCCTTCCTGACTGCAAAAGGCAATCTGAATAGTCTCTGGATCAACTTGTACTATGCGCTATCTCCCATAACCCTGTATTCCCTCACTTGCTAAAAAGCCATCCAAACCCTTCTTAAAGCTATCTTATGTATCAGCCTGTATCACTGATTCAGGGAGAGAATTCCACATCTTCACAGCTCTCACAACAAAAATCCCTTTCAGAATATTTAGGTGGAACCTCTTTTCTTATAATCGGAATGGGTGACCTTGGGGCAGCTACCCACTGGTAAATAAAGCATTAGAAAAAATATTATAGATCCCCTTATATATTTATACATTATCATCATATCACCCCTTAAGCAACTCTTCGACCCCACTAAGAACCTTACTCCAAGTAGAGAATGTACCATTAACAACCATCCTCTGTACCCGATCCTGTAGCCAATTTCCTATTCGTGTGCAAACATCTTCTTTAAGCCCAACAGACCTTAGTTTAGAAAGCGAAGTTTGTGGGACACGGTATCAAACGTAGATCACATCTACTGCCCCCCACAGTCCAGCATCTTACTTACCTTATCATAAAAAGCAATCAAATTTGTCTGACATGACTGATCCTTCATAAAGCCTTGCTGATTGCTGCTCATAGCGCCATTCACTAGGACAAACTTTTGAATGTGATCCCTTAACAAGCCTTCTGTCATGTATGGCTCCCTAAATCCATAACCAGTGCTAGGCTCCCTGGTCTTGGCTCTTTCTTATGCTTCTAACAGCCACCTTTCACCTCGGGAGGAGCCCTCAGCTAATTGAAAGCCACCAGGTCTTACTAAGAGGGGATCATAGCTAAAGGTTCTGGACAGGCAAAGGGGCACAATCTTCTCACGAAGGAAACTAGATGAAGGAACAGCACTTGGAAGACAGGCCAGACAACACAGTGTGGAACAGGCAGGCCGGGCCAGCACAAGCAGAATAGAGAATAGTCAGACAGGCCGGGCTCAGGATTAGAGAACGTGGAGTAGTCAGAGGATAGGTACAAGGTCAGAATTGGAGAGATAAGAATGGTCAGCAGGCAATGCAAGGGTCAATAACCAGGAGACCACGAGGAATAGAACACCCAGGAACTTATCAAATAGAACATAACAATGGGCCTGGTACTAAAATTCCTTTAAATAGTATTTGAATTTTGCACCATTGCGCCGTGACGTCATTACGCCAGCATCAATGCACCTATGAAACACAAAATGCACACTGCGCATGCCACAGAAGAAATCGTGACAGGAGGCAAAGCGCCAGCGCTGTTTCCTCACGAAGTAACTTCGGGCGATTCTGAAAATCGCCGCACCGCGTGTGCACAGCGCTGGCGCTTTGTCATTTAAACTAGCGACAGACAGGGAGAAGGAGGTTCGGGGAGATGGTCGCCTGCTATTAAACGCCAGGCGACAGAATCTCCCCGAATCTCCCTGTCTGTCCCCAGCCTTAACATAAAACACAGAATAAAATAAATTGTCATTCCTTAAAATGATAGAGTCTAATGTAAATTGTAACCCAAGGCTATCATTTAAAATGTTTTTTGTGGCAGCACTGAAGAATTGTGTTTTGTAGAAAACAGTGTAATAGAGTTACCTGATCATTTTTATTACACAAATTGCAAACTGTACTGTAAAAATTTTTGATTGACTGCCAGACTTAGAATTAAAGTAATTAAACCAAAGCTGTAGAATAAGGAAATATGAACTAGTACAAAGATAAGTTTAAAAGCAGGGAGGGTTAAAACCATGTTCTTAAAGGAACAATAACATCAAAAAATTTTATAAAAAAATTTGTTAGAACATAACGAAAAAAAAACACCAACACATATTATAGTTTAAAATCAAAAAGTCTTTATTAAGAAATAACTTACATAAACTCTGCTTCCTGTCCTATACAGCAATGGCGAAAGGGCGACCATCGGTGGACCAGCGCTCGATTTCTCTTTCCTGGCTCTCTGCTGCTTCCATGTGCAGGTGCTTCCAGGATGAATGATGCCGGCTGCTTTCTGCGCTGTGCTCGTCGGGCAAATCCTACGCCTGCTAGCAATCCTATGCCTGCCTCCTTCCAGCTTCCTTCCCTTGCACTGCGCACTGACCCGCTGTCCCTGCCTCCGCTAGTGTATTAAATGTGGAAAGAGGCAGACAATCTCTGGTGTTTATTTTCTAGCAACGCGGACCTGTCGCTGTATAACGCTACTTGTACTAACCTAATGGGTTAATAAGAGTTCCCTATCGCTCTGCTTTGGAAACTGCCGCTCCCACATCTCCTACTGCCGGTCTCTAGCGGCGCCGCAGCCCTGTCAGCTCAGCAGCCTCCCAGACCAACATTAACTTTCCCAAAGTCCTGCTGCCTGGGTGGAGTGCCAGCAAAGCCCCAGACCTGGCAGTGCTGCAGCTGCTGCATCTTTCCTGGCTCTCTGATGCAGACAGACAATGCCGGACACCCCTACAGAGCACCCCCGAAGAGCACAGCGCAAAGAGCAGCCGGCATCGGAAACGCCTGCACATGGAATCAGCAGAGAGCAAGTGAGAAGATGGTCGCCTTTTCGTCGTTGCTGTAGAGGACAGGAAGCAGAGTTTATGTAAGTTATTTCTTAATAAAGACTTTTTGATTTTAAACTATAATATGTGTTGGTGGGTTTTTTTCGTTATGTACTAACAAATTTTTTAATAAAAAATTTTGATGTTACTGTTCCTTTAAATGTGCCATATAAAACCACAGGCTGTGTCGGATGTGCACCAGAGTGTTACATTCATCCCAAACCCAGAACTAGAGCAAAGATCCCAATGGCGGCTCACTCTTCCTCCTATAACAACCAACTTTCACTTCAGGAGTAGCCCTCCACGACTCAGGTGCTGCCAGGTCTTAAGTGAGAGGACCAAGGAGAGAGACAAGGGAACCAAAAAATTGTCACTGGAAAGGAGAACAAGGAGCATGGTCAAGGGATAGGCCGGGTCAATACCAATCAGGAGAAGCCACATAGAATCAAGAGATGAGAGTGTAGTTGAGATCACAGACTGGGTCAAAACACACCAATATCGCAGTACAAAGCAGGATCCAAGAGCATAGTCAGTACATGGACAGGTAGCAGACTAGAAAAGGTCAGGGACAGGACAGACAGGGTCAGGAACAGATCAGAGACACTAGAAATCACACCCAGGAACTATTGAAAATAGACCTACGTTATTGTGTGTGTTATTGTCCATGGCCTATTTAAATATTTTAATTTTGTGCAGGACCAGATATTCTCACACAGAGTAAGCCTCTTCAAAATACCAGGCAGGAAATGTCTGGGAAATCTCTTGGTACTGCATTGATAGAAGCCTGCCCCACTTCCCCTGTCTTCTTTCTATATTCCTTCAGAGATTTCATGAAGGCGCTGATTCGACCTACTGTAAATGGAACAAAGTGCAAATGTGAATAATTCTGCCCAGTGGCTGCACCTGTATTTTATTACTGAGCATACAGTAATGTGAACTTTACAATAAACATTTCAAACACATTCATTTTAAACTTTTGACATGTCCAATTGCAAAAAATGAATGAGTGTGTGCCTCCTAAGTATAATATCACCAAAGTTTATTGGATCTGTTCCATTCCCCAAAAGTTAGTCTCTTTAAGCAGACGTTGTGTCTCAGTACAGCGATCATTTTCTCACATCCACCACGATCTTCAAAAATACAAATAGAGACACTGTGGGGCAGATTTACAAAGGTTCAAATTGATTCGAATTGAAAATTTTAATCAAATGGGAATTAAAAAATTCTACTATCGATTAGCCCAAAATTTTATTCGAATTTGAATTCGGTTGTCGAAGTACTGGCTGTTTAAAAAAATTCAATATAACAATTAGGCAGATAAAACCTACCGCTATATATCCCTATGGGAAGCTTCCATAGGATTTTTACAAGTTTTTTTTGATTGAATATAAAAAATTAGATGGAATGGTTAAAATCATTAGAATCATCAGATTTTTTGTACTTTTTGAATATTTTGGCTCCTGGATTCAATCTGATTCGACCCTTAGTAAATCTGCCCCCATGTGTAGTACTTTATTAATGATCAGATCCCTGCTAAAGATTGTACTTACAGGCTCCCAAACATTGAGCGCTCCGACTCACAATACAGTCTGTTGCTTCTTGTTCCTCTTGCACATGGTCTCCCTTTCTCTTCCTGGTTATTGCATGCAAACCATGGATCCCCAGGAGGGTCAGTCCACCGAGCTTTGTGTGCTGTTAAAACATTTTCATGCAACAAAACAGGGGCTCAGAAGATTCAATTACACTTTATTACAACCAACGAATGCCCAGACTTACATTCAATACTAAAACAACCGGCCTTATGCCTTCTCACTCAGAGGCTCCTTTCCAATTAATTGGAAAACGGAACAGATCCGATGAACTTTGATGATATTATACTAAGGAGGTGCACACTCATTCTTTTATTTATATTGTCTTTTGAGATTTGAAGTCCCGTTTGTGTTGCTCACCCAGTTATAATTGTGTGGAAGGTACAAGCTCTGGTTTTAAATGGCAAAAAAGAACATTTAGAACACAATTGAATATGCATTAGTTATATTATTATTATAATATAAATATATATATATATATATATATATATATATATATGTGTATTTATAAAGCACCAACATATTTTGAAGCGCTGTTTACTCTGGCCTCATTGACACCTATGTGGAAAATAAGAACTGTGAAAAGCATGGATTAAATGAATAACAGGACAATCTTAACGCTTTCCACGGGGGGTCTGGGTGCTCATGCCCTAGACTTTCAGCAAAGGGTAGCAATACAAAGAAACTTGGAAAGACAGGCAGGCACCACTCAGAAACACCAAAGTCAAAGTAATCAGATAAATCCAGGAGCCAAAATATTCAAAAAGAACAAAAAATCTTTGATTGTGTCCTTGGGGGACATGAAAAGTGTCAGGCTTTTGTACATGATGTAAAGTAAGAATTTTGTAGTATATTGATTTCATTAAAGCACTGATGGTATAACCAATTTATATCACATATACTGTAAGATCTATGGGATAGGGAACTCCTTCCTACTGTGTCTTTAGCATGTTCACTAAAATTGGAGATATACTGTATATCTCTGGTGATATTGCCCATAGACACCAAGCCACCATAGACAATTATATTTAAACAGTCACCTACAAGTTAGAAAACAAAAGCTAAGAAACACACCCCTAAATCTATGTATATTTTAAAATTTTTACGATTATCAGTGTTATTATTATGCTTGTCCTTCCTTTGTGTCCTTTTATTACTCTGTAAAATTACACAGCAATTAGTAAGGATCGAAGTGAAAATTCGAATTAAAAAAATGTAAATTTTGAAGTAATTTTTAGCTTTGACTATCGAATAGCCCAAAATTTGATTTGAATTGAAAAAATTAGAACATTTGAATTTTGAAGTTCTGTCTCTTTAAAAAAAATTCGAATTTGCTACCTTAAAGCTGACTAATTGCTATTTTAGCCTATGGTCGACCTCCTAGAACATTTAAGGAGTGTTTTAGAAGGATTTTTTTCCAAAATTGTTTGAATTGTTCAAATCTAATGATGCATTCAAACTATTTTAACGGTTTTTGTTCAATCGAAAACTGACCTATTCGATCCACTTTCAATCAAAAATCCCTTTAAAAAAATTTGACGGTCAAATTTCAAATTTGTTTTAATTGAAATTCTACTCTTAGTAAATCTGCCCCTTAAAGTGATGGTGCATGTTAAAACTAAAATACACAATGAACATGATACTATATATGATATATTTAATAGCAGTAATAGCATAAACATCAAATTCTGAAGTCATACCCAAAGGTATCTGTGTTGAGTTTAAAAATCTAAAAAATGTCTCTTTTATCAAGTAGCTTTGACACCTCGACCACCCAAACTAACCCTTTCAATGCCCTGCGTACTGAAAAGCTTCATATCCCTAGAATTGCAGGAGTGGAAATGTTTTGAGACAATAGTCTCTTTACTTTTGTTAATGTCATATGGATGTTCCCTAAACTTCTCTTTTCATTTTCTTCTAGTTATTCCAACATATTGAGCTTTACATCTCAAACATGTAACGAGATAAATTAGGTTTGTAGTATTACAACAAGGGGCAAATTTACAAAATTCACGTGAATGGATCATAATTCGATCGAATATGATCGAATTACGATTGTATGATTTTTTCAGATATTCGAATAAACAAATTTTGCCTCTTTGATCATCGAATACCGACTTATCAAATAGATCAAATGATCGGATATTTGATAATACGATCATTTGATGATCGAAGGAATTAAAATTTTAAAATCCATCCCCAGATTGAACCTACCGAATATCAATAGAAGCCTATGGGAACCCCCCATATGCTTCTTTTGCTAAGTCCTGCTTGAATACCATTCATACGATTGAACGCTTCGATCATTCGAATTGTACACATTTTTCAAAGTACAAATTTTTCGTGAAATCGAACGTTTGGTATCAGATCGTGCGAATTCATGGAGAAATAGAATACCGCGCAAAATGAGAGCCTAAAACTATTCGATAAGCATTCGATAGTCGAATGCTTATTGAATTTCGAATAAATTCGTAGGATTTTGGGTGAATTTTAGTAAATTTGCCCCTTAATGTATTGTTTAATTTTATAATGTTTTCCATCTGTTGAGGCCACAAAATGATCACCAATAGTGATGGGCGAATCAGCGGTGTTTCGTTTGGCCGAATTTTTAGTGACGGCAAAAAATTCGCAAAACACTGTTACATCTCTTTTTGGACACAGGTGTCCATTTTTGGATGCCAGCATCCACTGCCATTGTCGAAAAAATGGCAATGGGCTCTAGCGTCCAAAAACGGCTGCCCGCATCCAAAACGAGACACCTGCAAATTTTCACCAGCCGAATTTATGTGAGGGCAGATGATACAATGCCTATCCCCACACAGTGGGAACCCTCTCTTTTTTTGGTTTGGATCATACAAGGTGACAACATATTATTGAGTGTAATTCCTTTGCAGGTAACAAATCTGCAACCTGAACCCAAAAATTTCTCTTAATTTGTCATCAGTCTGTAAAATCGATATATTTTTTAATATTCTACATTTGATATTTACAAACTGTGGGCTATAAGTCAAAATGCTGGTTTGTCCGGCGTTGTCTTTATGGAGAAGAGATTCCCTAGGGGTAATAAGGGACCTTTTAAAAGCCTCAATTAACAGATTTAAATTATAACCCCTGCATAGGAGTCTATCCCTCAGTTCACATGCTTCTACTACAAAGTCATTAAAATCTGAGCAAAGTCGTTTGAGATGTAAAAATTGACCCACAGGTTTATTCTTTATAAGATGTCATACTGTAGATGGGAAGAGGTTACAGATAGATATGGATTGGCTGCACACAATTTTCAGTATAGAAAGTAACATTCTCTGCCAGTTGATTTTCTGATGGCAGATTTGCTTTATACCTTTAAGAGAGGCTTGAATGTCTTCTTGGCAAATATTCAGACGTACAGTATCCAAGTAATTTTTATTTTCTGTGATTGTATGTGTGCATTATTAAATATATATATTAGAGTCTGTGTGTGTTTGCAAAATAAATTATTATGTGGGCCAGTGATGCAGGGGATCACTTAGATGGGTTGAACTTGATGGATAGTTTTCTTTTCTTTAACCCATTAATGCATCATCTGTAGTAGTGATGTGTGGGTTGATAAAAACTCATTCATCACTCATTCATCACATACTCATAACACATATAACGAACTTTAAATGTAACTGTAATGTATTAAATATACAGGGTGAAAGACAAATTGATACTGTATGTGACGTACATGTATGCATGTTAAATTAATACAAATTGATACAAAGTGAGTTTTGATATGTATGCCGAATAGAATTTCTGATTATACATCCATTTCTATGGGGATTAGTATGAAATTTATAGGATTCCAGAGCCTTTGAGGCTAGGCCTTTCTAGCTCCTCTGTTGAAAAAAAGATCTTGTAAATGGAGTCCTGAATTAATTTATATAATGTAAAAGTAAAACTATACAGTGGCTGTGTGGAATAATTAAGAAAATGCATAATGTGCCCTTTATTTAAACTGTGTGATTACACTACTGCCTGTATTGGCATTCTTTTCCAGTGATAATTCAATTAAGTATTGACATCTGAAAGCATTATTTTCTTTAACATTTTTCAGGAAGCAGTCCAACAATAATGTGTATAGTGCTGAGTGTAAGGAACAATTATTGTACCATGTATGAAAATATTTTTGCTTAGGTAGTGAACAAAGTTTACATATTCATAAAAAATGTACATAAAAAATAATGAGCCTCCTTGACTATTTATAGTAATTACAAGATCCTGTTATATATTTTTACTGAGGAAGACTCATCAGATCTTTTAATAAACGTTTATATATGCTTTAGTATTTGAGTGTCTAGGAAAAAAGGACATTCTACTTTACTTCTGAAAACACATAATGAAATCCTGTTTTAAAAATAGGGGTTTCATTTTTCTTTACACTCACCACAAGAAAAAAAAAAGCTGCATTGATAGCCCATGTAAGATTAACCAGCTATACAGTATGCAAATAGAATATTAACAATGTGTGAACAGCACACTAGCAAGAATGTAAAATTGATCAGAATGGTTTAACAACACAGAACAAGATCTAGTTTTCCCCAAGGATATTTGTCAGTGCAAAGGGAAAGTCAGTTATAAAAAAACAAAATGCTTTCAACTTGTTGGCTGGGTCCATGTAGTAACAGGTTCCACAAACCAGCAATAGGCGACCAGTGTCATTCTAGATTTTGCTGAACAAATATCTTTACAATGCACTGCACATAATTCATCTGTCAGCTGTATTTTCAAATCAAGGTTATTAATATTTCATATGCAGTCAGTGTATGAATTTAAAATCCTATATGGTGCGATTTATGATGTTGCTATATTCCTGCAGATGCCAGTGTTATTTTTAATCTTGATTATATTCATTTAGAACTAGATTGACATTATACAAGACCTTGCAGTATTATCATCAAGATCACAGCTTGATTCTGTTATTTTAAGAATTACAGTTAGCCTATAAATACACACAATGCAGTCTTAGACATGTATCCAGCTGCAAATGGACAATTCATATGACCTTGACTTTGCAATTTTTCTAGCACCTGCGCAATGTATGGACAGATTCAGGTTGATTACCATTTCAATATTTCATTAAAAACTAAGGCTAGAAAAATGTTTTCTTTTCAGTGGCCAACGTGCAGCTTGTGTGTCTTTACATAGAAAATATATCCATATGGAGAATGGCATTTATATAAACGAAATAATATGGCATCAGTGTGATACTGCAAAGTAAGATGTGCAAAACATGCTTCTGAATAAATAATGAAACCATGTAGCCAGCTGCAGTAGCTATGCTATCTCATCAAGAATAGCATTTTCATTTGAAATTAAATTAAAACGATGAGGCTCCAGTTTGTGTCGTCTAGGTTTCCTGATTGTAGACTGTGATTTTGACAGAAAGCAATCAGCCTATGAGGAAAAGCATAAAGATACATCTTTCAGTTGAATGAAAATTACTATAATGTAGTTAATGGCATCTGAGGTATCCATAAGGCAACATGTTTTCTTTATGCCTGCAACGTAACATTTCTAATATTTTGCTTTCAAATTAAAAGTAAAAAATAATGTACTTCAACTGCATGTACTTATCATGCTTCCCTAAATGAATTTAAATGCATAACCTTTATGTCCTTCACTGAAGAATAATTCGACTAGCTTTGCCAAGTCAATTAGGCTGGGTTAGGAAGAGAATGGCTAAATGAGTTAGTATTGTCCATCCATTACTACTAAATCTTCTGGGGGCAAGTTGTATATAATTGCCGTTGCAAAGACATACAATTATTCAGATATAGGTTCACATGACCTCACTACGCCATACTGGGATACATTAAAGAAAAAAACACAGGTATTAGCAGCTTATTGTAGATATGCTGCATAATGCAATATCATTTATAGGTGGAACAAAATTCATTGAATATCATATACATACGAAGGGACAAAGTTACAAAATATCGAGCTGGGAAATCCAGAGAGAATCCAAGCAATTGGGAATGTTTGCCATTTACTGATGCACTGATGCAAGCACTTTATTTTTGAGCCAAAGGGCATGTCATTGAAAGCAAGTGTTAACAATAAACTAGGGGGCAGATTTACTAAGGGTCGAATTTCGAAGTGAAAAAAAGTCCAAATCCGACCATCGAATTTAAAGGGGAAGTAAAATCCTTCAAATTCAAATATCGAATTCGAAGGATTTTACCACAATTCAATTGGTTGAACGATCAAATAGGAAATATTCAATCGATAAATCATTCAAACTGATCAATTTGAATGATTTTATCGATTGATCAAATATTTTTTATTCAATCAAAAATAATGAAACCCAAATTTGTAGCTTTGATCTGGTGAACTAGGTGGTCAAATAAAAAATTAAAGGGGAAGTACTTCGACAGTCGAATAGTCGAATATTCAAATTAAATTTTATTCGAATCATTCGATTCAATTGAATTTTCAAAATTCCATGGTCGAATTGGTCTTCAAAAACATTTGAAAATTTGAATTTGAATATTTTTGAATTTCGAGTGTAATAATTTTATGAAGAATAATTATTTCATTTTTAATTATGTAGAAACCCTTATGGTTAGACATTTCCATTGGCAGTTTCCCCCTGTAGTTTGGACAACAGGAGGCACATTTATCAAAGCTTGAATTTCGAATTTGTGAGGTTTTTTAACTGTAATAAATTTCAATATACTCGAAATTTGATTGGGGGGTAATTTAATTAAAAAAATTTACTGCCTCAAAACCTCAAATCGAATTTGAATCAAATTCTACTAAACTAGATTCAAGCTTTGGTTTGTGTGTTTAACACAGAATATCTAAATTCTTTTAACCCACTTTCACATTTAACACAGAAAATTGTGTCACAGCATTGCATCTAATTTAAGAGTTCACCATTTGTAAACAATGGTGCTTTGGTATGCTAATGAAAAAGTTACATGCATTAAATGAGTTAGATGACTTTAGATAACACAGTTTCTTCAGTTTCTCTTGAATCATGATGCATTTAACACACAAATTCCTTGTGGCTTCATCTGTACACTACAATATATGTTTGCGATTGTATTGTAATAATACTTACTATTAACTAAACTTATGCATATACTGTACATTGTACATACTTGCAAATGCTCAGTTGGCTTATTAAAATCTTATCAGGTAGTTCTGACTTCACTACTGTCTGTTGAATTGTTTTTTTTTTTTTTTGCTGTTTTTCAAGAACTGTCAGCAGCAATTAAACTGCCTGTTAAGCACATCTTTAATGAATTGTTCACAAAATAATACGAGTGATGCTGATGAGCAATTGACTATTGTAAGGTCATTCTAAAAGAAGATTTAATAAACACTATTTTCTTTATTTTGTAAGTGTACAACAGTTACACAATTAATTAATTTAAGATAAAAAGCAGGGAGATTTGTATAGATGTTCAGTGTGACTGCCTGCTAGGACATGCGTGATGATATCTTGATGATGACAGATAAGTCCAGTTATAAATATTTTATTTTGAATTTTAATTTGAATAAGGACAAAGGTTTGTAAATATACTTAATTACAAAAAGTACTTTTATCTAGTTTTGGAACTGTAGTGTTTATACAAATGGCCTGCAGGTGTCACTGTGCATGCACAGGACTTTCTGTACAGCTTGAAAGTAAAAGTAAGAGTTACTGCTGTTGTGTAATGGCTGCATGAACCTTTTAATAAAGCACTGTTATACCCTGCTCATCCTCGGCTACCAAAACATAACAGGAACCAGTTCAGAAAGATGTAAACACTAATTATAAATGAGTTTTAGTGGGCATAATATAGTCACCATTGCAATTATTTTGTAAAGACAAAGGAGTGGACATGTAAACTTTGGATGGGTAAGGACATTACTGTGGCATAGTCATTGGAACTTGTCATAGAGTAAAACTTAAAAAGTAAATAATGTCTTTAGCCTGTAACTATACAACTCTGTATATTACTCTTAACAACAAAGAGTTTTATAGGTTAGTAGAAAGGTTAGAATTGAAAATAATAAGAAAAAATGTGCATTTAAGGCAACAGGATTATAAGGAATTTTATTAGAGCATAAAAAAAGCTGTATTAGGCCATCAAGAATTGAAAATGAAAATGGTATTGATATAAATAGTAAAATGTATCCTAATATAGGATGTGTGACCCTTGGTGTCAAAGTAAAGTTCTGTAAATGTGTTTATGTAAATAAGGAAGAAGCTAAGATTTTAAACTGCTTCTTTTCTTCTGTGCATGCCAAATTTGTTAATGAAGGCCATCTTTTAAACAGAACCAATTTAATGCTCAGGGAAGTTCATAAGAAAGAACTAAAGATAAAAAAACAATCCAGGATCTGATGGCATTCACTTCATAAAATTAAGGACCTTAAATCTCTGGTTTCCAGAGACTTTGCTTATTCTTGTGTAAATTTTATTAGGTCTGGCATAACACCAAAAGAGGATAGCTTGGTAATGTAGTCCCACTAGTCAATAAGAGATCCTGTTTTCGACCAGGTATCATATGGATATCAACTAGTTTAACTTTGAAATTACAATATTTTAAAAATGTGCTGATGATAGGTTATATGAATTACGGAAGCTAGTATATAAATGAAAGTGCTGTGTGTCTCAAGCAGACAATAATGCAATTTGCCTCTTTACCTGTCCTCAACAATGCCATTGAGGGATAACTCCCAGCAACTCCCTGAAGAACAAACATAATTATTAAAATCTGATTGGGCCTTTGCGGAATAAGTAGAGGAAGGGTGTTGTTGATCTAGAACTGTCAGAGTAAATCAATTGTGCACTAGCAGTCCTTAAACATGTATTTATTTATTACAGCATAAGGATAGTGATATAAGTGCAGTTACAAACATAACATAAATTCTGTGGCACTCAGTGAGGTAGAACATATCAACTATGAACCAGGCTAAATGCAAAAACACCAAGTGAATGCCATTCAGGAGTAAGAATATATCTCTGGTTCCATTTTACTTTGGTTTCTATTCTAAGCCAGTATTGCCTGAGGGATACTAACCCCACTGATTCTCCTAAGTTGGGACACTAAGCTGCCCTACCCCTGGGGTGTACTATAACATGGTCTGACTAGAAGTAACTACAGTATTCTTCATTCAAAGGATCCTGGGATCCTCCTATCCCTGCTTAACCTAAAGTGAGGCATAGTTCAGCTTCTGGCCTCATGCAGAGTACCAAAAGTCAAGCACATAGTGATTCCAAATCTTTTAAAATCTAGACCCATGACATTTTCTTGCCAGTTACTGAATTGGCAAAAAAATACTTGAATTCAGGAGAGATAATTCTAACCCCCCTACTGCAGCTGAAAATTAAGACTATTTTTAGCTGTAGTAAACCTTAGGAGACTACTTCCAATTAAGGGGAACAAAACCTTCAATACACCATGGCAGACAATTTCAGTTGCCTTCTACAAAAGAGGCTTTAGATTTGCAGTAGATATAATTTACTCAGTTTTGCTACAGCAAAATGCTCAAGGATACTATTTGTGCTTAGGAAGAGAAATGGCTTAAACATTACAAATATGGTAATAAATACAACCTTTTCAAACTGATTTACTGCTGATAGTAAAATATTGTTTCTTTATAGAATGACAAGGATCAGTAAAGCCCCAAAATTACTACACTGTCCTTTTGTGAAAAACACTAACCCTGGTGGTCTAGGGGTGCGGCCGCCATACTGCTGCTCTGCTTCCTCCTAATGTGATGCTGTCAGCGCGCAATGGAGCAAAATTTAAAAGTATTTAAAGTGACATTTAGGATTTTCTCATTGCCTGTTAAAGTTATTCTTCTTGTGAGTTCCTGGTGCCTAGATTCTTGTGCTGTAAGCTTCTGATTCTGATACCTGTTTTGACCCCTGCCTGTATTTGACAATTCTGACTTCTATGATACTGACCCTGCCTGGTAATAGACTATTCTATACCCATTAATCACAACAAATACAAAATTACAAGTAATTTGTATGAGTTTAAATGGGAAAGAAAAGTTAGTGAGTCTCTCGGTTTAGTTTCCTCCTGCCGATCCTTTCACAGTCTCCCTGCTGTGCAAGAAAATTCCAAAAAAGCCCAAGTATGGATCAGCGCCTAAGGCAACGGGGAAATCCAGGAAAAGAGGAAAAGAAAAAAGGGGAAAAAAAGAGAAAAGGCACTATATAGTGCAATAAGTTTGATTACTGTTGGAGCAGTGGGGTGTGGCAATTTAGCATTCAGTGGTTAAGTGAAATGTTTTTCTTTAAAAGATTGGTGTATATTTAGCTTAGGGGTGCAATTTCCACTTTCAATCTGTGTTCACCAAATTTCCCACAGCCGTGTTGTATACAATGTGGCAGAATTGCCTACTTACAAGACCAAGTCTTAGTTAAGTTGCGTATAATAAATCCTAGATGTTCTCCTCCTGCAGCATTTCTCCTGCCTTAGTGAAAGGAAAGCAGACCTCCCATAGTGTAATTCGTAATAAAAACAGATTTTTAATAATAAATAGTGCACTCACATTTAAAAAAAGTGACAAATTCACTTAGTAGCGTTGCAGATCCTTATCCAGGGTTAGTCCGGGGTAGGAGAGGTGAAAACACTCTGCCAGCAGAAATGAATCTCCTCTTTTTTCTTCCTTACAGACCCAGTCCCCACTGCAGCGTTCCTTACTCTCGCCCGACGCGTTTCGCTGACGTCATCAGCTTCATCAGAGGCCACATTGTATACAACACGGCTGTGGGAAATTTGGTGAACACAGATTGAAAGTGGAAATTGCACCCCTTAGCTAAATATACACCAATCTTTTAAAGAAAAACATTTCACTTAACCACTGAATGCTAAATTGCCACACCCAACTGCTCCAACAGTAATCAAACTTACTGCACTATATAGTGCCTTTTCTCTTTTTTTCCCCTTTTTTCTATTCTATACCCATATCTCCTGGTTTGACCCTTGACATGTCTGACTCCACTTATACTGACCCAGCCTGATTTGACTATGCTTTCATTCTATGCCTTGCACCATGACCTTCTGCCCAAAAGACTTTGCTTTGCTGTGGTGCCCCTTTGCTCATCCAGAACCCTTCACTTTGCACCTCTCTTAATAAGACCTGGCAGCATCTGATTCGCAGAGGGCTCCTCCCGAGGTGAAAGGCGGCTTAGCATTGTTGCTTAGCATTGGTTCTGGTTTTATGGTGCCAACCGTGACACCTTTTCTCTCAACTGCAAAATCAAGTTGGGATAATAGTAAGGAATATCTATAGCTGTAAATTTGAACCTGAGTAGACACTGTCCAACCTTTTGTTTCTGTTTTTTAATGCAGCAAGTTCTAATGCATTGTTTCCCCCTTACACTCCCTGGGACAAATTGGAGAAGATATCAAATAGGTTAACACCTTCCTTTGGGTCATACTGAAGGCAGATCTTGTAATTCAGAACCATTTAAAGTAGGATGTTCACTCCCCTGAATATGTGATATTTACAGGTTTCGAAACTACTTGTCTCACACACTAACAGTGTCGAACTAGCCCACTAGGATACCAAAAAATCTCTGAATGGCCCAGGTGTCAGTGGGCCTGCTTGCTTCTAACCATTTGGCCTGTTTCATGCAAAACTGCCACAGCTTAAACTGACTCTATGCGGCCAAATATAAATTTATCAGTATATTTTGAATTTTTATGGATATTTAATTTTAAAAAGGTAGACTATATCCCCATCAAGACTCTTTATTTTAATAATGCATAACATTGGCAATAGATGACAATCAATGTTGTGACAATGCAAGCATTGCATTAGTTAGCATCTGTACCTTTACATATGCTAGGCCACAAAAAGAAATAACTACAAAATGAATACATTTGTGTTAGTGATAACCATTTCCATATATGTTTTCATCTATTTTCTTTTGTTGTTCCCTTAATTGCAGTCATGCTGCTTTAGGAAGCCTTAATATACTTAGATGCTTCGTTGTCTGTGTGTTTATAATGCACTTTATTTAATGCTTGTGGTAAAAATACTTTGCAACGCAATTGAGCTTTTGTCCTTAGACAGTACATAAATCAGTTTTAAGGACATGCTTGACATGTTGTTAGAATAAAAGTCTAATATAAATACTTAAGAACGAAAGTATATGGACATGTAACTATTTCAGTGAAGTAAGCAATTTAATTAAATATACATAGTACAAGGAATTCTGACAAAACTCACAAGCTTATTTACAATTCTATATTCCCTAAGCTACTATAGAGTATGCCACTGTAAACTAAACATTTCCACTTTCCACACTGAAAAATGTAGTCCGAACAGCCTGCCAAATATAGATGCAATAAATACTGTGTATGGTATTGAATGTGAAATCCTGCACTTAAAAAAACAAATGCAAAATGTATCATTTAAATGGGCAAGATACATTTTAAGGGGGAACTCTGCCTTCCAAACCAAAATTTGATAAAGAGGCCCACATAACACAGAAAACCCTAATATACCCATCACAGTTACCTGTTTCTTTAAAAAGTAAGTATAAATGCCATTTATCTATGCTGAACTCCAACTGTTTAACAGTTCTTTTCTTTCTGCATCATTTGAAATCTTGACAGGGAAGGAGGGATTAAAACACTGATGTTTGAAATTGTAACAACTTCTCCACAGCTTGCATACAGGATCTACATAACCAGCAACCGCATTGTCCTTTGATGTTCCTTTCCTTATTGATATCACATGTGCAAGGAACTGTGGGGTTTGGAGGATGCAAGCTGAGGACAGCTGACTGCTGATACAAAGTAACAGTAGTCAGTAGCAAAGTAGTCAGACAGATCAGCAGGAGAGCAGGGGGCTATACTTAGGAAACTGTCAGAAACCATTAAAAATCATGAAAAGTCTGCATATTTTTTTAATTGTTGTATATTGCAACATTGCCTAAATTATTTTTACTTTTCAAAAACCGTAAGTCATGTTTTTGTGGAGTTCTCTTTTAAGTGCTTAAATGTTTTAATAGATTTTAATAGATTTTTTTATACTAATTGTATTTGATTAGTAGATACAATAAGATTCCTAAATTAACTTATATAAACTATAAATATATGAAAATATTTAGGATCTCTAATCATAAAATAAGCACATTTAATAAAAAAGTTTTTATGGACACAAAAATTTTTTTTTTCAGAATGACCACAACTGGTATTAACAACTTAATCATTTTGCACTGTACAT
Organism: Xenopus borealis; assembly: GCA_024363595.1. Taxonomy (NCBI): domain Eukaryota; kingdom Metazoa; phylum Chordata; class Amphibia; order Anura; family Pipidae; genus Xenopus; species Xenopus borealis. The sequence continues at coordinate 69,483,749 of CM044442.1, forward strand.
AAATACTGCATGCCTTTGTCGAAGCCGTATTAATGCAATAACCTATATTGATCCTTGTTTATAGAAGTAAAGCAACTGCATTTATGGTAGTGCTGGTAAATGGAAGGTGGACAAGAACTGTGCCAGACAAACCAAACAGTTTACCAGGGTAGTAAATAAGTATTTACTGCTAATAGCAAATGTCAATAGATACCTACAGTAGCAATCCAAAATATAACTACTTATATTCCCATCATGACAGTTTGTTTAGAAAACACATTTGTCTAGCATGAAGATTTACAAAACAATGTGATTTTGAGCAGTATAATATGGGCTGAAGAAGGATGCATAGTGCAGATGGGGTAATATTTCCCCCAATCAGGTATTTAGGTGACAACTGAGAGAGAACTATTGGTTCTTCCTTGTATACTGGAGGAAACAGGTCTCCCCTGTGTGTTCAAAGGAGAGATAGGGTTCCATAGGGGCCTGTGGAACCTGAGACACAGAGATTGTCTGACAAAGGCTGAGTACCTGAGCTTGAGAGAGTGAGTACTGCCATGTGCTTAAGGACCTGAGAGAGTGACAGGTAAAATTCAACACAAAGTCTTATAAACAGCTGTAAAAGGGGGCAACAATTGAGCTTTTAACTGAGTGTGGTAAGTTGCAAGGAGCAATGAAGGCTCCTATAAAGTTGTACAGACAGGATTTCTTAAAGATACAGTGATACAGGACTGCAGTGTGAAAGATTAATTGGGATGGTATAAGCCAGATGGAGTAGCCATGCTGGAGATTTGTTGGAGAATGTGTCTCAGCCTAACCCATGATAAAGCAGCCATAGGTGAGAAGGTCAAGCAAAATGAGAGCGGGATACTGTGATGGAGTCACAGAATGTACAGCCCGGCAACCTGAAGCAGAGTTTCCACAGGTCCAGTATCCTCCAGTCCAGATTGTGAATGCTCCAGAGGAATTTAGAAAAAATGTTCTCGAATGGGTAAAACCACATGCTGGAGGGATGAAAAATCTGGGGTGATAAATCTAAACCAGGTCCCCATAATGTTCTGGGTTATAATGTGAGAAAAGAATGTCACTTGTTAAATACCCAGCCAGTTTACAATAACTCACAAAAGGTAAAAGTGAATGGGATCCAATTTGGGATTACGCTGGACTCTGTATCTGTGGTGCTACATGAAGTACTGCTGTTTGTACTTCCATGCCAAGATGTTCCACATATTCACGGGAACTCTGAGAATCAGACAGCTGCCCATGAGATTATACTGGGCACAAACGTTTCCATGTTCTGTGGAAACAATGACGTTTTGAATGTAGGGCAAGCAAACCAGTTGGCCAAAGTTTATTCTATGAAAAATGTTAACTGTAAGGTTAACATTACAGGTAACATGTTGCAATGTTAACTGAAATTCCCAAATGTGAATTACAGTATGTTAAGTGTGACTGTGAGTTGTGAGATAGCACCCATGGTAAAAAGTGTTAGGGTGTCCCTAGTGTAAATATTGTACACAATGTTTTGGTATAGGACATGTTAAAGACAACTGGCCTCTGCATGTTGCAATACAGATGCTGCTTTTCAGTATGCAAGCAGTACTGGGAGAGAAAGACACCTTAATGATTAAGTAAGCTAAAGTAAGGCACCTGACAGTGTGTTGAGTGAAGGTCCTGAACTAACAGACTGCTTTGTGTGTATGTGAAGTTCCTGAACTAACTGACTGCTTTGTGTGTATGTGATCATGGTAGGTATAAATGATGATGTGGAAAATGGTATTATACTGTAACTGTTAATGGTGATAAGCCAGAAAGAGTGGCAGATTTACTAAAGATGATTCACCAGAGTTACTGCCCGCAGGGACTTTGCAAATTTACTAATGGGCGCAGGCATCTCTTCTCTAGTGAAAGAGAGATGCTAGCAGTGATTGCACTGTATCTTCAGGCAAATTTTTGCTCTGGAAAATGGACGTTATTCCACAAATTCACAAAAAAATGGCTTTTACTGAATGTTACCTCTTTCACCAGCTTAGACCAGGTGCACTCAATCTTTAGTTACTTCATCTTATGAGTGGAAAAAGCATCTACGTAAGTTCAAAAAATGCTGGTGACTTTTCATTTTCCAAAATTTACGTTGAATGTTCGTCTTTCTGGTGTTTGAGTCTGGCAGCTCAGTAATTCATGCGCAGACTCGGAACAGTTAAAAATTTGCAACATTTAGGGGCACATTTACTAAGGGTCGAAGAGAATTTTAGAATAAAATTCACATTTTTAAAATTCAAATAAGTAATTTTGGGTTACTTTGACTATCAAATAGCCCAAAAGCCCTTTAAAATCCTTCAAATTTGACACTTCGCCACCTTAAAGCTGCTGACTTGCCATTTTAGCCTATGGGGGACCTCCTTGAGCCAGTCCTGAGATTTCTAAGGATATTTGTTGATTCATTTGAATCGTTCGAATCAAATGATGCATTCAAACGATTCTAACTATTTTCAATTCAGTTGGAAACTGACCTGTTTGGTCCATTTTCTATCGAAAATGCCCCCCCCCAAAAAATGTTGTTGAATTAAAAAAAAATTAGTGGATATATTTCTCAGCAGCATCTCTAGAGTATTCAACTATTGTATCAATTGTATACAGCTGCCTTTAATGAAACCCAACTAAATGCATCAAATTAGAATAGTTTACAGGGTCAGCGACCCAATCCCAGTGCTGCTTTAGAAAATAAAAATTACATTTTACACTTCAATATTATAAAAACGGTCACAGATAGAAAATGTATTGTAAGGAAAAAGTAGTTATTTCTGGTGATCTATCTGAAAAGAAATAGTTGTTTGACAGTGAACAACCCCTAAGTATTATTTGTCACAGCAGCAGTAGAAACTTGCCAGAGAACTGCACAGGAAATTGTAGAAGAGGGAGAAAGGAGGTTCTCTTCTATGACTGTGTAATGGGTTGATTGATACGGATGATACTATTGTTTGTAACAGCCTGCTTGCTTTTTCTATCATTGAGACACTGCAGTCAGGACCGGCAGCAGGGCTGCTGAACTTTTCTCATGGTGGGAAATGCAGTTCCTATTGGTAGCAGATTTGTCATTATTTGCACCACTGAGTATTAGGCTGACAGAGAGAGGATGTCTCTCTGTCACCCTAATACTCAGTGGTGCATATAATGAGTGCAGATCTCAAGCCTTCACCGAGGATAGGCAAAGAATGGCAGGATCACTTATGGAATTTTGGCTTTGAATATTGCCTTGGGAAGGGTCTGACAAAATCCTATTTATTTGATTAATTATAAATAAATGATGTGGCCAAATTGCCCCTTTTCTGGCTCCTCATGTTTCAGTAATGTATGTAACAATGGATTCAGTGGAATGACTGAAAGCAAAGGGTAAATTGAGGCGTGTCCCTTGTCAAGGAGTATATAAACATATATGTTTAGCATAGCTTTGGTTTTTGGTTTTGGTTACAAAAGTAATATACACAATAGTTTACAGCAGTCAGAGTGCTGCCAGTAAATGTGTTGATTGCTCAGTAGTAGTGATGGGCGAATCTACCCAGTTTCGCTTCGCCGAAAAATTGGCAAAAAAATTTGCGAAACGAGTTGCGGCATGTTTTCGACGCATGTTGCGTCGTTTTCGCCGCGTCGCGTTAAAAATGATGCGCGACTCATTTTTTTTGGTGAATTTTCGCTGGCGTTTTGCGAATTTATTCGCCAGCGGCAAATCACGGGAATTCACTGTGCATTCGCCCCTGGCGAATAAATTCGCCCATCACTACTCAGTAGCTAATGTGACTTCCGGGACAATTTGTCTGAGCTAACTTAATTTTGGGGTCTTTACATGACAGACACTTTAGTAATCCTGTGCACAATGGGCATGAAACTATTCGGTGGACCCCTGGCATTCATATTTTTTCTTGGTACCTAATGCTATGTGCGAGATAATGAATTTGAAATGTGAAAGTTTAGAGGTGATTTTTCTGAATTTCCATACATTTTTTCAATATTAGAAACAAATGCAATTTCAGGCCATTTACTTTGATAAATCTACCCCTTTACCTGTAGTATAACTTTTGCACTGGCCTTTTTGCATCCACCTAGCTTTTTTGAATCAGTTCAACCACTGACATCTTGAGCCCATACATCACTGATTTTTCCATATCCAGTCATTATTTCAGAAAGTATCTGTTATTTTTTAACATAGTTTCTTAGAAAGCAAGAAGTTGGGGGCATGGGGTACATTCAAAAACAAACTCTATACCCTTATTTCTGTACTCCCCTAAGTTTTCATTTTTTAAGTTAAACAAAAAAATTATGAATTAGAAAAAAAGATGTTGAAGATAAAATACAAATACCTTCTGAATAACCATACATCCTTTGCTGTGGACAGAATTCCCACCAAATTTAGAGTAGTAGGAACCAATTGCATAATAACAGAGCGTTTATTGATTTATATAACAGAAGACATGTCAAAAGCGTTATTTTAGATATGAACAGCTTGTGTGTGGGACCACTTTTATGTAAACACTGCTGAGGGGTTTTGAATTACAGAGTTTATTTTTAACTTTCAAGTCTTGTTAATGTGTAAGTTAATCTGTTAAAACAACTTTGCTGGTTGAAAAATGTATGTTGTAATAATAAGATAATTTATCTAAAAATATACTAATCTTGTATAAAAATTATACAAGTTATCATTTACCCCTTGTATACAATTTGGACACTATTTCCCAAGTCATTATTTTCAAGTGCAGAGTTACATCTGCCCTAATTTAGCACAATGCATTAAAACAACCTCAACTGCACTTGCATTTTAATTGACATGTAATCATTTCCTGAGTAAAGTATACACATGCCTTTAGTAAAGATATTAACTCCTGGAACCCCCCCACCCCAACTTGCACATTTTTTAGACATACCACAGAGCACAAGAACCCACATAGTACATGACTGCTTTGCTGCAGGCATCACCACACTCTGAACCCTGCACTGGAGTTTTAAGCTATTGTTAGTGATGGGCGATTTTATTCACCTAGCTCAAATTCGCGGCAAATTCCTACGATTCGCCGCCGGAGAATAAATTCGCCGGCATCAATTTCCGATTTTCACAAATTTTTGGTGAAAATGTTTGAAATTCACAAATTTTTTGTGAAAACATTCGAAATTCACGAATTTATAGTGAAGATGTTCGAAATTCACAGATTTATAGTGAAAACGTTTGAATTTCACGACTTCTGTGAAATAGTTCAAAATCAACAGATTTATAGTGAAATTGCTTAAAATTCATGAATTTATAGTGAAGTAGTTCAAATTTCACAAATTTTTTGTGAAAACGGTAAAATTTCACAAATTTTTTGTGAAAACGGTAAAATTTCACGAATTTGTTCGTGAATTTTCCGATTTTGACATTTTCACGAAACGCCCCAGATTCGCCCATCACTAGCTATTGTCCAAGTCACAATTGCTCAGGGTGCCCTTGCAGTTACATCCAGGGCAAAAAAAAATGATTGACAATAGTTGGTAGTATGTTAGCGAACTTAGTCAAAAGGAAAACTGCATGAAACCTTACATATATAAACAATTATAATTGTACTATGGTATTTTATTTTTCTAGACCCCAGGTTTAAGACTATGGTATTCTGTGTGAGGTAGTGTTACAAAACAGAGTAATGTGGCATATGAGGCTTATCTGTATGATATTAATAAAAAAAATCTTACGCAAATATACTGTACAGTGAATTTTGCTGTTAAATTAGAACTTTTGCATTCACTTTAGGCAGTGCAAAATGATTATTACTAGACCATAGCTGCTGGGTTCAATTAACATCAGTCAAATGATAGTTTTACAAATGTCCTAAACACTTCTGGCCCACATACAGATGAAGCCACTTTGGATTGTGCATTTGACACAGAAAAACTTAACTCATCTATCCCATTTATCCCACTTAGCACAGAATATTGTGTCACAGCATCCCATCCAATTGAAAACAATGGTGCTTCGGTACGCCATTGAAAAGATTAAATGCATTAAATGAGTTAAGATAACTTTAGATAACACAGTTTCTTCAATTAACCCTGAGTCATTACGCATTTAACTCATAAATCCCAGTGGCTGCATCCGTACCTTGAATCTAGCATATATATTAACACAATGGGGATATGATAATTGTAATTTTTAGCACTATGCTCATTTATGAGCTTTAAATATGTATTCTAAGGGGGTTATTTACTAAGATCTAAATGTATCTTATTCCAAATGAACCCTATTTAACTTTTTTCCCAAATTATAGGTATTGATATTCACGATTAAATCGTAATTATGGTACAATCGGGTCTGTGGTGCATAAAGTTAAAATTTTTGATATCGACGATTCATCTGTATACTTTTTCTCGAAAAATTAATAATTTTCATGAAATTTAAATGATTCTTTTCCATACTTCCTGGAGGAAGTCCTCCAGTGGCTATTTTAGGAGCATAGGCAGACATTTGGCACACTTTCTATTTGGAAAGCAGAAGAGAAGGAGCTACTTTTGGCAAGCTGCCCAAAAATTTGAAAAATGAAAAAAAAAATGGCCCATAGGAGGAAGGGGGGGGGACAGCATGCAGTAACAGGGGGAGGAAGATAATGGTGGGGGGCTCAGGACTTGTTTGAGGGGGGCAAACAGGCAAGAGTGGAGGGAGCTGCCTCTCAACCAAGTCCTGAGCCCCAGGGGCAGGGGTTAGATAGGGCGTCCACAGATAGGGTGTCCACAGTTAGGGAAGCCAGTGGAGGGGAGGGAGAGATGCAGAAGATGGTCCAGGGAGTGACCCCTCATCAGACCCGGTGGAGGCAGGTGCATGCAGGACATGCCCCAGGACTGCCAGAAGAACAACTGCATTGAAGTAAATGGCTTCCCATCAGAGCAGCAAAAAAAAAGGGTTTGTTTCTCCTTTATGTGACATTAGTCCTTAGGACTAGTTTTGAGTCCATTGTTTTGAAATAAGCACAAGATAGTCACGTATCTATTTACTTCAATGCATTTGTTGACTTTATCTCCATTTCAAATATTTGCTAAAGCAATACAGGTCAAATATGCCCATCACTTCTGTGACAAGTTTTTCTGGAAAGTACAAGAATTAACCTCAAACTGTCTGGACTTGCTGCAGAAGCCCATTTAATAAACCGAAATGGAGCACTAGTGCTTGAAATTCTGTTTAAGTTCAATAATTGCTAGCTCCTTAAGTTTCTGAAAAATTTGGAGTACAGCTTGAGTTTTAATGAGTTTTTTCTGTAGATGCTGCTTCCACAGTTGCTGCTGCCATTGTAAGTAGCCAGGATGAACGCCAAGTGCTGGAACTATCATCTGTGGTGGGAATATCTTGGACTGTATGGGCCTCCACAAGCTTGCCTAACACACTCCAGCCAACAATTGCGTAGCAACACAGCCAATATCTCCGCCAAAGGCCCTGGATGGCCTGTTTTGATGGCCATCTAGTTGACCTGAGGTGGGAATTGGCTACGCTGAGGCAAATCCTTATTGGTGAGCTGCGCATAAGTAGGCTGGAGAGTGCCAACATCACTAATGTCAGGCAAGTGATGACCAGCACACAAATGCTCTTGTGGAAGTCCTGGGGCATGCTCTGCATGCACCTGCCTCCACTGGGTCTGATTAGGGGTCACTCCCTGGACCCTTTTCTGCATATCTACCACCACCCTCACATGTTGCCCAACCAGCTAGGACAAGGTAGGCATGGAAAGTTATCCGACCCTGTCTGTGGGCCCACTAAAAAGGCTGAGTAGGTAGAGTCCCTACGGTCGCTTTCCAACCTCAAGTGGACTATACCTCTTCACCCAGTCCTTCTGTGGCCACAAACTAATGAATCTCTTCAGGACAAGATTCACTATATTATCCAACTACATTCTCCTCACTGAGGGGCACCAAAATAACATCTTGTGGTGCCCATTCCCAATAACATCTGGTAAGCACTTATAACATAAAAGTGCTATAACATATGTATTGTGTGTTTGGCTAATTACTAATGTGCCTAGACTTGTGTGTTGGCCTACTAGAACATACATGCACAAGAGAAGCAAATGTTTCATCCATATTTGCAACATGCCAAATTCTGTTTCTTTGGCCAAATCTTAAACATCTTTCTGTATAAAGTGTGAATGTTATATGCCTGCAGTAGTAACACTGATCTTGGGCTGTGCTCAAACACAATTTCTGAACTTCACTCTGCTTTTGAAATATCTGCCTATTGTATTTAGTGCACTTAAGAGCAAGTTGTGTGTTAAAAGGTACATTTGTGTGTACAGACATGCAAAAGAAACATGGCTCCTTCTCACTCATTGTGCTATGACACACTTAACTTTAACTCCTTTATATCTGTTTTATAATATAATGTGCAGATGAATAACATATGTGGTTTTAAATAACATCTGGGTAACAGCTGGGTAAATGGTAACTCCTCCTGCTGGTGTTTGATTTTTCAGTGGGCAGCTCCAGAATGTCCTCCTTCTCCTTTGCTTTCCAAACTGAAAGTCCAAGCTTTAAAGAGCAACTGAATGTTGTACTACTATGCACTTTAATCAATCAGGGGCCTAAGTCTGCAGCCTAGACCTAATGACCTAATAATTTGTGGCTGTTGAGAAAAAGGGCACCAAATATGTTTACAAATGTCAATAATGTTAAGTATTGTTTGTGATGTTTTATATTTTTACATACTGTGTATGTTCAAACTGAGCCATGCCTTACCCTCAATCGGCTGTTGTGCTGCATCAAGTCTCATGAAATAAAAGTGTTTGCCGACAACTGAGTAACCTTCTCTAAAGCACTGACCTTTAGCAGTCAAGGCTGCCTTTTAGAGGATGTATTGAAAGCTCAGACCAGGTTTATGATGCACCCTATGCCTACAGTACCTATTTCTATTTGTTGTGGAATTGTTTTATACAGGTTTTCCTAAAATATGATAACTTTGTCAGAAATACATCTTGTTGGATGTTTGAAGTATTTTTGAATATTTCTTAATATCTTTCATAAAATACTTACACTTTAAAATGTTTCATGTTTTATTTATTTTGGGTAAAGATGATCATTTTTTCAAGCCTATTCTTTGTGAAAGACAAGACGGTATAAAAGATCTTGGTAAAAGATATTGCTCCTGTCAATAAGTAGCCATTCATTGGTAGAAACACATATTTTACACATGCAGGGCAAGAGTCACTTCCACTTTAAAAAGTGGGGTCCCATATATTAGCTTTACTTCCCCTTACAAAAAAGTGCATTTGGACATTCGAGTGTCAATTAAAAATTTAAAAACCTGTTTCAGTGTGTAAAGGCTTATTTAAATTTAGGAAAAAATCTGATAAAAAAAAACAAAAATATAATAATTTCAACTCCCCCATAGGACTCAATGGTCCTAGAAAGCTCAAACCTAGTGTAGTTTTTAATTATACTTCAAAGTCCGAATTTAAATGGATAAATTCCAATGTCTTTACTGACTATACAATCTTTTTGGCGTGAACTGTCGATGTTCACAATATTTTCAGTTAAAAAGTCTGATTTTTTTGTGAAAACCGTCTGAACATATCGCAATGCTTTCATAAATTCCAAATTTATCGTTAAAAACCCCACATTTTTCTCAATATACATTAGTAAATAACCCCCTTAAATACTGGGAATTATGGGGAAAGATGTAAGTGTGAATTTAGAACTCGCCACAATAAAACTCACTTTCTATTCCTTCCAAATGGATTTGAATAGCATATTTATCAAATGGCAAACTCCATTAATAAATACAATTCTAAAAATCTCATAGGAATTAATAGAAAGTGGGCAAGCTTTTCTTCTGCAAGCTGTAATCTCACATCTGCAAGGTGTTTTTGGTTCAGTATATTTCAGAGTTGACACTATAATGGATCAACATCATACCAAAACTTTGTGGAAGTTCTAGTGCAATTTTGAAAAAAAAAATTTGGAAACTGTACTCAACCTCTGTGAGGAAAAAATTACATGCTAGGTATGCAACAAATTATTATGCAGTATTGACAAATTAAAGAAAAGCAATTCTGTTCTTAAAATGAAGAGCACTGCAGGTAAAGCCCCACACTTTAAAATGCAATACAGTGTCAACTGTAACAACACTTTGGAACTCATCCTTTTAACCCTACTCTCTGGCAGGTGTGCATTAATACCATTTTAATGCAGCTGCAAAACATAAGAGGAAAAAAGTGTAGTTTGGCTTATACATAGGCTTAAATGCAACACGATTATCAAAAATGTGTTGATTGTACGGGATCTAGATGAGTATAAGCAGTGTGTCCCAAACACACATGAGCTTTATTCAATATCATGATTGTGTACCAAGTGTAGTTTCTGAATGACTGTATTATTGGATAGAGCTTTCTAGAGAAAAATAATTAAAATACAAGGGGTATCCCTCCTACTGCTTAAATATCTACCATTGAAATTCCAGACATAGAAGCAGATTTATCATACAGATGCAGTCACTTGGATTTGTAAGTTAAATGAGTTGTGACTTAACTCATCTATCCCATTTATCCCACTTAGCACAGAATATTGTGTCACAGCATCCCATCCAATTAAAGTGTTCACCATTGAAAACAATGGTGCTTTGGTATGCTAATGAAAAGGTTAAATGCATTAAATGAGTTAAGATAACTTTAGATAACACAGTTTCTTCAATTAGCCCTGAGTCACGACGCATTTAACTTACAAATCCAAGTGACTGCATCTGTAATTCGAGTATGAGAAAAAAAACACAAGCGCACAAAAAAATTCAGACAAAACAAGGGGAGACTTTTTAAATAGTACTTATTTGCAGGTAAAATCATGCACCAGATAGATTCACATTTTTGTATTCATGAGGCTGAAAAACTAAAGTTTTAGAAAACTGAGAAAATAAAGTTGATAGAAAATACTTCCATAGGCTATACATCCTCAGCAGTGTTTACTTTTTTTTTCTGGAAACTGGTCATACATTTATTTCTTTAATAAATCTTGTCTATTCAATGCTTCAGAAAATTATTGCGTGCTTTTTAACATCAGTGTTTCTTATTGTGTTTAAATCTTCCACATAATGCTCAAATTGAGTTTTTAAAGTATTCTAGTTGGTTCATTCACTTAAAGCTAATATGATGAATATATGCTGGCCATAATGGTGTTTTTGGCTCAACACTCAGACCTGATTCCCCTTACAGTGAGTTCCTAAACTAATCCAAATTTGGGATACTAACTTTTCCCATTCATTAGTTAATTTACACTTCTCCCCTTGTTCACTATTTAAATCTTAATTTTTAAACATACTGTATGCTATTAAATTTTCATTCCTTGATCGATTTTTATATCACCAGTATTATACATTTTAGTAAATTTGATTTTACAGTATAAGAGGAGAAATAATCTCAAAATCTATTTAAATTAAGATCTGGATAGTAATTTATCTGTAAAAAATCATACGCGTATTTGCGCTTTGTATATCATGTTTTATATATATATATATATTTTTTTTTTCTGGAATCTTTTTGGCTCTCTTATTTGGTGTATGGAAGCAGAAGATTTTTAAATAAAGAACTAAGTGCTAAAATAAAGGGTTTAACTTTCAACTTGGTATCATTAATATTACCCTTAGCACCCGTGTCATAGTTTTATGAAGTTTATTTAAATAGTAATACGGTTGATGCAGGCTATTTTATAATTCCTTGGTGATTTTCCATCAGAATCTTAGCCTGAGGATTCTCAGTACAAACTAAAAAAATAAAAAGTAGAGGCTTTTTCTGCTGCGATGTTGTCAGTGGGAAACCATACTCAGGTTTGTTGGGACATGTCTCAAGGATTTCAAACTTCAACCGATTTTCTGCAAGGCTATAGCTCATGCTGTTGACAGGGAGCATGCATGGAGCAACTTGCAGCTCACCTTCCTGACATGCTCCTTCCACTTGAGGTTTAATGGATTGCATTTGGCACAGACAAGGGTTTATAAAAAACAGGATAGCCCTGGTCTGTCAGTGTTTTCCAGTACTGGTGGAATTCTTGCCAAATTGGCAGTATACCCAGATAGGAGGTATATAACATCTCACCAACAAAATTGAGCTCTTAAGAACTACCGTGACATTATAATGTCTAAATATTAAAATTATGTTGATGTTGTATCTCACCTGGTAAAATTCTCTAAGGTTTGTATGTAGGCACTTAGAAATATAAATTACCCACACTCAGTGTAATGCCTGCCGTCAAACGTCGGCGCATAAATACTGGCACAAGTCAAGTCGGACACCCATGCCGTAATGGACGGCCTAAGGCCCCATCACCTTGAAAATGTC
>CM044442.1:69498706-69508741 GCA_024363595.1 Xenopus borealis
TTCTTAAAACTGCCATAGCTCTACTGCCATGCTCCCCCTGCCATGCTTCCCCTTAACTGGGATCCAAGCTATCCATAGGATTCAAGTTACACTCAGTAGGTAACACATGGGCATTCTTAATTCCTTTTATTTCCATCCTGGGGCAATCCAGTCCCACTGATTGACAATCTGATTGACACAAGGAGATGTCCTGATGCTAGAACCTTCTACCCTGATGGGCAAAAGTCAGGTAAAGTCACTCTTAAAGTCAGGTACAGAATCAGAATCACAACATCAACCGGCAGTGCATTCAACAACCTCACTGTGAAGAACCACCTATGTTGCTTCAAAGTTCTTTTCTTCTAGTCTGAAGGGGTGGCCTCTGGTGCAGTGATCCTCTTTAATGGTAAAAAGGTCCCCTACTATTTGTCTATAATGTCCTCTAATGTATTTGTAAAGTGTATTTATGTCCCCTCACAAGCTCCTTTTTTTCCAGAGACCATAACCCCAACCTTCACAGTCTACCATCCTAATTTAAAGGGGAACTGTCATGAAATATAGTGTTCTGTATCTTTTAAGTTATACACAGTAAAGTTAGTTAAAAAGAATATTGTGTTTTTTTAGAGTTAAACCTATCACTTAATGAAAAAATAGCCTTATATCACCTCTACATCCTCAACCAAGCTTTTACTAATCCCACGTAGCCAAACACAAAAGCAGCATAGTCTGCGACAAAGTGTCAGCACAAACAGCTCCCAGTAAGTTCCTCCTTTCTGACAAAGTCCACTCCCCTGACATGATTTCAAATCTGCATTCCGCTGGAGGAGCCAATCAGGCTGATTCTCCCCTCCACCAAGTTGTTGTTATAGACATGTCAAGACATGCCCTCAATCAGAAGCCTGCTATTTGCAATTAATTATGGGGATTGTAGTGACATTGTCATTCATTTCATTAGTATGTTTAACTCTCCATAGTTGGTTCTAAGGGGGATCAAAGAAAAAATACAATAATAGCTATAATCTCAGCTATAAAGCAAGGCAGGGATGCTTCTTTTACTGGGTATCAGAGAGGAGCTGTAGCAATGTGAAATAATGTGTTATAAACATATCTAGAATCTTAGCCATACAGCATAAAGTATAGCACACAGGCAGTGTAGGACACTCTTATGTGAGGTTTGATTAGGTGAACAATACAGTCTGGGTTTGAGAAGTGAATAGTACAGGGTTTTACAGACATGAACAATACTGGGGGAGATTACGGGTGTGAACAAAACTGCCCCCCCCCCCAAAAAGGAGCAGCACTGCTGAAATGATCCTCTACAATCAGTTTGGAAAGTTCTTTTCCAGATATGATGTAACTAGAGGGTGAGGGAGGGGAAATATGACTCAGGCAACATGGGTGGGGCTAAGTGAATGTTGCTGAACTGAATGGACACTCCTACTTTCAGATTCTGAAAATGCTTGATCTGGAGAGCTGTTAGAAATGAGTGATGAGTAAGTGTTTTTATAACACAAATTTGATGCAGTTGGGTATAGATTTTATTAATTAATGTTCTATATCAGTGATAAAAATGGTATGGTTTATATTTCATGACAGTTCTCCTTTAAGTGTTTCATTGGTCTAACCAGTTTAGTTGCATGTCTCTGTAATCTCTCCAGCTCATGTATATCCTTCTTAAGGACTGGAGTCCAAAAACTGCACTGCATACTCCAGGTGAGGCCTTAGCAGGGACCTATAAAGAAGCATAATTATATTTTGATCCCATGAGTTAATGCCTTTTTTTATATTATATTTAGTGGTCAAAGATATGCCTGTAAACTGAGTGCATAAATGGATAGATTGAAAGCATTCCATCACCTATACTTGTATAGCCAAAATACCAACACCAGAATTCTTCTTTCCTGTTGCTCCCACTCTGCTTGGCTCTCCCTTTCTCCGCCTCCCTCTACCTGGCTGCTATAAAATAATCCATAATGGCCAGTTTTGTTCCACGGCCATCTTGGATTGTTTTCACAAGTACCAGCTTGCTGAGAAGGACAATGTGGGACATTTAAACAGCAATCTGAAGCAGTAGTCTGTTAGCTGTGGGTTTTCTCATTAAAAATTTCCTTGGTTTCTTTATTTGAAGCTTAATTAAGGCATTTATTTTAAGAAATCCCTTTTCTATAACTCTTTCTGTGTATGCTATATTTTGGTTGGGCTTAATGATGCACCTCAATTTTTCTGCTGTAAACCAATTATGAAGCCCAAACTAATTGTGTAATCTGTGTGCAAGAATATATGTCAGTGTGTTCAAAGTAAGGCATGTGCAGCAGCATGATACAATTCACTGTTTTTAATCCAGCTCTCTGCAAATGAGAATGAAATCACAGGAGGGATCTTCACCAAACCTCTGTAAAATCCACTAGAAAGCTATTTCATGCATTAGGCTGCTGAATAAATATCCTTTATAAAAATTGTATGGTCACTTAGAGAATACAGTTGACTGAACACATGGACCAATTACATATGCTGAAGGCGCAGAGCTCACGACTATGAGCTTTAAAAAATAGCTTGCAATAAATGCTTTATATGATCAAAATGATAATTTGTGCTTGATACAATGTAGTTAATTTATGGCATGCATACATGTTAACGTTATCAATTAACTTTACTCTCAAAAAAACTGACAAGGGGTTTTAATTAAAGTGCCTTCACAGTATGTGACTAATTATAACTAGATAAATTGGTCGAGGGACTTAGCCCCTGAACAATGTTCATATTATTATTTGATTCTATGGCATTTTCTTTCTTTTTCTTGCACATTTTCTTACTGAGCTCTTGAAAAGAAACCATAAAAAGTTTAAATAAAATGTTGATTTCATGGTATAGAAAGTATTGGGTGTGACAGCAAATGTCACAAGTGGTATGTTGATTGCCACTACAAGTAAAAAGTGAACACAGTCTATGAGGCATGTTTGTAAAACTTGTTGGATGAAATCATTTTTGGTGTGTTGATGTGGTGTGTTCGTTCTCTTCTGATAATCCTGTATCAGCACCTCTTATGAACTGAAATTTGGCTATAGTGTAGGTGGCCAAATTACGGTAAGGATCTGTTGTTTGTCTGGTGAGTTTGCAAAATGAACAGATGTTTATGTGTATGACCAGCTTTACTCTTGGCCTGTAAAAGCCAGGAGTTTTCCCTATAGATGAAGCACATGTTCAATCACATGGCCTTACCCCAAGGCTTACATATATTGAATCCAAACTCAATGTAGACAGGAACCTGCACACCAGATAAAGGTCTTTATTTCATTAGCAACAGTAAAGAAAGCGCCTGACTTGTTTTGCCCTTCGAGGGAGACGTAATCATAGACAACATAAACAATCATTTTGCCTATGCTTGCGTCCATTGTAGGACAAAATTGTCAGGCTAGATGTTTCACCAACTCCAATCAATAACATTGACTTGTAATAGAATGGGGAACAGCCCTAAATCTCCCTCTGCACTCTCCAACTCTCATATGATCAGGGTGGGCTGGCAACCCTAATACTTGCATCTGGAGGAACCCATATAGTTAACCATCCCAAAATTATAAAATATTTAAGGCTTTATAATATCTTATTTACATATAGGAAGTCACTACTTCCTGTCATAATTTAATATATTAAAGTGGACCCGTCACCCCAAAAATGGCAGACAGGAGCCATTTTGTGGACACTGTTATTAAGACAAGCCTTGCATCATCACAGAATCTTGTTTGTGTACCAGAATGGGGGATCCGATGTCTATCCCCATGTCCTGGCTACACAATTAAATGGTTAAGAGAACTGGGGGAATGTGTGGAGAGCAGTGACATCTCGGAAGTGCTGAATGGAAAGTGAAAGTAATTATCTGCCACTCCTCTATGCCTAAGGCATAGAGGAGTGGCAGACAAAATTTGATTGACAGCTGAGACTTTTACATGATCTTAAAACAGCTAAGAATGTTTTAATAAAAATTTGAAATTGGATTTCATGTTTAATTTGAAAAGAACTTTTATTATACAGATTTTTATGTTTGGTGACAGGTCCACTTTAATTGGTAAGGGGTGGTTCTTCATCTTTGGCCTCCATCTTTTGACCCAGGTGGATGTGTCTGCATAGCCTTTTTTCAACAAAGCCCATTTAAAATTTCTGTCCTAGGACAACCCTTTTAGTGAAGGTTGAAGAACAGGGTCCCATAAAGAGGTTAAAAGAGTGTGTTCTAGGAATTTAAGATAGTAAGGCAAAGTGTTTTTCACTCCAAATGCTTTTAAACCAGTGAGTGCTTTCACTGGGTCTTGTGCAGCAACATTTTTAATTAGTGATGGGCGAATTTGTTCGCCAGGGGCGAATTCCCGCGATTCGCCGCTGGCGAATAAATTCCTGAAACGCCAGTAAAATTTCGCCTGGCGAAAATTCGCCGAAAAAATGAGTCGCACTTCGTTTCGCTAATTTTTCGCCAAAGCAACACTCAGGAGATTCACCCATCACTATTTTTAATGGCTAATATTTCACTGCAAATCTATGCCTAATAACAAATTGGACAACAGTTACCTACCAAGTTTCTCCACAATGATTTCACAAAACCATTCTCTACCTGATTATCTGATAATCTGATAATGATACTACCTCTGATCTGATCTGTAAAAATGAATTCTGTGGTATGTTTACATAAAATCCCTAGATAGAATCTCTGACATCCTATTTTTATTTCTGCACATCAGCAGAGAGGTTTATTTGCAAAACACCACCTGGCTATGGAAGTCCAGTGCAACCCACTTACTTGTACTTACTGTAAGACACTTGCGTCAAGACAGGGTTACATACTGTATTTAATTGCACCACATCTGGTGAATGCAGCTACAATCCTGGAACCCACACAACTGACTTTTGAAAAACTAAAAAAAAATCAGGGGTGCAACATTCAAAACAAAAAAAGCAAAAACCAACAGTTCAAGTATGTCAATTTGCCTTGAATATTTTAGCTAGAATGCAAAAACTGTGGTCTAATGATATCCCAGTGTGGTGTAATACCAAATTCCCAGATCTAACAAAGGTCCCTGACCCCCATATTGGAAATAAAATACATATCTGACATAATGAAGAATGGAAAATGTCTAGGTTTTCATGATTTCAAACAAAAATGTTCCCTCTTGATATACTGAAGATAACAAGTTTGGTAAACTGGAATCACAGATAAGCTTTGACATTCTAGAAACTCATTTCCAAAGGTTAACGCACAGTAAAGAAAACTATATACATATATTATATATACTATACTATATATAAACTCATATATTTGTACTGCTCTTATCACAGGGAAAAGGGATAGATTCCTTCTGAGATCTCCAAAATATACAGTGTTCTATTATAAAACATCATGTGAATTCAGGTGAATCCATAATTGGTGGTTTTCAAAGCCAATATGCATGTTCTTTGACTGTTCCCTGTTCAAAGACTGGTGTTACCTACCAGACTGCATTGGTGCATTTGCAAAAATGATTATATTGTTATGTACACTGTCCAAAGAATAGTGTAACCTACCATTGTGCATCAGTGCCTTTGCAAAAAAATGATAATATTGAGATGTACATTGATATTTTTGTAGTAGTATTACTACTAAACTAAATGGCAGCATTACCAATGAGTATAGTTTAATTTTGCTGTACATACAATACTTCAGTGTGCTGCTAGTATCAAGTCACATATGTTATACATTTTCATGTGTTTCTGTGCCCTGTGACTGTTAAATACTATGGCCAGTAGGGTTGGAGATCTATAATTAAAATAAATTAGATACCTAATTAACAATTGTCAACAAGAAAGGGAGGGAATTTAATACATTTTTATCACTACATTTCAGTTAATAAAACCTAAATATCCAGATCAATTTGGGCTTGATACATGAATTGCTTGTCTGTCATAATTAAAAACTATCATAATTGCCAACTCCCTTTTGGCTGAGTTGGCAATTATACTACTTAATTTAAAATACATATATTTAACAGCTCCTCCCACAAATTTTCTCCCTCTTAATGTTTCAATTTATTTGGACCAAAATAAATCTACTTAATTAAAACGAATCACACTCTGTTAGTAGACTTTAAATATCTGACTTTTATTATATTTAGGGGGGCAGATATACTACAAGGTGTAAAAGAATTACTGAATAGTTTGCCACATACCACCAGATATCACCTATTGTACCATTTTTTAATCCAACCGGAATTTTAGGGGTTTTTGGATTTTTTTTCACTGCGATTTGCCCAAAAACTCATTTTTAGAGCTTTTCAAAGTATTCATATTTTTCTCACACATTTCATTTGTACTTTTTTAATAGTGACTTTTAATAAATTTTACCTAATATCTGACCTCTTTACTCAAAAATGTATTTGAAATTTGATTTTTTTAATTTGAATTTTCACTTTGACCCTTAGTGAATCTGCCCCTATGTGTATGGCATGAGACAAGAAAATACCTACTGATTTCAAAACGCTTCTCTTTGCATGTAATTGCTTGTGAAGAGATTTTTGGCTCCTTTCAGTCTTTCTCACCCTAACCAGGTTCGGTTTTTCCATTTCCCTATTCTCCAAGTCGTACTCTCAGATATCTTGCACTAATGAGATCTAACAAGAGCAAAACAGATTGAACCATTAGGCTGTATCTGTGCTATAAACCAGCGGTTCTGGAAGCATAGTTGACCAAAAGGACATAAAGGAGTGATTTGCATGTCTCTGCCCACGATGCCTTATTGGAAATTAAAGCTCTCATTCTTGGTATCTAAGTTGCCTTCTCCTTATGCAGACTTCTCCAATGTGTTTTCTAAGAAAGCCACTGAGATGCTACCACCTCATAGGCAGTATGACTGGCCTATTGATTTGGTTCCTGGGTCCACATCCCCTAGAGGGAGAACATATCCACTTCCTTGCCGAAAGCTCAGGCAATGAAAGACTACAGTACATTCATCTGGAGAGAGGTGTTATTAAACCCTCTAACTCTCCTGCAAGGGCTGTTTTTTTTTTCCATGAGTGGCCTTAACAAAATGACAGTGAAAAACCGCTATCACCTTCCACTAATCTCTGAGCTATTTGATCAAGTTAAAAATGCCACAATTTATACTAAACTTGTTCTTAGGGGTGCGTATAATCTCATCAGCATGAGGGATGAGTGGAAAACAGCCTTTAATACCAGAGATGGCCACTATTAACATTTAGTCATGCCTTTTGGCCTTTGCAATGATTCTGCAATTTTTTAGGCGTTTGTCAATTATATTTTTCAAGATTTACTTGGTCTATATGTAGTAGTCTGTCTCAATGATATTTTGATTTTGTCCTCTAATCTGGGTGGCCATCAACAACATGTATGTGAGGTTTTACGCAGATTAAGGGTAAACAATCTGTTTACCAAATTGGAGAAATGCACCTTTCTGTACTATTCTGTTCTATTTTTTGGGTATCAATATTTCTGATAAGGAGTTGCAGATGGATCCTTGAAGGGTTAAGGCCATACTAGACTGGACTCAGTGCCTCTAATTAGGTGCAACCCAAGAATTTCTAGATTTTGCAAATTATTACAGGTAATTCATAAAATAAAATTATCTTGTATCCCCAAACTACAGTGTCAATACTTTCCCTGTTTGTCAGAGATCAAAATCCTCTAGGAGCCTATCACATGTGTTGTTAAGGTCTTTAGCCATTCCTAATAGACCCTGGACCCATCTGTCAATGGATTTTATAGTAGACCTTCTACTCTCCAAATGGTAAAACTGTGAATTCATTCCTCTAACACACCTTCCCTCTGCTAAAATTTTGGCTGAATTATTTGTTTCTAACATGTTTAAATTGTATGGTTTTACAGTCAATATTGTGTCTGACAGAGGAGTCCAATTAATTTTTAAGTTCAGGTTAGTCTTTTGCTCTTTGGTTGGGATCAATGTGTCATTTTCCATTGCTTACCATCCTCAAACTAATGGTCAGACAGAAAGAGTTAACCAGTCTCATGAACAATTTTTGAGATGCTGTGCTTTGGATAATCAATCCTCTTGGACCGAGTTGTTTCCATGGGCAGAATTTGCTTATAATAATGCTTCTCATGTATCTACTGGGCAATCTCAGTTCTTTATTGTTAATGGTTTGCATCCTAAAGCATTTTCATCTGTACCTTCTGTTGATGCTTCTGTAACTTATTTTTTTTTAAATTTGGTCTGGGGTACATGATTCCCTTTCTGCAGCTACAGCAGCTCCAAAAAAATCAGGTTCTGTAGGGAGGCACCCAAATATCAGGTGTGAAATTTGGTCTGGTTATCCACAAAAAATATTAAACTTAAGGTTCCATCTCTCAAGTTGGTTTATTGGTCCATACTCTATTGTGGAAATTATCAATCTTTTTTCTGTTGTCTCAAACTGCTTGGTAATTTTATAATCTCTAACTCTTTCCATGTCTCTCTTCTAAAACCAACGGTGAAAATTTTGCAATAATCAATGGCATCAAAATTATTTTGACAAGTTCTGCCAATTTTTTTTTTTTTTTGATGCATCGGATTTTTGATCGGTGAACTGTTGCCACAGTTTTGCAAATTAATTCATTTCTGGCAAACTGCAGAAATTCGCCACAAATTTGTGTCTGCCGAATTATTTCACCTATCACTACCTGTGATCTGTAGTAAGAGACCTGCTACTCCATTGCACTCTAGGCCATGCCCCTAATACATTTTGTATTGACAAATCAGAGGTATCCAGTGTTCCAATTTGGCTAATAAAACTTGGGCATGTGTTCCTGTTGTCAAACACATTTATTTTTAACAAGTGAAACAAAAAAGATGAAGGAAGCCTTAAAGTCTTTGCTGCAAATAAATTAAATACATTTATTGCATTATACCAGTACATGTGTTGGGCCACAAGTAGTGATGGTGAGAATTTGCAGCGAATTCCTGTGAAATAAATTAGCGAAATGTCTGGAAAAATTTGCCTGGCGAAAATTCGCTGGTGTCTCCTTTTGAACCAGGCCGTCCGATTCTGGATGCAGCTGTCCTTTTTTTTTTTGAGTTGTCAGAAGCACATTGAACAGAACTCCTAGATTCCAGAGTTGTTTGACTGGGCCCTGTGCTGCCCTGACTTTGCCACAAATATGGGCCTGTAAAAATTTGTTTCAAAAAGTGCTTCCTCTATATACTGTATAACTTCTTCCTGTGGGATTGAATTCCCATTTTGTATTGAATTCACTTGACACACCCCAACACCATTGACATTTATTGTAATGAAAATAATGTAACCATTATCTATTAAATGGTGAAGATGGTGAAAAGTGATAAAACACATGAACTAAATCAAGGTAAAGGTTTATCCAGCTGCTATATTTAAAGTTCAATCAATTTAACATCAGACGTTACTAGGTTTAGACAAAGACATACTCAACCTGGAAAGTATCAGTGTTCTATCATCTTAACTACTTTGTTATAGACCAGATAAATAGTACAGTCTTGATTAAAACATCCCTAAGGCTTTTATATGCCATAGCAGAGTAATCTAAAATTTGCAGTTAATGAAGTCAATGCTAACTTGAGCAAACCACTAAGGTATCATCACACACAACAAACCTTTAAAGTCTTCAAATGGCTGTTGCCTCATGAATAAATTGTCAATCAAGGAGAACCGTACAGGGATTTTACTATTGAAAGCATATTTATTCATTCCAGATACATCGACAAATCTCTAGACTAGTTTGAAAAAGGAATAGAGAGGACACTGGGTCTTTTCAAAAGCTCATCCAATATTTTTAAAGAGCAGAAACAACGGCTTTCAGTAACGTAGTTGCTTGTGTAAATACAAATACAATACCATTCTATCATGAAATAATGGAGCAGCTGCTTTTGTTTTGAAAGCTATAGTGGTGTTTCAATTTTTATTGCAAGGCTATACAAAATGTGATATCAAGTTCCTACTTTCTAGGGATCAATTTTTCAAGAAGGTGTCAGTTTTACAATGCAACAAGCCCCATAGACCATATGAAAATACATTTTTCACATCTGTGCATTTTCATTCTAAAATATATATA
>CM044442.1:69512773-69537483 GCA_024363595.1 Xenopus borealis
AGTAGTCACAGAATGAGAACTTATCTAAAAAAAATCCTCAGATACTTCACAATTAAGGAAGCCCCAAACAGACTATCATTTTGGGGGTTCTTAATCAATATCTGAAAATTTCTCACAATTTTCTGACCAAATATGCACTTTTTCCCCTTATTTAACAATACATTTTCCCAAAAATTTCTTGTGCAGGAACAATCTTGATAAAATCTGAATTATAAAAATGTTTCAGATTTATTACCAAAAACTGCAACTTTTTAACATTTTACATAATTTTAACATTTTTATAATTCAGATTTTATCAAGATTGTTCCTGCACAAGAAATTTTTGGGAAAATGTATTGTTAAATAAGGGGAAAAAGTGCATATTTGGTCAGAAAATTGTGAGAAATTTTCAGATATTGATTAAGAACCCCCAAAATGATAGTCTGTTTGGGGCTTCCTTAATTGTGAAGTATCTGAGGATTTTTTTTAGATAAGTTCTCATTCTGTGACTACTAAAACTAATAAAGTACTATCTGTCATTAAAAAGGGCATTAGTTCAAGGGATGGGAACACAATTTTGCCTCTTTATATGTCCCTAGTAATACCCCACCTTTAGTATGCATTGCAATTTGGGTCCAGTCATTAAAGAGGACCTGTCACCCAAAAAACGTATTACGACTCCTATTTTATCACTTTAGTCAAGCAAAATAAACATTAATTACACTATACAAATTATTTGAATATTGTTTCCTTTGGTCTTGGAGTTCATAATTATAGCAAACAGACAGGAGCACTTTTTTTGTGTTATTAAGGCAAGCCTTGTATCAGCTCAAAAAATTGTTTGTGCACCAGAATGGGGGAACTGATGCCCATCCCCATGCCCTGGCTATATATATTGGAGGCAATATTTGATTGACAGTGGAAATTTTTAAATGAGTTTACAGCATTTATGAATGCTTTAATAAAAAAACTTTGCATTTCATGTTTACTTTGAAAATGACTTATTATAAACTTTTTTTTATGTCTGGGGGACAGTTCCACTTTAAGAAGGATATAAATGAGTTTGAAAGAGTGCAGAGTGTGCAATTAAACAGTTTAAAGGGATGGAAGTATACCCCTATTTTGGTGCATTCTGTTAAATAGTGATTTACCCTTTGCGATCTAAGGCCCTGAATTCTCTTTATGTATGAAAGATACTGGGAACTCGTATTTACAATGCAGAGCCTCCACCAGGTTGGCAGGAGCACATCTCAGGGGGAATTCCACTAGGAAAAAAAACACAGTTTGCAGTAGAACAATTTATATAGAAATGTAATAAAAGAAAATGGGCAGAATAATACATGATTCACTCTTGCACTGTGGGCACATGGGAACCTATCTAACTCACTCGTAGATATTTCTCTGACTGTCTCTCTAACATAATCATTTTAATATCACAGTCCCAATCAAATCGCAAGGGGTTAATGATCACACAGTTCAATTCAATGTCCCTTCCCCAAGAGCTCTTAAACCCCAGGTAGTGCTACCTTTTACCAAAGTACCTCTCTCTTTGGAACTTTATAGCTGCTTCCACATTACAGATGCACAAGCAAGACCTGTCCTCACACTGGGGCCCCACACACACTTAACCATGCCTATTTCCTCCCTTGGGTGGCTCACTCAACAGAGTGCTCTCAGAGGCAGTCTCGCTGGAGATTACAGGCAGCTCTGCAGCAGGATAAATCTCAACAGTGGCACCTTTCACCTCCTAAGTCTCTAGCAGCTTGGAAGTTAACAGGAGGAGTTCATTCTGTACTTCCAGAATGGCAGAACTTTCATCCTTAAATCTGTAGTTATATGTAAAATTTATCTAATTTATAATGAAGGATACTAATTTAGAATTATTGAGACTTTAAGTGCCACAGAATCTAGCAGGGAGTTTATTTTAAATCTGCAGCTATGTTCCTTGCATGTTTCCCTGCCCCTGACAGACTACGTACCTGCTTCTGCCTGTACTTCCTGGGCCCTCCAGTGCTGCCCCAACAATGTCTACACCCTGCCTACCCCAGGTTAATGTCATATACACACACAAATACACAAACACAAATTCAGGGGTAATTTATTAAGCTCCCAATTTTTCTAGAGAATTTTTTAAATGGGAAAATACATTTTTAAAAAAACTTTTTTTTAAAAAAAGTTAACAATTGGAAGCATTTCTGAGTTGAGCCAGGTTTCAAAAAATATTGCAGGTTTCAAGCTCAAAATCCAAAATCACATGATTCTTTTTTTCACTATTTAATTGTAAATTTTTGCTCACAAGAAAATTTTGTGAAAATGCATTGATAAATATTGGGGAAAAAGTCCATGCAGATTTTGATAAATAACCCCCCTTAAACTTATACACACAAATACATTTTTGGGGGATTGAAGGACTTCACACATCTACAGCACTCACACATCTACAGCACTCACACATCTACAGCACTCACACATACTTCCTCACACACATACATATAACATTCATTTTGCCTAAGCACGTACACATTTTTTTATCTCATTGTGTGTTTTTGTATTATGTTTTTGGTGAGTTTGTTGTATTTTTAGTAATTTTGTTGCATGTTTTAGTCATTTTAGTACATTTTCAATTCTGCATAGATTGGATTGCTTGTTGTCTGCAAAACTTTTTTAGCAAGCAAAATTATTCAAACTGCAATGCTGACAGTAGATTGCAAAATAATTATTTTGCACACACACTCACAAATTCTAATTATATTTTCAAAAACTCGAATGTCTGCTATTTATTAAGCAAAAAACGATGTTGCGTGACAAATTTTTGACAGGCAATGTGTGACAACATTTTCACCCGTTAGTCTATGGAAATCATTTTCGCAGTGAAACTTGGTGACAAATTTTGCTCATCACTAATTACCAAATGATTTGTTTTTGGAAGATGTTAGCGTAGCATACTATTGTAAAAAAAGAAAACTTAACACTAATTTTCAATGAAGTGCCTTAGTTGTAACACAACCATGTTCCTAAATCAAAAAGGTTTTGTGTTTGAATAGCATGTGTTGGAGTGATTTTTTCTGAAACTAGCATTTAGCATCTAGCTTATTTTACTTTTGCGTTTTGAGAAAGCAAAAATGTTTATTTGAAAATGTCATATGTGATTGGATTCTTCTTAAAATACAATTGCAGTCATAACTGGAGTCATCCTTTTTTTATTCCAATATAGTGGACCGTGCTTTTGAAATCTGTCTAGTATTTAAGAAACAGAAATAATTTGATACTTGTTTGACCCTCTGCAAATAAAACAGAGCCATTTAACCCTATGTTTTTGTGTGAGCTTGTGCATGTAAACAACAGTCCCAATTTTATATTAAGGTAGAGTACTGTTAATATGTCATCATATCAAATTAACCCTAAAAAGGAGTTCTTAATAAAGACAATGTTGAAAAATGTAGCTCCATTATTTTTATTAATTATATATTGAATGTGTAATACTTGTGTGTTTTTGTTGCAGCATATGAATTGATGATTATGTAACTTTCATTGATCTAAGTGGGTGATCTGGTCGTTTCATACATGTTGCCTTTTTCTAAAGCTGACCATACTCATGACAATCCCCATGTTTGGGGAAACAGTGTATTTTTCACCAATGTGCCCAATCAAGTTCAAAATATCAGAATTTTTGCCCAGATGGCCTGCCTAGCTCCAATTATTGACCCAAGCGCTAAACGATGGGTTAATATTTGGAGTTAGGCAGGCCATTTAGACAAGTAACATTCTTAATGCAGATAATGCCTTTTAGGATATTTCTTTTCGTTGATTGAGCTACTACTATTACTATTAATAATTTTAATCTATCTGATGCATCTTGTATAGCACCCCAATACCACATAATGAAATGTTGTGAGAGGTTGCAAGCCACACTGTATGTGGCCAAAAGTGTAGTTTCCTCATACCATATGTGGTTGTCCTTCTATTTGGACAATTCTGTCAGTCTGCAAAATACATCTGTTTGGATAAATAGGATGGACCTGTAAACTCAAATTGAATTCGATTTGAGTTTTAAAAAATGACTCAGTTGTTTGTAGTAGGTCCACCATAGGCTAAAACAGCAATTTGGGAGGTTTTAGATGGCAAATAGTTAAATTCAAATTCTTAAAGAGACAGTATATCATTTTCAAATTTCAATTTTTTTTTAAAAAACTCGAATAGATTTTGAACTATTCCCTAGCTGACTTATACTAAAATAAAATTTAAATTCGAATTTAAAAATTATAATTTTCAATTTCAGCCTTTGATGATCTGCCCCTAAATGTTCATATTTGATAAGAAATAAACATGTTAGCGTTCCTACGTACCATATGAGTTACAAAGAGTGTTTACTCTTTACTCTTTTGTCACTTTTAATTAGTCCATTGACTTCTTTGCTACACTGTGTCATCATTTTTGTGTATTCCATGCTATTTTTTAAAGTTTACTTTTTTCTAACACTTAATAATTGAAATCCTGCCTGTGGGAACTTTACTTTGGTCCATATTTTTAGCTGAATTAAATCACTTAAAATAAAAGGAGTGTTTAATTGCAGTTATATTGTTATAAGTCCAACTGGATTTTTTTTCCAGTGCAGTAGTTTAATATCTTTCATTATGCTGCTTATTATAGGTAGCAGTTAAACTATAATGTATGAGCCTAGAAATCTACTTATTCTCTTCTGGACCATTTTGGAAGAAGATAATGTTATAAAGATTGGGAGAATTAGAGGTAGCAAAATGAATTAACTATGAATTACTTTTACTGTACTTTTTTCAGTAGATAATCATTAAACAGAATTAAAATGTGTTGACTATGATGTAAAAAACACATCTGCAAAATCTTATAACTGCATTATCTACTAACTTTATGTAACTTTATTATATACTTTATGAACAACCAAACTAAATTGTAAAGGATTGTTGTCTAAAATATGAAGTATTTACATGGATAAAATTGCATTCCGTATACAGGAAATTCCTGTACTGTATGTTTTAAGTAATGTATGTATTTTCTTACCCTTCTTTAAGTGTGCCTTTATCAATAGATAAGGCAAACCAAACATTTTACCATTTCCATTATTACTCATTCATGCTTTCAAAAAGTCTATGGATGACCTTTACTTTGCCCTCAGCATAAGATGCAATACAGCACTACACATAATCACGCACAGAGCTAAATTCAAATACTTAAAGGTGCCGCTCACAATTCTCCCTGCCCATTGTAAGTCTATTCCTGGATGTGCTTCAAGTCTGATTCTCTGTTCTTTGGCCCTTGCCTGTCCTTGACCAAAACTGTGGGGCATGTTTACTAAGATTGGAGATAAATATTTGGAGAGATTTCTGGAGATGTTGCCCATAGCAACCAATCAGCAATTAGATTTAAACAGCCATCTATAAGTTAGCAAAGATCTGATTTGTTGCTGTGGGCAACATCTCCAGAAATTTCTCCAGATATTTATCTCCAATCTTAGTAAACATGCCGTATCTCTGCCTGAATCGACCATTGCCTGTTAACTGCACCTGTCTGATTGGTATTGACCACAGCCTGTTCAACCACTAGGCTTACTCTTTCCCTGTTCCTCTTCTCCCATGTTTCGGTTCCCTTGCCTGCCCAGAACCTCTGCCTTGGTCCTCTCACTTTAAGATCTGGTGGCATCTGAGTAGCCTAAGGTCTCCTCCCTACACAAAAGGCACAACCTTGGCATTTGTTTTGTGTTTGGGATGCCAAATGTGATATGCAAATTTATCAAAGAGTGAAATTTAAGCTCACCACAATAGAATGGCAATGCTCACTCTTCATTTCTATGGGATTTTAAAGGCATATTTAATTATTAGTTATCTATGATTTATCTATGATTGAAATTTGGAGCTCACCATTTCATAAATATGTCATTAAAATTCCAAAAAACTTAATAGAAAGTAGGTGGGTTTCTTCGGTGAGTTCTAATCTCACACTTTCAAATATCTGCTGATATTATATAAAAATATGAACACATTTTTAGTACAGCCACTTTTGGTAAAAACCTTTGTTCAGTGCAGAGCTTACTCCATGCTCTGTACACAGTAATATGTTTTCTTCATGCAATCATCCCTGGTGACATTACACATGTACACATGAATTGGCCATTCATCAATCTTTGAATAAAAAACACAATAGTGTATTTAAGAAAAAGTAAGGCAAAATAGTTGCAGTTGTATATTTTTAAGGAAGACGAATCATCCTCAAGCAAAAATCGCATGGCTCCATTTGTTTTTAAAGAGGCTGAAAATCGTGTATGTATTAAAAAGCCTGGAACAAATAAATAAATTCATGCAATTTCTTGAGACAATTTCCTAAAAAAAAAGTGTAACACCCAGCACTTGAGACCCCTGTAGGGCACCTTTATATGTAGTGAATTTAGTCAAATACAAAAGAATATAAACATGGGCACATCCATGGCCAAAATTTTGAATTATGCTTTTCAATTGGTTGTGACATTACCAAAGCTGATTGGTTAGCTATTCCATATTTAGAAGCCTTGCCAAAATGGGAGCTGAAGCTACGTTGGTGCAGTTTTAATCTTGTGCACTTTGGGCAGTTATCTGAGGTATTGATAATCATATTCACACAGCAGTTTATTAGCACAATGGTGAGGGGATCTGGGGTGGTGTGGGCATCGGAACTTAAATCACGGCTGAGCTGTTAGCAATAGTCCCAGTATGCTCTGCATGGGCTATGGGATGCCAAGTGTAGAGATTAATTTGATATGAAGCAGCTCAGATGCAATTGATGGTGCTTATGCTAAGCAGTTACTGTATGTGGCAGTATCCAAATTCAATAGTAATTTGACTATCGAATGCTTATCGAATAGTTTCTTACCATCAAATTTTATTTCACGAAAAAATTGTGAAAATTTTCTTCGATCATTCAAAAAATTCTTACGCTTCGAACGATTGAGGCGTTCGATCGTACGAATGGTATTCAAGCAGGTGATAGGATTCCCATAGGCTTCTATTGCAATTCAGTAGGTTCAATCTGGTGAAGTAGGCATCGAATGGTCGAATTATCAAATATTCGATTATTCGATCTATTCGATATGCTCAAATTTTACGTATTTGATGATCAAAGTGGCCAAATTTGCATATTCGAATATCCGATAAAATCGTATGATCGGAATTCGATCGAACTTCGAATTATTCAAGTGAATTTTGTAAATCTGCTCCATAATGTATGAGTAAAACTGCCTTTTTTCCACCATAACATGTTTAAGGGTATCACAACAGACATAATGACCACACTGTCCCTGTTGGTTGAGCCACATTTTACAATGTCAGAGGACTAAAACAATTTGGAGTAGTAACATTGGTTACACTGCCCCAGTTGATTGAGCACTAGATTACCATGTCTATGTGTCAGGCTCTGCTGGGATTCAAGCCAGGGACCTTTGGGTTTCTGGCTCGATGTTCTATCCATTAGGCCAGGAGAGCAGCCTGTATGGCTGCTCACTATAGATTTCCTGGCCTCTGCAGCCCCAGCCCAGCAGCAGCCTGATTGGTTGCAGTCAGCCAATCAGGGCTGACTCAGCCCTATTTAAGGCCAACCCTCCGTGCACACCTTGCCGGAGCATTATTTAGGCCTTTAGTACTGTGGCAGTGCCCCTGACTATTGCCTTGCCTTGCCTTGCCTTGCCTTGCCTTAGCTCTTGCCTTGCCTTGCCTTGCCTTGCCTTGTTCTGCCTTGCCTTGCCTTGCCTTGTTCTGCCTTCCCTTCTACCTTCCTTGTTCTGCCTTCCCTTGTCCCCCCTGCCTTGTCTTGCCTTTACCTTAACCTTGTACTGACCTTGCCTGTTCCTGATTCTTACTTCCTGTCTCTGCTCCTTGTTTCCCCTCACCTTGCTTTCCAGTCTTCTTGCTCTCGCCCTTGCTATCCACTGCTCCTGCTCTCGCCCTTGCTATCCACTCCTCCTGCTCTCGCCCTTGCTATCCACTCCTCCTGCTCTCGCCCTTGCTATCCACTCCTCCTGCTCTCGCCCTTGCTATCCATTCCTCCTGCTCTTGCCCTTGTTCCAGCCCACTCCTTCCCAGATCTACGCCCGCACCGTCCTGTCCCGATCCAGTACGTCTACGCCCTCTTCTCCCTGTTCCAGCCCACTCCTTCCCAGATCCACGCCCGCACCGTCCTGTCCTGATCCAGTACGTCTACGCCCTCTTCTCCCTGTTCCAACCTACTCCATACCGGTTTCCTGGGCACAAGACACCCTTGCCTTAAGGACTTGCACCTTCCCCCTTCTGACTCTACAGCGCCCCCTACCCAATCCTTGACACTATGTACTACAACATATTAAAGTAATGCTGGTTACACTATCCCTTATTGCAGGGGTGCCCAAAAGGTAGATCGGGATCTATCCATAGACCTTTAGCTGGGGATCAGTAGATCTCAAGTCACTGTCAACAAACATCTTGACTAAATTACCCTCCTATTTCTTGATTTTCTTTCAGATATTTATGTTAAGGTTACATAAAAAATTGTGGATTTTTAATTATAGCAATATACAATTTTGCATTGATCAATATTTAAGTAAAATTTTCCATGTAACATAATACTAAGAAAGTTTTATGGATGTAGATCCTAATGGGACAACATCATTAAAGTAGACCTCACATTAGTAATGTATGGGCACGTCTGCCCTATTGGTTGAGTACCATATTATTTAACCTTATCTTTTAATACCGTATGTAAAAAACAAAAGCTGTATTTTAGGCCAATTAGCAATGGAGGTGCCCAAAGGTATATGTTCTTTTGTATTTGTCTGAGAATATGTCCATTGACTTTTATATACACTTGGCAGCTTTCAGAGACTTTTCAAGTAACTTTATTGAGGTTTTTTGTCTTTGATAAATAATTATTCAAATTCACATTTTTTCTGCCTTTTTTCTTCAATTGAACAAAAAGCAAACTCACATTTTGATAAATGTGCCACACTGAGCAGCACAATCTCTGCTATTCTGTGAAATATCATCAAACCAAAATCACACAATAACATTCTTGAGTTAGGAAATAGCAAGATCACTGACAGAGTTTGAAACTGGGGTTTTCCATGGAGAATCCCCTTGTTATTGTAATATTTCATTGCCTTGTCACTTCTTCTGACAATAACACATTCTTTAAGATTGCTGACCAGTTTGACAAAGGTAATTACATTTTCAGAAAGGGATAGCTGATTATATTGTGATTCTATATTTCACTCACCATGCAACCAATTATAGTGCATTGACTAGTTGTAATTGATATAGTTTTGTGTCAACATTTTGGTAAATATTCACAAAGCTAACTGATTGTCCCTTGAAGTGAGGAGAACTTGCATTAATCAACCTGTGCAGGATAAGTTTCACACAAATATTGTAGTTATATGTCAAAACATATAGGGAAACAAAAATATTAAGAGCATGAACTGTTAATTTGAAATATTAAACTTAGGGGCAAATTTACTATTATTCCCCAAAAATAATTTGTTTCTATTCGATATTCGATTAGCATTCGATCGAACACTCGTAGGAATCCTATTTGATCATGACTAAGTCTCAGAAGCCTATGGGAGTGCTCCCATAGGCTTCTATTGCAATTCAGTAGGTCCAATCTGCCGAAGTAGACAATCGAAGAAACTTAAAAAATAAAATCCTTTGCTGATCGAATGATTGAATATTCGTCCATTCGACTCTATTCGAATGTATTCGATCGTTCAAACATTCCCTAATCGATGATCGAATATGCCAAAATTCACATATTCGACCAAACAAAGAAATCCTACATTCGAAATTCGATCGAACGTCGAATCCTTCACGTGAATTTAGTAAATCAGGCCCTTAATATCATATTGTTTAGTATTTATATTTTAGAACTAGTACAGCTCATTTGCTAAAACATCTATTAATTGCACACTACTACAGCTTAGAAAATCTAATTGATTATTATGGGTAATGGTTCTGGTGCATGTTTACACAAATTTTATATTATTTATAGCTGTATTTGGAATTAACACCGTATTTATAATATACATTATAGGACAATTATAGGGAAAAAGAAAACATCCAAGTACAGGTATGGGATCCATTATCCACAAACCCATTATTCAGAAAGCTCAGAATTCTGAAAAGGCCGTCTACCATAGACCCCATTTTATCCAAACAATCCAAATTTTCAAAAAAATTATTTCCTTTTATCATGTAATAATTAAACAGTAAGTTGTAATTGATACATATTGAGATAAAATGAATCCTTACTGGAAGTAAAACCTATTCTATTCTAAGTCTATTGGGTTTCTTTTTTGTTTACATGATTTTTCAAGTAGCCTAAGGGGCACATTTCCAAATGGTTGAATTGATTTGAAGTGAAAATTCTAATCAAATTTTAATAAAAAAAATTAATTTTGAATTAAATTTTTGGCTTATTTGACTATCGAATAGCCCAAAATTCTATTCGAATTGATCAAAATGACTTTAACTTAATCATGTCAAGTGCTGTAAATAGGACTATATTTTGTTCTATATAAAAGTGATCTTCATCCCAAAGTCCCCCATGGGCATCACATTGTCCATGCAAGAGAACAGTAACCAAGTTTATCTTATTGCTAATCTACAGTGTACACTCCAAATCTGATTGCCAAATCCTAAAAATAAATACATTAATGAATACATTAACAATAAAATAAATAATATATACAACTGTAGTATGTGGTAGTGGATTAAAACATGGTAGAAGGGGGGGGGGCTTTAATCCATTGAGCAGATAAATTTAAGCAGCCTTTAAAAATAGGGTGGCCATCTAGACTTATAATTAATTAATTCAAATAAACTCAGAATTTTAACAAAATTTTTTTATTTATTAAATAATTTTAAACTCTGAAAAACTCTGTCAAATAAAATAATGAAAACTATTCAAATGGGGGGAATGGCCAACGGGGCATGGCGTAGGACGTGCTGAAGCAGAGCTCTGGGGCCTGAACTCATAGAAAGCTTCACAAAGACCCGATTCATACACAAACTTGCAAGCAACCTAACAAAAAGGTCTACCTGCCTCCCGTAAATGGGGAAATCAAAGAAAAAACAATCCCCGCTGAAACTTACTACATTCTATGATAAGCGCAACTCCGACATGCAGCACGCCCAAGATGGCGGCGGAGACACTCCAGCACATTCCCTGTGTAACGAAAACCCGATGGAGTCAGAGGAGGATAGCAGAGAAGCAAATGAATCACCTTTAACTGAAGGTATACTGAAAAAGCTTCTTTACTCCTTAAAATCTGACTTACAAGCTGATCTAGGGGAGCTCACTACACTTCTAGAAAATAAAATGGAAGAACTTGTTACAGCTCACAACAATTTAGTAGATGAAACTAATACAACCAATGATGAGGTTATTAAAGAATAAAATAATGGATCTGGAAGATAGATCTAGAAGGAACAATGTTCGCATTCGGGGAATCCCTGAATCAGTAACAGCAGACCAACTTGTGACGCACTTTACAGAACTGTTACTTACCATACTGCCAGACACTCCCAAGGAGCACCTGATGATAGATCGTATACACAGAACAGTGAAAGCCAAAACAGCTCCTGTCTCAGCACCAAGGGATGTCTTGGTAAGATTACACTTTTTCTACGCTAAAGAAAAACTTTTGCTCGCAACTCGGAAAAAAGAGCTAATACCGGAGAAATACCAATTTCTGCAGTTTTTTACCGATCTTTCCCCAGCAACTCTGGCAAAGAGGAGAACGCTAACCCCAATAACCCAAACACTGAGGCAACATTCAATTTCATAAAAATGGGGATTTCCAGTTAAACTACTATGCTTCAGAAATGGAACGACACATATTATCAACACGTTAGAGGATGGGGTGACTCTCCTAACATCTTGGAACCTGAATCCTCCAAACCTCTCTACCACACCACATCCTAGCAGATAACAGAGATTTGGGCCACTGGATCCGGGAAAACAAAAAAAAACAAAAAAAAAGTCTGCAGCAATGCCACGACACACAGAGGTAACCTGAAGCAGAGAAGTAACATTTACGGGTGACTTACCTGATCTAATATAAGGGTCATATTACTTAGAAGACCCGGAGCCGCATATAGGTATCTTTTGGCACAAACAAATACCTACACCACCCCCCCCCATATATTCTGAACTAATCCATGGTGGTGCCTTATACTTCAGTATAAATATTACTTAGCGAATACTATTCATGTATAATAATCACTACCAAGGTTTGGTGGACGACTCAACCACCAAAGTTTTCTTTTACTATTTTACCTTTAAATTTCTACTCTTGACTCTGGGGAAACTTTTCTTTTTAATCTTGAAAATTGCTTTTACTATTGATTTAGACAAACATAATATGTTATCTAGGAGTACATCTGCCCGAGATCATTTATCAGAAGCATATAATCTTAATTTGAATTATGGCAATTAACTGTCTGTCACTGAGTGTCCATGGATTAAATTCCCCATTTAAATGAGCCTTAACGCCTTAGTATAAGAAACCCATTTCAATAAAACTGCTCAACCTAAATTGGGCAATAAAACATACCCAATAAGTTTTTTTGCATCTGCACACACAAAAACTAAAGGTGTAGCCATATTAATGCATAGGAAAATACCTTTCCAATTAGATAGATACCTGGTGGGAAGATGTCTCATAGTTATTGGTACTATATATGATAAATGGTATACTTTAGTTAATATATATACCCCAAATGAAAAGCAAATATTATTCTTAAAGCAAGCTTTGCAGCATGTAGAGCAACATCAAAAAGGTACGGTGATAATTGGAGGAGACTTCAACTGCACAGTAGATAGCAGATGGGATAGGAGATCGGTCAAGGCTAAATCTACTAAGCACCCTTCTCTTCTCCCATTGCTAAAATCTTTTCACCTATATGATACTTGGCGCACACTCAATCCTATGCAGAGAGACTATACATACTACTCTCACCCACACTGTTCATATTCCCGCATAGATATGTTTTTTTAACTTTCATGCAAATCTCCCCAAACTGAAACAAGCTACTATAAGCTCAGCAACTTGGACTGACCACTCACCCATCACCCTCACACTAGCCTCAGAATATAGCTCTAATGCAAAACCACTATGGAGACTCAACGAACAATTAATCATAAACCCACAGACATCCAATAAAATTAGAGATCATATAATAGATTTTTTCAAGCTAAATCCATCAGAGGATACAAATATCACTAACAACTGGTGCGCGCATAAAGCAGTGATACGTGGAACCTTAATTAAGACTGCAGCATACATAAAGAAACTTAGAGCCCAAAATATAACACAACTGCAAAGAGAACTATCACAACTAACTACTAGACATAAAGCAAACCCTAGGAAAAAAATTTATTCACAAATTCTCCAACTCAAAGATAAAATAAATAATCTCACCAATACAAAAATGGAATATGCTCTACATAAATTAAAAGCAAACTCATACTATAAGGCCAATAGAGCCTCAGACCTATTACTCCAACAATTAAATAAACAACAGATTAAAACTAGTATAACACATATAAAAACTGACCCTAATACTAAAATTATCAACCCAATTCAAATAGCAAATACTTTTGCCCAGTTCTATAGCAAACTCTATAATGTTCAAAATGACACTTTGACAAATCAACCCACTACAGAATTAATAGATCAGTTTTTAACATCTGTTAAAATTCCCCAACTTAACCAAATGAACGAAGATAAGTTAAAATCCCCCAGAACACAGAGAGAAATAGAAATGGCTATTAAATCTTTTCCCTCTAAGAAAGCCCCAGGGCCGGATGGCTTTTCCCATTCTTACTATAAAATATACAAGGAAGTATTATTAGACCCACTCACTACACTATAAAATGAGATAATACACGTAGGGAAATTTCCTAAAGAAATGCTACTATCAGTGATTGCAACTATTCCTAAGCCAGGTAAAGATCCTGCTTTTTGTCAAAATTATAGACCAATAGCCCTACTGAATGCCGACTTAAAAATACATGCAAAAATATTAGCTCTAAGATTACAAGACATATTGCCCCAACTTATACACAAAGACCAAGTGGGATTTCTAAAACACAGACAAGTGTATGATGGCACCCGTAGATGTATAAATATCATTCACCATTTAGAAATCCACAAAATGCCTTCTCTGGTCTTATCATTGGACACAGAGAAGGCCTTTGACCATATACATTGGGGATACATTTAAAAGGTCTTACAGAAATTTAATTTTCCTGCATATTATATCACAGCAATTATGGCCTTATACACAGAACCAGCAGCCCAGGTCAATGTGGGAGGCTATCTATCCAAAAGATTTAATATAACAAACAGAACCCGTCAAGGCTGCCCTCTTTCCCCCCTCATATTCACATTAGCTATGGAGCCATTAGCCCAATCAATTAGAGACAACACCGCTATACAAGGGGTGACCATAGCCAAGGTATCACATAAGATCAGATTATATGCAGATTACATAATTCTGTTTCTCACTAACCCTGTTTCTGCAGTGTCTGTTTTGTTAGAAACGTTGGAAAAATTAATAATGTATAATTCTATAAACTGAACCAATCCAAGACTCAAACAATGGGGATAAACATTCCAGGAAATACCTTAACTCAACTTAAAAGATTGTACCCATTTCAATGGAAACAAAAAGAAATTGCATACCTTGGCATGCATCTATCATCCTCAATAAAAAAATTATTTTATGACAACTATTTACCACTTATACAAAATATTAAAGAGGAAATTACTTCCTGGAAAACAATGTTTGTCTCTTGGATTGGTAGAAAATGATATGTTTACCTAAAATATTGTACTTAATGCGAGTAGTACCAATTGAACTACTGTACCTCGACAATATCTACAGAGACTTCAAAAAGTCTTCACTGACTTTATATGGAACCATAAAAAACACCGCCGAGCCCAACATATTTTCCAACAAAAATTAAAAATAGGTGGCCTGGCGTCTCCAGCCATTTCATTATATCATAGAACAACAATATTGGATCGACTTACAGAACTCAACCTTCCGTATGGAACTAAACACTGGGTTGACATTGAAATGTCATATTTCCATCCATGGTCTCCATTACAAATCTTTACATCTTTCAAACCAACTAAGTACTGCAACCTAAAGATCATTCACCAACATTTGTGGTGGATTATCAAAAACTGCCACTTGACCCGCAACTTCAAACATATATCATCATTTCCATCTCCATATTTAACACTGTCTACAATTTCAATGGAAATATCTTCATTACATTTGGATTCCTGGACCCAGAATGGAATAAACTACCTATCTCAGTTAGTAAGTAACCAAACATTAATACCATTTATACACCTACAAAGAGAATTCAACCTATTTTCAAAACTGTTCACTCAAGAAGAAAGGTACATCAACTCTATACAAGCTTTTACTGCTCCCTGATGACTACATCAAATACAATTTTATGAAAAAATGGGAAACAGACCTGCAACTAACATTTACACAGAAGGAATGGGATCAAGCTTTTAAATCACCGCTCCAATTCTCTAAATGTGTCAATCACCTTGAAAATGCCAGAAAATTAATATACCGATGGTATTTAACACCCAATAAACTTCAAAAAAGGTTTCGCTCATCTAATAAATGCTGGAGAAATTGTGGTAGCACAGGGAGCTTCCTACACATCTGGTGGACTTGCCCAACAATAAAAATATTGTGGAAACAAGTACAGATGCAGTCACTTTGGATTGTAAGTTTAATGCGTCGTGACTTAACTCATTTATCTCATTTATCCCACTTAGCACAGAATATTGTGTCACAGCATCCCATCCAATTAAAAAGTTCACCATTGAAAACAATGGAGCTTTGGTATGCTAATGAAAAGATTAAATGCATTAAATGAGTTAAGATAACTTTAGATAACACAGTTTCTTCAATTAGCCCTGAGTCACGACACATTTAACTTACAAATCCAAGTGACTCTATCTGTAGAAACTCTAATCCAAACGACCACCCAAATACCCGAACCACTAGGCCCGGAACTAGCTTTGCTGGGTATGATAAGGCCTAAGTCTACCCTACAATATTCTAAAGAACAACTGTATTTACTATACCATATTCTCTTTGCAACCAGAATGGCGATTGCAAGGAAATGGAGAGCTCAAGATATACCATCCATACAAGCTATACAACACAAACTCAACCTAACCGCAACTTACGAATGTGCCATAGCTAGAACACAAGGCTCAATTTCTAAGATTGCTAATTTTTGGCATTACTACCAAATTTGTAACAACTAAAACTAAATACATATTTACTGATATATAGTTATGTCTTGGATAACTGTTGGTCAACTTTCTGTTCTAAAACAATCTTCTCCCCCAGAGTCAAACTATTTAACTTTTTCTCTCCTTTCTCTTTCTGTTCTCTTTACTTTCCTTTTTTTCTTTTCTGTACAATAATATGTTGTAAAATTACATCATTCTTGTATTATACTTTTTCTTTTTTGAAAATAAAAAAGTTAAATATAAAAGAAAACTATTCAAATGTACTAAATTCATGAATTTCATGAATTTTTATTTTTAAAGTCTACAAACTTAAAAACATCCAAAAATGTAGGACAACATAGCAGATGAAGGGGCAATCCCAACCCCCCCACCAGTTATGTTGTGTTTACACTTTTGACTACTAAGGAAAATAGGAAAATATATCTAGGTAAGTGCATTTCTGTCCCAGTATTACATCAAGTATCTGGACAGGATTTGCCCGCAGGCTTTCTATAATGTTCAAAGACCCAAAGCATGTGTTACAGAAAAAATATAACTGTATTTGCTATAATAGTAAAGAACACCTTCCTATAATAGTTATTATTTACTAAGGTTAAGTAAAAACTCCCAAATTAAAATTTAAAACCACCATATTCGTTGTGAATTTGAATGTGATATTTATCACATCTCAAATTTAGACACTTCCACCGAAAATCTGACAAAGTCATGTAGAAGTCAATGGCAGAGGTGCCTCGAATGATTTGAAAATTTTAACAGTAGTGATAATCCAAGTTTTGCTTTGAAAATGACACCCCATTGACTCCAATGGGAGAAAAAAAAATTATGTGCATCAAAAAAATTTGACACTCCTCGCGAAAGTCATGAGTTTCAAATTCTTTCCTGACTTTATGGAGTCTTTTCCTGTACCATATTTTTTTCAAGTTCATTTATTGATAAATAAGATAAAAGATAAGAGTTTGGTCAAAGTAGTTTTACTAAAAAAAAAAAAAAATGTTACAGATTTAAGAAAATAACCCGGTACATTTGTTTAACTTTATCTTATTCAAAACATGTAGTGCTTTTTTTTATAGCACCCTTTCTATCAAAAGATAGCTTCATGTTTCTATTTCTTCAACTCCACATGTGGAGTTGATTCACTAATCTTCTATTGCATATAATAGCAGCACATCCTAACATATACACACTTGGGGGCAGATTTATCAAGGGTTGAATTTCAAGTTTCTAAAAACTCCCATAATTCCGAAAATAACCAATCATACTGTATTAAAATATTAAACTTTTTTAAATTCAGGTGAATAGGATCGACCTGCAAATTTGAATCAAATTCAAATCAAATTCAATTTGAGTATTTTTCACCAAAATTTTTTAAAAACAAAAAAGTATTTATCAAAAGTCAATCGAACGACTCCAAATTGATTGTAGGAGGTCCCCCATAGTCTAAAACACCAATTTGTCAGTTTTTAGATGGGAAATTGTCGAATATGAATTCTGAAAGGGACAATACATGATAAATTTCAAGATCTGAAATTGGACTATTCCCTAGTCAAATTAAACTAAAATAAACTCAAAATTATAATTAAACAATGTGAATTTTCAATTCATCGAATTTTCAATTCATGGGTGTTTTTTAAAATTCCCATAAACTCCTATGAACTTGAATCGAATTATAATCAAATTCAATTCAAGTTTTAAACAATTGATTACATTTTTTTCTCAAAAAAAAACTTGAATGTCAGCTTCAAACATTACCATATTGATCCCTGGACGTCTCCTATTGACTTATACAGCAGTTCAGCAGGTTTTAGATGGTGAATAGTCGCATTTGAGTTCTAAAAGGGCCAGAGTGAGATAAATCTTGAAAATCAAGGTTTTTTTTAAAAACATGAATAGAATTTGGCTAACTATCTAGTCGAATTTGACAGTTTGACCATAAAAAACTCACAAATTCAAATTTGACTGTTGATAAATCTGCCTCTAAATTTAATATTATGATATACATTGATTTGTACATCCCAGTTTATGCTTAACACACATTCCCACTCTGTATAGAAAAATTAACTACCTAAGCAAAGCCATACTTTCATCTGACTTCTTACACTCAAATGCCATATTTAGTAAACTAGATAGATAAACCAAAGGTCTCGGCTGTATTTGCAAGATGTCATTAATTTATCTCTGTAAATAGAAGTGTTTGCATACCTTTTTTGCATTCAATAAATTAATTTTGCTTTAACAGAATGCGAATTGTTGTGTACAATTGTTTGGATTATTTATTTCTGTTTATTTTTCATTATGCTGATTACAATATGCTGGGAATATTTAATAAGTGCTTTGCTGCACTAGGGAGTTTTTAATTATTGACTGGGGACAAGTTTTGTAATGAAAAGATATTATTTAGGTGTACAATGAAAGATATTGCAGGCTGAATTTATTTAAATACAGCTAGTAAATCTTTAAATAACAGTCACATTAAACATGGGAATTTATTTAGTGCTTGAGTAACAGAATAAATAATCTGTATATTGCACAGATAATGAATATCAAAAATATAGGAAATTTTGCTTTATAAAGCAGCAATTTGTACTTGAAATATTCACTATCTTACAGCTGTGCAATTTTTACTTGCAGACTGGAAATCAAACCTATATTTCAATTTACAGTAATGTTATCAAAGTAAATGCACAGGGGTATGATTTACTTTACAGATGATTTCAAATACTAAAAAAGTAAATATAGATATCTCTGAAAGGCGTACTTCTAAGAAGTCCTGAGTGTTGTTCATTAATACTGCATATTACATTTTAAACATTTAATCAATTATATGCCAATGAGAAATATTAGCTAGAAAGGGGAAAAGTGATATTCTAAATTTACAGAATTTTTCATATTCTCTTCATCTTTTTTTAAGGTTTTATTTTACTGTTTAAGGAAAATAAACAGCAAACTAAAGACAATAACAAGACAAGTCAGAACTTAGTGGGAGCCTTTTACACATGACAAAAGTATTTATGAGGTAGTACATGTACAATAGTTTAAGGGGGGAAAAAGTTTTTTTTTCAAAATACATCAGTTATTAGTGCTTCATCAGCAGAATTCTGCACTGAAATCCATTTCTCAAAAGAGCAAACAGATTTTTTAAATTTAATTTTGAAATCTGACATGGGGCTAGACATATAGTCGATTTTCCAGCTGCTCCCAGACATGTGACTCATGCTCTGATAAATTTCAGCCACAATTTACTGCTGTACTGCAAGCTGGAGTGAAATAACCTCCCACCCCCCCCACAACAGCCTAGCAACAGAACAATGGGAAGGTAACCAGAGAGCAGCTCCCTAATACAAGATAACAGCTGTCTGGCATTGAGTAGGAGAAACAACAGCCTGCTGTGTGCTGGCTCTTTCTGAAAGCACATGACCAGGAAAAATTACCTGAGATGGCTACCTACACACCAAGATTACAACTTACTTGTATCGGTATGAAATGTTATATTGTAGAGTCCATTGTTTGTAGTGTAAACAGTGTAATTTAGAAATAAAAAACTACATTATAAAAATCATGACAGAATCAACTAGGCAGACTTGAGCTTCACTAGTAAGTCTACTTGAAGGCACAGTAATTTCCATTCAAATCATAATACCTAATTTCTGGTAAGCTGGTAAAATCAAAAGACCCAAAGCACATATAAAGATGTGTGGTATCCATTTTAGCAAATATCTGTACATAGTGTGGTAGAGTGACCAAAACAATGTGGGATAGTGTGTTTTCCCTATAATTTCTCATTAGTTGAGGTAGGCACCAGGAAGGGCATTCATAAACAGAGAATAGGTTCTCTGTTTAAAGGCTTTGGTGGCCAGGTCCTGGAAACTCAATCATTTCGGAAAGAACAGGCAAGCCAGATACTCCAATCCAGTAGTCCAGTTCACAGATTAGAGCTCACTTTCCACAGGAAACAAATGGTTTTAAAGTGTTTTTAAAAAAGTTTGTGACCTCTATCATTTATGTCATTACATTGGTCCATTTGGCAACATATTTCCTTGTTTAGTGTAAATTTTTTGTCTAAATACTAAAGATTTAAAGTGCTTACCTAGGGGCACATTTACTAAAGGTCAAAGTGAAAATTCGAATGAAAAGAATTTGAATTTTGAAGAAATTTTTGGCTACTTAGCCAACAATTCTATTCAAATTCAAAAAAATTAAAACATTTTACATTTTTAATTTTGAAGAACTGTCTCTTAAAAAAAAAATTAAAAAAAATGTGACACTTCGCCACCTTAAAGCTATCAAATTGCTATTTTAGCCTATGGGGGACCTCCTGGAACCTTTCAGGAGTGTTTTTGAAATTTTGAAGCTGAACACTGACCTATTTGATCCATTTTCGATCGAAAATATTCCTTTAAAAAAATGTTTTTTTTTTTAAATTCAGAATTCTACTCTTAATAAATCTGCCTCTTAATGTTTTAACATGTCATCACACTGAGCAACATCTGACAACATGCATGCAATCACAAATTGTATTATACATTTTAATTAATTGAAAAATAGGAGGAAAAGCAGTCTTAATTTTCCTATTTTATTCTCATAACAATGTTTAATATCTTGTTAAACATTGCTAATTAATCTTTTAAATCAATATCAAAATACCATTAATAAACGATTAGAAACTAGATTAATCACAGTCAAAATATATGGTGTAAATGCCCATCCACAAGCACAACCAGAAGTGGTATACATTTTAATAAATTAAAAATAGATACAACACACCATTAATATGCAGTGAAATATATTATACAAAGTACATAATACCATGAGCAAT
Source organism: Xenopus borealis (assembly GCA_024363595.1). NCBI lineage: Eukaryota > Metazoa > Chordata > Amphibia > Anura > Pipidae > Xenopus > Xenopus borealis. The sequence goes on from CM044442.1 coordinate 69,533,896, forward strand.
GTTTCAGAGCCCTATCTATCACAATCACCCCTATATCTAGCCAGGAGGAAAATGATACAATAAACATACAGAATGTTTAGCATCATTTAAGGAAATATATCCAGGATACAGATGAAGCCACTTTGGATTGTGCATTTGACACAGAAAAACTTAACTCATCTATCCCATTTATCCCACTTAGCACAGAATATTGTGTCACAGCATCCCATCCAAATAAAGAGTTCACCATTGAAAACAATGGTGCTTTGGTATGCTAATGAATAGGTTAAATGCATTAAATGAGTTAAGATGACTTTAGATAACACAGTTTCTTCAATTAACCCTGAGTCACAATGCATTTAGCACACAAATCCAAGTGGCTGCATCCGTATATCATTATCCTAGCAACAGCCAAACATCAACATGTTACAGCAGATACACATCAAAAGAAAAAAACATATACGTAAACAATGGAACTAATTCCTATAAAATACAAAAAGTAATTTTTTTGAAGCCTATGAAGTGCCAAAATGTTCAGCCGTAGTGATGGGTGTCTCGTTTTGCTGGCACCCATAAACGAACGCCCGCGTCCAAAACGAGACGCCGGGATTAATTTCCTATGTGTCTTGGTACAGACCTAATCAGCATTTAGTTTTCAATAGTCACCACCTAAAAAAAGCAATTCACTTTCCTTGGGACCTGAGGTTTTCTTGATAACAGATCAATCTGTAATTTGGACCTTAAGTCTACTAGAAATTTTTGAAACATTAAACAAGACCCCATGCAGAAGGAAGATCTTAACATCAGCACCCACCTATCACTTCCTGCTGTGCATGCTCTGCATATCCTGGGACTGCCCCTGCATAAAGAAATGGTGGTGGCCTTTCTTTACACATTTACACATACGTATATATAATATACATTTTACTAAATTAACCTTTTTGTTTGCATACTCTTGCACACATCTACACACTCAGATACAGATTTACACACTTTTTTAGAGCTGTACACATATGCATACACAAGCACAAACTAATACTTTTTTCTTTTTCTCTTTTTTCATTCAATTATTATTTCTCTTGTTTTTCCTTAAAAACTGTTGATTTCACAGCCTGACTATTGTATCAGGTATTCTGACCACTAACCACATTGTCAGTGTCAGTTATTTTGTTGTTCCATTGTTTTGCATGACTATTTTTGGATTTTTGTGATTATTATTAAAGTTTTTGCTTGCATTGTTGATTGTTAAATTTATTTTAGAATTGCTTTGCAGTTTCATTAGCAGTTTTGTATTCATAGAATGTGTTTTTTCCAAAAATATGTTGTCAGGGGTCTTTCTACTGTTCTGGGGTCTTACAGCACATAATACATACGTTTAGAAAATGTATCTATGCATATTGGGCATCAAACTGTTAAGAAGACCCTTTATGTTCATACCTAGTGTGGTTTACCATTATATGTAAGAAAATGGGTCAAATAAATGAGGCAAACTTAATATTTTTAGGTAATTTTCATAAACATACTAAAACCACTACCTTTAACATAGCTTTGGAGTACTTTGGAGTACTTTGGAGTAGAACGACATACATACCCAGTTTGGATTTGGGGAATGTGTACTTTCCAAAAATGAATGGATTTCTTGGAAATCATCTTTGGAAGTGACCCCACCCCAGATCAAAAAATGTGGTATGGGTGCTACATTGACGACCTACTGCTGATATGGAAAATTGGCCCTTTATCACCTGAATGCTTTTTGGATTATATAAATGAAAAAAATATGAATCTGTCCTTGACAATGGCTAAGAATAACAATAAGATTGACTTTTTGGATATTACATTAGTAGGTGAATCAGGTAAAGTTTTAAAGAGAAAACATATGGTAATACTTTATTGCATGCTGCAAGTTGCCATCCATACCATACAATTAAAGCTATACCATAATATCTGCATTAGGAGAAACTGAATGGATGAAAACTTAATAATCAACATGCTAATGATTCGAAGGAGAGACTGTTAAAAAGATCTTATGACATTGTTCAGCAAGCATATTAAAGGGTGTCCCTCTATGATCAGAGTCATCTTATAACTTTGAAAATCCCCAGAAAAACAAAAAGTCTACACACAGTAATGATAAAGATAAACATTTATTTTATTTCTCTACTGAGTATAGCAAAGAATTTAAACAAAAATTTAAATAACACTAGCCAATATTTTATCACCAAGCTTGTGTATTACAGATAGACAAGTGAAACAAAAGAACCAATAGGGTTAATACTTGGCTGGCCACTTTTCGATGTGGAAATAGAATATGTGCGTGCTGCAGTGTTATAGATAATAACAAACAATTCAGGTCATCCAATACCGGTGAAATAATATCAAGGGTCATTTTAACTGTAACACAAGGTTTGTTATTTATTTATTACAATGTACCAATTGCCAGGTCCAATATGTTGGAAGAACCACTAGTTGCCTTAAAGATAGTAAAAGGGAGTATATACTCAATTGAAAATAGTAGTAGAGATACCCCAGTAGGAAAACATTTCTCAAAATGCTGTAACAATACCACATTCTTGAAGGTACAAATAATAGAAAAAGGTTTCTCCCCTGTTAGACAGGGCAATTTATTAACAATTATCAACCGCTGTGATGCAGTTTTTCTGAAAATACAAAAAGTACAAAAGAGTGGGGACTGAAAAGCAATGTTGGCTTTATTTTAAATACACAATATTATTTGAAAATAAATCAAATGCAGGTGTTGCTGGTCTTTCTTTGCTAATAAATGTAAACTTACCAAACACAGGGGAAGAGTGAAAAAGTTGTAATGCCATCCTATGAAACTATATACAGTATATGCATGCTTTTGCATACCCACAAGATTTAGTGAAGATTAGTACAGTAAGATAAATTATGTGTGTTTTAAGCAGCAGTTTTTTCTGTATGTCACTTTGCCTTTAATATTGCATTTCAATTAATCCTATCAACATCTGCTTTGTCCACTAATTGCATGGATGTGAAGGTTTATTGAGTTGTTTAATTTAAGATATTCTGTTTGTGAGACACATTTATTTTCCCTTGGTTGAAAAACCACTAGGTTTTAATAGCTTTCAGCCTGATTTTTGAGTCATAGATGGATACAGTATAGATATGTTAGGCTGTTTTTCATTCAAATTTGCTTCCATAAAGCAGAACCTGGAAAGCTTTGTAAATCACTTTGGCTTAAGATTTTGTTGTCTGAGCTATTACTTCAAGTTTTTCCAGGCAGAACCTGAAATGCTTTGTAAATCTTTCACTCATCTGTGGTTGTCTGTTGGTTTAGTTTGAAATCAGCAAGATGAAGAACTATAGAACTTTTTGGAAAAAGATTGTGTAGTTCTTAGATCCAATACTGTTTGAGCTTTAGAACTGTAAATAAGAACTTAAGGAGAGTGCCATGAGGGAGGCTTCTTAAACTAATAAGAAATCCAAGAAGATGTTAACATTCCTATCAGTATCATTCTGCTTATCTTGCTAAGCATTGTAATGGGGGCTCTACAATTATACTGTATAGTGATATACAGTTACATAGTTACATAGTTACATAGTTAAATTGGGTTGAAAAAAGACCGAGTC
>CM044442.1:69539230-69567978 GCA_024363595.1 Xenopus borealis
TACAAGCATTACTGTACATCTAGAATTGTATTTTATTCCTTGCAGCAATGTACCTTTTTTTCTGACCAAAAACCATAATTGTTTCTGTGTAACTAACTAAACTAAAATCAATGCATTTAAAAATTTAAGCAGGCCAGAAAACTTATATTATAACATTGGTCTTTAACCTAGGTAATGCATATTAATTTCTTCCCATTTCTCCTCTACTAGTCTACATTTTTCTTTTTTTCACATAATGTTTCCTCTCTTTGTCTATGTCCCTGTTACTTTTTTTTTTTTACTTGGTCTTCCCATTCATCCATTTCCTTATTGATTGCTCAGCTACTTCCCTTCCTCGTTTCTCCTCCACACTTTTTCTTCTCTCGTCTTTTTCTGGTTCCCAGCTCTACTTTACAGCTTAGAATACAAAACTTGTTCTAACAAGCAGCTCAACTTTGCAGATATTCTGAATCTCCATTTAGAATAACATATTATTCTAAAATTCTGTTAGTTCCACCTATGTATGATAAATACAATTCCAAAAATCCCAAAAGCTTTGATAGAACATAAGCGAGTTTTTATTTATTAAAATTTGAACTACATTTTTGATAAATCTGCCCCTAAATGGCAGTAGGTTTCCTTAACAAAAAGGTATCTAAGGGGTTTGGTAGATAACAAGTTGTCTAATTCCAGGCAATGTCATTCTATGGCTACTATGACAAATAAAGTCTTGCATTAAATCAAGGGATGAGTCCCTTATAAAGATACACCTGCAGTATGCTGTGCAGTTGGATTGCCATTCTGAAGGGATAGGTTTCTTCTCTATGGGTAAAAAAATTCTTGCAAAGGAACATGATTCCTCTTTATAAATACATTAGATGGCATTATAGACATAGATAGCAGGAGATCTTTTTTTCATCATCACACCAGAGGCCAGACGTTTAGATTATAGGAGAAGAACTTTAGTTTGAAGAAACACAGGTGACTCTTTACAGTGAGGACAGTGAGGTTTTGGGATGATATTGTGATGGCTAATTTTGTTATTCTGTATGTATTTGCAATGAGTTTCATTGGGGGGGTTGAACTTGATGGACCTTTTGTCAACACAACTTCTTCTGTTTATCTTCATGTTGAAACTATTGAATGATGATGATAAGTAGGGTATTAAAGTAAAGAGGCAAGATAAACTGCTGCTGTATTATTGATTTGTCATAAATTATAGCAAGATTCCTAATCTGGAAAACCCAAGATCCCCAGCATTCTAGACAGCACATCCCATACCTGTATTAAAAAACTAAAATACTAATACAAATAAAAACAGATACCTACTATTTACAAGTTTCACAGTTCAGTTTTTAAGATGAAGGTTGGGAATACACTAGTTCTTGATCTACATACTTTGTCTACTTGATGGGTATGTAGTTATGCCAATGTCGGGATAGAACTTTTGTTATTTATAAAGGGCCATTTATAAAAGCATCCATTTGAGTTAATATGTACTAAACTGTAGTGAATATTTGTCATTCTGTAATGGTACTTTCCTCCAAATAGAAAACTTGCAATTCTGTATATTGTGTTCTGATTTTCTCCTATTAGCCATGGCAGTAAAAGATTATTTACATTAATTTTATATGTGCCCCTTTTGGAGGACCTAAGGCCAAACAACCACATTGATTACAAGGAGTGATGTTTTTTTAAAAAAAGGTGGGGGAGTTTAATTTAAATCTTTCTTGCATTCATCTAATGCTTACTATTCATTCAAATTACTTTCCTTAAATATGTAACTGATGTGTTTTTGTCTCTGCAAACAATCATAGATATAATCTGTGATATGTATCTGTCAGTTATTGATTTTGGAGTCGGGTATCCCTTACATTATTGTATCTACTTCTACTTAGTAGGTCATCATTTTCTTTATATTTGTGTCCTAGGAACTCTAATGCATTCATTATGATTTGTAATGTTATAGCATCCGTTCTGCAGACAAGTATTCATTTTCTTTAGCCAGTCTTTCCTTATACAATTCTAGTATAGACAGAACATTGTCTATGGATGACTCAAGAGATTAAGATTTGTCATGACTTATAGACAGAATAATGTCTGTCACTGCCTTTAGAATGTTTCTTAGATACTGTAAGATTAGGTACACATATAGCAGGTGATACTGCTGTCACTTTTTTTTTAATTAAATGGTAAAACCAGTGTTATAATTGCATGTGAATGTATCTGTATTTCCAAAATAAAAAATGTTTCTTCATGCTTGAAAAAAAAAAATCTTACTGTTAAAATCACATATAATTGTATATAATGTAATGTATATTACGTTTAACAAGACTCATTCATTTATGAAACATTTGTTCAACACTTTGGGAGTTTGAAGTTAGTGTCAACATTGTGTCAACAAAAACAAGTGTGGAATATATTCATACATCAACTAATTTAAAGAGCAGATGAGAAACCTACATATACAGTATTTTAGAGTTTCATCAGTATTAATTATAGCAATTGATCAAGTTCTTGTTTTCAATAACTTCAAAACTTTGTATGTTTCTTTTATTTATTGTCATATATTTATTATGAGACTATTCTGTTTCCTAAGCAGCGTAATATTTCTTATCCAGATTTGCCAATATCCTGCACTTTCTTTCACACCTCATATCCAAGTAGTGTCACTTTCACCTAAATATTTCTAAGATATGACCATTCATTAAGCACAATGCCACCAAAACTCTAATTCAGTCTTATCATGCCATGTATTAACTACTAATACTCTCTGATGAATACCCTATTAGTCCAGAAACTATGAAAATTCCAGTCCACAATAAATTTAGCTACAAGATGCATACATCTTATCAACCTTTCCCTCCTCTGCAATACCGCTCTAAGGGGAAGATTTACTAAAGGGCGAAGTGGCTAACGCTAGTGTCAATTTGCTAGCATTACCACCCACAGGGACATCGCGGTCAATCGCTCTGGCAAATGGACGCTACTCCACAGATTTACTGAACGTTTCCTCTTTCACCAGACTTGCCTTCGCCAGTCAGACCAAGCAAAGTGCAATGGAGTGAATAGAATTTCCTCAATCTACAGTTACTTAAATCATATTCTGTGAGTAGAAAATGCATCAAAGTTCAAAAAATGCTGGTGTCTTTTCCTTTTTTCAGATTGATAGTCCTAAGACATTGTACATGCATTCTCTAGAGCTACACTACTTTACTGAGATACCTTTAATATTTCCATCAGACTTTATTCCACACTTTGATAATTTCTGTGATCTCTTAAACAACATATAGAAGCTTGCCTTAATATAGTGTAGCATTCCTTAATAATACACTCTGCAGCACATTGCAAAGTTCAGGCTTTCTGTATGGTGCTCCGAACCTCCCTTTCACATGTGTGCATTGTTGAGGGAGGGTTTGATGTGTAACTTGAGCCAGGCAAAGCTGTTGGGTTACACGCGTCTGTGATCAGGTCGGTTGGTGGGGGCCCTCAAGTATAGGCCAGCACTGCCCATCTCCACTGAACTTTATATTTCCCTTGCAAAACCAATTCCTATAGAAATATTTGGATGCATTTTCCCACTATTTTCTGGGGGGAGTGATGGGTTTGATAAATATATTATATTTATTTATTTTGGCAAGAGATATGTTTTTGTGCATAACATGATGAGACACCAAGAGCAAACCTAATTTAAAAAAATAAAGCGCACACATTGAAATAAATAACCCTTTCAATGCAAATGCCAGATGGGATACTGTAGGTTGCCTTAGACAATCACTATTTATTAGGTTGTTGGGGGGCTATTTAGGTCTATGTGTACCTCAAATGCCAGGGCTTATTTTGATTTTCATTCCAGCGCTGCCTTCACCATACCAACACAATACTGTTTAAGAGAATGAGAAAAAAACATTTATCACTGAATGTAAAATATCAGGATGCATAGAGACCAAACTAGTATTCACGTTTTAGTTAACTTAAATAAACATGCACGTTACTATATTGTGATAAGTGGGTTCTTAGCTGGTGGCATGATGACTTCTCCTACATTGCTTCATGAGAATAGGAAGGAACATAAATAAAAGCTTTATTTTGCATACATAAAAAAAACTTTAAGGGGAAGATTTACTAAGGTTCAAATTGATTCAAAGTGAAAATTCGAATCAAATTCGAATTTAAAAAAATTCAAAATTCAAATTTATTTTTGGCTTATTCGACTATCGAATAGCCCAAAATTCGATCGAATTGGCCAAATTTGAAAATTCTAATTCGATTTTTGAAATACTGGCCCTGTAAAAAAAAAAATGTATATAACAATTTGGCAGATAAAACCGACCGAATTGCTATATATAAGCTCCCATTGAATTTTTACAAGTTTTTTTGATCGAATATAAACGATTTTATCGATTGATCGAATTTTTTTATATTCGATCAATCGATAATTCAAATTCAAGGGGTTTTAATTTGAATTTAATTTGAGGATTACAGAGATTGAAAAGTGTAATATTCTGAGACAATTGCAAATAACTTTTAAAGTTTTATTCAATGTATGCATATTACTACAGCTATACCATGACCTGGATGAATGTAAATCTTCATAAGCATTACTCTTTTTCTACATCATGCTAAAAGTTCATTTAAAGTTAACCAACCCATATTTGATGTGTAATTATAAAAAATAGTAAAGTTATTTGGAATTTCCTTTATTGGTCAACGATGTATTTTTTTAGATTCTCTTGCAACCTACAGTATGTTTATTAAAATTTAAACACAGTAGAAACAAACTATTGCATGTTATTAAAAATATACTATAAATATGTTTGAAACAACAGCATGCCTTTTTGCAGATGTTTTAAAAAGTATCTTTATAAAGAAATAGCTTGATACAGTTTACACACGTTATAAACTATACTGTTTCAAAATAGGTGAAAAATAAAACCAATTATTGCTGAATTACACAATTAATCCCAAGATTAACATTTAGGGGCAGATTTACTAAGGGTCGAAGTGAATATTTGAAACTAAAAATTTTTAATTCAGCTCCGGCGTTGCATCCATAGTGGCGGCGCCCATAGCCACCACGTGGGTTGTGGCGCCGGGTAGTGACGTCATTGTGTCGTGTCTGACGTGTCCCGTTTTTGGCGCCAAATTTTAATATTTAAAAGCGCCCTGGACGCCGTTATGGTTCCCGATTATAGGACTTTGTTCTCTTTGTTCCTGGGTGTTATTTTTGATCCTGTTTGCTGTATTTTGACCTTGTCTGGACTTTGTATTACTTTTGCCTGCCAATATAAACCTTTGCCTGGACATTTGACACTGATTCCTGCCTGATCCTTACCTGTACTGCATTATTGGACCTTTAACCCCTAAGCTTCCTCTTTGGTCCCTACTACTCCCCTAGGCCTACCCTGACATTATAATCGGGCCATGGACCCCACTGAAGAAGCTACACAAGACATCGGATGAGCGCTACGCGGTTTGGCTGATCGCATGGAGAGCTATGGAAGCACAGCAGTCTAGCTTTGGCTTAGCCCTAAGATTCGCCAAGGGAATTGGACGGTGGTCGATTATGCCGTAGAATTCCGTACATTGATTGCCGAGACAGGTTGGAACAACGAAGCCTACCATGCTGCTTTCTACAATGGCCTCTCTATCCGCCTGAAGGAAGATCTTGTCTCCTGTGAGCTACCTACTCGTTGGGAAGATCTTGTGGCTTTGGCCATTAAGGTGGACACTCACCTTAGAGAGCACCAAGCAGATAAGGACCGTGCCAAGAATTTCCAACCTCCTTCAGTTCCAGAGATCCTCATTTCCTAGTGTACCTCCTGCTACAGTATCTTCATCTCCCAATCCTCTAGTGACTCTTGCTGATGAACCTATGCAGTTGGGCCGCATCAGTCTCTCTGTGCAAGAGAAATTCAGAAGACGCTCAGAAGACCCGTACACCCAGAGTAAGCTTGGGACATCGCAAGTGGCTAGCGTCACCCCTGGTCTCCACGCAAAAACCCACCAATTGCTTCTCCCTCTACAGATCCAGCTTCCTAATGAGACTGTTCAAGTATCAGCCTTTCTGGATTCCGGCTCCGCAGGGAATTTCATGGACCTTGCTTTCGCTAAAGAAAATGGAATTTCCCTATTCCCTAGGCCAGGGGTGCACAGGACGTTGATCGCGGTCTACCAGTAGACCCCTGTAATGCTCCTGGTAGACTGCGACCTGGGGCTCTGCATCGGGCTCTGTATCAGGAGTGAGTGACGGCCGGGTGGACCTAAGTACAGAGCAGACGGAAGCAGCACACAAGGAGGCGAAGAGCTCAGAAGGGAGGGGCTGAGCAGACGGAAGCAGCACACAAGGAGGCGATCTCAAAGAGGAAAGAGGGTGGGCACAGGAAGCACAGCACAAACAGGAGGAAGGTTGGATGGGAGGGAGGTTGAGTGAAAACACAGAAGGCACAGATGGGAGAGCTCAAACAAAGCAGGCACGGATGGGAGAGCAAAAACTTGTGGCTTAGTGTAGTGCCAGGGACTCCGGCAAAGGAGTGTAAAGGCCATCGTTCCACGCTGCTACAAACAGGAGGAGGGCTGGATCCCTATGTTGTTCATCACAGTTAGTGGCCTGCTAGTCACCTGTTTGTGCTGGAATGTGTGTTGGAATGTGCATCTGTGAGCCAGGCAAGGGAGACTAGAGCCCTACTGTGTCAGTTACAGTGTAAGTGTGTGTAACTGTGTGTGTGTGTCTTTTGATGTGTTTGTGTTACTGTGTGTGTATGTGTTTTACCATTGGCCTGACATCAAAGTTCCAGAAGCAGCCCTAGGCCAAGGCTGTAGCTCCCCGAGTGGTGGTGGTACTGGGAGTTGTAGTTCAATAACCAGTGGAGGGAAGCCAGTTGCAATGACTACAACATTCTACATCCCCTTAGTAGAGACTTCCATACAACGCTCCCTGCCCATTTAAAGTGATACAGCTTATTTACAATTTGTATAATGAAAATTGTAATTAGGGGGTGTGGTCACAAAGATGGGCATGGCCAAAATTGCAGTGTGTCACCAAGGTAGACCTCCTGATGGGGGCCAAGTGTCAAGCGTAGATCACAATTCAACTTGGAGGTTATTTAAGAAAAAATTTGAAAATTTTTGAAAAATTCAAATTTTCAAAGTACTGTCTCTTTAAAATCCTTCGAATTCGACAATTCGCCACCTTAAAGCTGCCAAATTGCCATTGTAGCCTATAGAGGACCTCCTGCAACCTGTCCTAAAAAGTTCTAGGAATTCAAAGGATTTTTGTTAAAATCATTTGAATCATTCAAATCGAACGATGCATTCAAACGATTTTTATTAGATCGAAAATGGACCTATTAGATCAAAATAGGTCCATTTTCAATCGAATATAGCCTTTAAATATAAATTCGAAATTTGACCATTAGTAAATCTGTCCCTAAGTGAAATTACATAGAGCTACTTGATGTGGCTATAAAATAGAAAATAGTGAAAACTGTCCATGCTCAGACATTATGCATACTTTAACAGAGACACTTCTCAGTATTGTCTCTTGCAGGATAATGTTGCCATTTTGTAGCCATTTCTACAATTTGAAAATGTGTGCTGCTAAACAGTCTGCTTTTTGAGCAAATGGTAACTATATGTCTGCATTCACCTTCTTTGAACAAATACAAATAAAAAGGTGCATGTGTCATCTTTATTTTTTCCCCCAGTCTATTCATCTTTTCATATTTTCTATGTATAATATCTTAACTATGCTAAGCAACTTGTAGTATACCCACAAGATTTAATGACCTTGTGCCATTGGCACCTTTTTGAGGTAGAATTAATTTTTGAGTGGCAATCTTTTTTTACTTTACCTGGCAGAGCAGTTACATAGTTACATAGTTAAATTGGGTTGAAAAAGAGTCCATCAAGTTTAACCCCTGCAAATTAAAAACACACACACACACACACATCTCCACTCTTTCACACAAACTATATATGCCCATAGCTATACTAACTGTAAAGTTTAGTATCAAAATAGCCTTTGATATTATTTCTGTCCAAAAAAAATCATCCAGGCCCTTCTTAAAAGCATCAACAGAATCAGCCATCACAACATCACCCGGCAGTGCATTCCACAAGCTCACTGTCCTCACTGTGAAAAACCACCTACGCTGCTTCAAATGAAAGTCCTTTTCTTCTAGTCTTAAGGGGTGGCCTCTGGTGCGGTGATCCTCTTTATGGGTAAAAAGGTCCCCTGATAATTGTCTATAATGTCCTCTAATGTATTTGTAAAGTGTAATCATGTCCCCTTGCAAGCGCCTTTTTTTCCCAGAGAAAACAACCCCAACCTGGACAGTCTCCCCTCATAATTTAAGTCTTCCATCCATCTAACCAGTTTAGTTGCACGTATCTGCACTCTCTCCAGTTCATTTACATCCCTCCTAAGGACTGGAGTCCAAAACTGCACTGCATACTCCAGATGAGACCTTACTAGGGATCTATAAGGAGATATAATTATGTTTTCATCCCTTGAGTTTATGCCCTTTTTTATGCAAGACAGAACTTTATTTGCTTTAGTAGCTACAGAATGACACTGCCCAGAATTACACTACTTGTTATCTATAAAAACCCCAAGATCTTTCTCACTTAAGGAAACTCCCAACACACTGCCATTTAGTGTATAACTTGCACTTATATTATTTTTGCCAAAGTGCATAACCTTGCATTTATCAACATTGAACCTCATTCTCCAGATTGCTGCCCAGTTTCCCAACTTCACTCTGCATAGTGGCAGCATCCTGCATGGAATCTATAGCTCTGCACAATTTAGTATCATCTGCAAAAATATAAATCGTATTTTCAATGCCCACATTCAGGTCATTGATAAACAAGGTGAAAAGCAAGGGACCCAGTACAGAGCCCTGCAGTACCCCACTAACAACACTCGTTCAATTAGAAAATGTTCCATTTACCACCACTCTTTGAAGTCTATCTTTTAGCCAGTTTTCTATCCAGTTACAAATAATATGTTCCAGGCCAACATTCCTTAATTTAACCAGTAACCTTCTGTGTGGCACTGTATCGAATGCTTTAGCAAAGTCTAAGTAAATCACATCCACAGCCATCCCAGAATCGAGGTCCCTGCTTACCTTCTCATAAAAAGAAATTAAGTTTTCTTAGGTCAAATTGTTTTCTTAGGTCAAAGGCACACTAGCATACTGAATGCTTCTCGCCACCTGAGGAATATTAATGAGGTAGAGAGAAGTGGATCTGTGTATATGAAGGGTCATTTATAAATAATCTAGTAAGGAGGAATGAGTTAAAAGCACATTTTAAAAGAGACTCTGAAAGCAGTTGTACTCATCTTCTACAGGAAGTAGTATGAGATTTTTTTTTTTGAGATTTTTTACTGTCATATATTTAGATAATTTGGTGGGTTTATGTTTGTAATTTTGTGATTAGTGATTATTGCTATCAAAGAAAATATCTAATAACAATACTAAGATGCAGATGTATCAGTAATTGGATTCAAATTTGCAAGTTTCAAAATTCACACATTTGAATTTAATCCCCCTATTTGAATGTGAGATTAATCACAACTCGACCATGGAAACAGTCCTAATTCAAATATTCGCCACCTAAAACTTGCCAAGTTCATGGAAAAGTCAATGGAAAAAGGTCAGTTGAGCCATTTGGAGATGTTAATAGCCTTCCTGACATTCAAGTTTTTACTATATATATTGTGACAACCTGTGGCTTGAACACGTACATTTGGGGGAAATTAGCAAATGGTAGGGCAGGCAGCATAGGAAAAGGAGCATAAAGACAGGGACACACAGGCTCTTCAAAGAAACATTGGTTTATTTTCCCAGTAAGTCATTCAAACAGAGGTGACCATTTCAGCATTTATTAAACAAAACATAAAAATAAATCCTTGCCCACTGGGTGCTACCTTCACTAGTGTTCCCTCACTATACTGGGCCCCTTGTGGACTACCAGACAAAACATAGGTCGGGTCACCCCTGTACTCACAGTCTTTGAAGGAATTTCTCAGCCTCCTGGCTATTCCTCAATGTCCCACACAGACAACAAGATCTGGCTCTTACAGCCACGGGCTCCCTCTGCTTCTTGCAGTAGCAGGCAGCACCCCCAGCTCCTCTGAGAGTTCCTAACACAGCCAGGTCTCCTACCTGCTGTGCCCTGCTGAGAGACACACTCTCCCATTCCAATTAAGTTTAAACATCCTTTCCACAGGATAGCTTTCCTGTGGAAGGGGAGCTCCAATCTCCGAACTGCCTCTGTGGAATGGAGTACCTGGCTACTAAACTTAAACAGAGAATCTGTTCTCTGTTTAAAGACAAATCCCTTCCTGGAGTCTATCTTAGCACATGGGAAGAAATATATAGATCAGTAAAAAGGTCATCTCTATTTCTCTATTTCTCTCTCTCTCTCTCTCTCTCTCTCTCTCTCTCTCTCTCTCTCTATATATATATATATATATATATACACATATATACAAATTAAAAAAAAATTCACATGAATTCAAAATTTGACCTTTGAAACTGTAATTCGCTTGTTCATTGTAGAACTCATTCGCATATATGACTTACTCAGAAACCAAGGCAAGTTTTGATGTGAAAATGATGCCCATAGACTCTAATGGGTGAAAGAATTAGTCATGTGACAAAAATTTGTCCTGCAGAAAAAAATGTTTGTTGTCCATGGACCTCAATGCATTTTGGCGAATTTTCACCATTTTGCGAGTTTTCGGCTAAGTGGGATCAAAGTCGCCTATCACTAGACTCAAAACTATGGGGCCGATTTTAGAAATTCACGTGAAATGATCAAAGATCAATCGAATTTGATCGAATACCGATCGTACAAATTTTTCGTGAAATCGGATATGCAAATTTGGCCTCTTCGATCATAGAATATCGAATAGATCAAATAGATCGAATAGATTGAATGATCGGATATTCGATCATTCGATGATCGAAGGAATCCAAATTTTTAATTTATTCGACTGCCTACTTCACCAGATTGAACCTACCGAATTGTAATAGAAGCCTATGGGAAGCTCAAATGCTTATCGAATTGCGAATTTGGTCTAGTTAATTTCCAGGAATAATAGTAAATTTGCCCCTATGCATTAGTTTTAACCAATGTTTAAATCAAACCAAAATGAAATCTTCACAATCTTGTAATTTTAAATGAGTAAGGCATTGGGGACATGTTTACTAATATTGGAATATCTGGAGAAATGTGTGAGGATGTTGCCCATAGAAACCAGTCAGAGCTTTGCTTTTGTTTTCTATATTATCGGTGGTTGTTTGAATTTAATTGCTGATTGGTTTTCATGGGCAACATATCAAGAAATCTCTCCAGATATTTACCTCCATATTTAGCTTAATAAACATGGCCCTTGATCTTGAGTATATTAAGGTAAAAATAAGATCAAAGACCAATGTTGCAGATCACATATAAGTTCAAGTTCTTTGGGGTACTGAGCAACACATTTTAACTTTAAAAACAAATTAATTTAAATCATTTGAATTTAAAAGTTTCCTGTTGAGATTAGTTAGAAGTGGCATTAAAGTTGACCATACATGTACAGATAAAAAGGTGCTGGTATTTTACCCCATATCCTGATTAATATCCCTTTTTCTATGGATATAGGTTTTTTGAGGAATAGGAACTTCTTGAAAATCTTATATTCTGATGTACCATGTAAATTAGTACTGTATGGGGCCGATTTACGAAATGCACGTGAAATTATTGAAGTTTGATCGAATTCGATCGAATCCTGATCCTACGAATTTTTTCATGAAATTGGATATGCAAATTTGGTCGAATAGATCGAATGATCAGATATTCGATGATCAAAGGATTCAAAATTTTAAATTTATTTGACTGCCTACTTCGCTAGATTGAACCTACTGAATTGTAATAGAAGCCTATGGGAAGCTCCCCATAGGCTTCTGAGGCTATGTCCTGCTCGAATACCATTCGTGCGATCGTAGCGTTCGATTGTTCGAATCGTACGGATTTTTTCGGACGCTCAAAGGAAATTTCATGATTTTTTCGGGAAATCAAACGATCGGTATCCGATCTTACGAATTTATCGAGAAATCGTATTGCGAGCAAAATGATAGCCTAAAACAATTCGATAAGCATTCGATGCTTATCGAATTGCGAATTTGGTCAAGCTAATTATGGGGAATAATAGTAAATTTGCCCCTGTATGTCTCATTCACTGCAGGCCAATTGGTCAGATAGACCATCAGGTAGCCATGTGTCAGTGTTTGTGATGAAATCCTTACCAGTGTTATTTTTTAATCCTGTCTTCTTTCACCTTCTGTGCAGACAGACAAATTTCATAAGCTCCCTGCATGACAGGCAAATTGTGTGTGTCATAAGTCACCTCCTTGCAGGCCCTTGTATAGACGGAGTAGATATGGGGCTTCTTCTTTATCACTGGCATAATGAAACTAAGGAAATAAAGTACACAGCTGTCACTTATGGGGTTATTTATCAAAATCCAAATTTTTCAGATTTTTTTAAATGAAGAAAGTCTGACCAAACTATAATCCACATTTTGCCTTAAAAAATCATATCGGGAACACCACAACTTTTTTGGATTCATTTGTGAAAAACACATACTGTATCTTTCATGTTTGATGCATGAAAACAGCAAAAAATATATTTCCTTAAAATATCTTATTAATAAATAAATAATTTTCTATTAAAATACATTTGTTTAAGTTCCATATAAAAATACTTTGGTGCCCATTTACTAAATTCGTGTGAAGAATTTTAAATTCGATCAAATAATTTTTTTTAATTTTGCATATGCAAATGAGGTAATTTCAACCATCGAATTTCAAAATTCGACCAATTCAAATAATTTGAATAATTCAAATTTAATTGTATTTGAATATTCGATGGTCGAAGTACTTCCCCTTTAAGAAAAAATTTGATAGGCCAGTTCACCAACTTGGACCTACCGAATTGCTTTATAACCCTATGGGAAGCTCCCATAGATGTTTTAAAGTTTTTTTGATCGAAAAAAAAAAAAACAATCAGAGGGTTAAAATCATCCAAATTGTTCGATTCGAACAATTTAATCGGTCGATCGAATTTTTTTATTAGATCGTTCAATTGGTCGAATTGCATGAAAAACAGTTAAATTTGAATGTTTTTGAAATTAGACCACTTCCCCTATATACTCCTCCACTATATTCTAAAATAAAACCTCAAATTCGATTTTTTTGTAAATCTGCTCCTATGTGTTAGTTATTTCAAGTCCCACTTTGCTATCCTTTTTCTAGGCTTATGAATAGAAAATCAGATATTTTTATGGAACACTGAATCATCTGCTAACATTATGATTTGAATTATTTGAATAAAATTCTATTTGAATATTCGAATATTCAACAGTCGAATAACTTGCCCTTTAAATTTTTATTCGACTGCCTAGTTCACCCGATTCAACCTACGGAATTGGTTGTAAATATTTCTGAATAAAAAAATTTGATCGCATGGTCAAAATCGTTCGAATCGTTTGATTCAAACGATTTAATCGTTCATAGAATTATTTCTATTTGATTGATTGATCGCATTGTGGTAAAATCCTTTGAATTAAAAGGATATCAATTCAACCACAATTCAGTTGGTTGAATTTCAGGATAAATTCACCCTCAAATTCGACCAATAGTAAATCTACCCCGAGTCTGTGAAGCAAATATTTGTAATGTTTACAAATTACATTTTTTTTCTGTAAAAATAATATTGTTTTGCACTTAATCCAAACTAAGATGAATGAATCGATATTGGAGCCAAAACTAGCCTATTGGGTTTATTTAATGCTTATATGATTTTTAGCAGACTAAGGTATATTGATCCAAGTTATGAAAATATCTCATATCCAGAAAATCATTGATCCCAAGCATTCCAGATAACAGATCTTATACCTGTATATGCACTGTAGTGTTAAAGCATTTAAAATCTTTTATTCAGTGCATATTTATTTTAAATATCTGTCTGTAACTGAAAAATACTATGTGTTCAATGATGGCATAGAGCATTAGAATTTTTATTTCTTGGGAGTCTGTCTATTAGGAAGTGACCTCTGCCACTAGACTGCTCAGGCTCCGAACCATTTGCTAAACGCAGCACTAGTCGAGACAGGAAATAAAGTAAATGTTACATTTGAGAACAATAAATTCATAATATCCATTAAACAGCTGAGGAAGGCAAAGTGTTTTTCAGATGATGGGAAAGTCAGTGATTTGGCGTAGATAGAAAAGAAAAAAAAATGTTTTCACATTATCTTCCATCATATGGCACGACAGGTTGCTAATTAAACAACCTTGTACAGACAAGCTGTCACCGCAGGAGTGACAAAGATCTTTACCTTTGCCCTTCTAGCATTCTGGGGAAGTTATGAGATCTGCTCTAAACAGAAGGTAGTCCTAATTTTAAGATTTTTTTTTATACTATACAAGAACTTTATATAAAAAGTAAATGTGTTAAATATGTGATAGAGTATAGATTCATTTTTACACATTATTACATTATTTACCACTGAATAAATCTGATTCAGAATGGTCCTTAATATGGCCCCCTGAATTAACATTTACAAAACAGTAAATGCTTTTAGGAGAAAACATTGATGTACTTGTTGAATAAAGTTAACATTACAGAGAATTAAGAATTAAAGCAACATTACTGTCTAATAAAGCAAAGACAATTGAAAGCATAATTTTTAGAGAGCTTTTACAATACTAAACTTGTTCATTTGCAAAGAACTTCAATAAACAGTAAAAGATTTTCCATGCTTACTGGTATTTGTTTCATTCATATTTTCAAACAGAAATAAAATGTATAATTATTTTTCTTGTGCTTTTCTGTCATGCATCAATACAAATAAATCAGTCTGTAATTTTAGCTGCCATTGCATTTGAGGTTGTCTTTTCTTAGCCATCCTTATCACTTCCTATAGTCCTCAGGCCATCATGGGACTTCAGTCACATATGGCAGTAAATGTAAACACAACTAGTCAATATTCTTGGTCTTCTTTGACCTTTACAAAAATGTTGCATTAAAAATGCAAGTTATATGTAATTATTCCCCTCTACAAGGGCTGAGTGAAATATTTTGCTGTGTTTCACAAAGAAAAAAATGTCCATAGACTGTATTGTTGCATGGTTTGAAAAATGATTGTGCAAAAAACACCAATTGACTTAAATGTTCGGTGAAATTTTTTGCCATTTGGTGAACAGAATGAGTCAGATTTGGCCATCACTACCCTCTACTGAAGCATACATATGATGGAATATTTGTGGGTATAGTATCCATATAAAGCAAGCTACTTAATGTGTTCAACAACAAACATTCCTTTGTCAGATTATACATACTGAATGCTGTTGATACAATTAAAATGCTTAATGCTTCTACATGGCAGTATAAAGAGAATTCCTTACAGGGGCTGATCTCAGTGCAAACTGAGAATCAGACCCATTTCTCCCATTAACTTCTTTTTTGCCTCCACCTGAAACCACTGTACTGCCTGCAGAGGATATTGGCACCAAAATGTGAGAGTTTGCATTCTCAAGCCAAAATACTCTGTATATTACTGTACCTGGACCAATACAGTGGTATGCAAGCAAAAATGAAAGCTAATGCTAGCATTGGGGATAATTCTCAGTGTTTAGCTTTCCATAAGCCAAGATCAGCCCTCGTCTGGCATTAGACTAAGGTATGTACTACGATGTAAGTATGTAAACTGTATAAATGACAATAAAACATGCTTTCTAATATTGTTTTAGGCTAAAATTCATGAACTATGTACTAAAATATAGCAGGAATTCTTTAAGGGGCCACAATTCAACACAAATGCTGAAGGAGGAATGAAATTGTTGAAGGCTTATTTATCAAAGGGTGAAATTTCACTTTCACCCATTGATAAATACGCCTTTCAAAATCCCATAGAAATCAATTGAGAGCAGCGGAATTTCCCTCTTGTGAAGGAACTTCACTCTTTGATAAATTTACCCCATAGTTTGTAGTACAAGTTGATCCAGGGACTAGTCTGATTGCCATCTTGGAGTCAGGAAGGAAATTGTAGATGCTTATAAATGGTACTCTGGATCAAATAGCAGCTATGCAGGATATATGTAGACTTGAAAAGCTGATCTTAATCGTTGTTTTTTTCAACCTAATTTACTGTGTTACCTCTCACCCCCTGATGGCAGCCCTGTGACCAATGTCCCCCTACCTACAGATAATGCTGGGTCCAGTCCATAAGTGGCAAAGATGACATTGAGGAACTGGAGACCCTGTTTTAATCCCCTACCTCGAGATCCACAGATGTAGTGCACAGATATAGAACACCAGATAGTTAAGGCACAGGTCCAGAGAGCAGAACAGTAACATTAAATGCAAAACTCAGATCCGGTCAAAGTGCAGGTACTCTGTCAGCATCTGACACATTTACAAAAAATTACATACTCCACTGCCGATACCATCCACCTAGCACTTTTAAATGGTCTGAATAAGGCACTGAACTGTTATATTGTTAAATCAGACATCCACAGGAAGAAGCCAGATCCTATTGCTGAAAATAAATCTATACCAAAAACTATTTTTGAGCCAGTGAGAAGAAATCCTACTTCGATTGAACTTCGAATCCTTCACGTGAATTTAGTACATCTGCCCCCATGTGTTCATCCCAGCTATAGAAGGCATATTTTTATGCTAAACCAGAAAGAGATGGGCAGCCTTATTTTGTCATGCACCTGGGATGTAAAAATATTCAAGCCACTTATACCCTTAATGGGACTGCACTAGGCAAATCCATTATGGAAAAGGACCTTGGAGTCCTTGTAGATGATAAGCTTGGCTGTAGCAAGCAGTGCCAGTCAGCAGCATCAAGGGCCAATAAAGTCTTGAGCTGTATTAAAAGGGGCATAGAGTCACGGGAGGAGGGGGTCATTCTTCCACTTTATAGAGCACTTGTAAGGCCACATCTAGAATATGCCGTACAGTTTTAGTCTCCCTCACTCAAACAGGACATTATTGTATTAGAGAGGGTACAGAGAAGGGCAACTAAGCTGGTAAAAGGTATGGAAAACCTTAGCTATGAGGAAAGACTGGCCAAATTGGGGATGTTCACGCTGGAGAAGAGGCGCTTAAAGGGGTGGTTCACCTTCAAGTTAACTTTTAGTATATTGTGGAAGGGCCATTTCTAAGAAACTTTTCAATTGGTCTTCATTATTTATTTTTTTATAGTTTTTTAAGGATTTGCCATTTTCTTCTGTTTCTTTGCAGCTTTCAAATGGGGTCACTGACACCATCTAAAAACAAATGCTCTGTAAGTCTACAAATGTATTGTTATTGCCACTTTTTATTACTTATCATTCTATCCAGTCCATCTCCTGTTCATATTCCAGTCTCTTATTCAGATCAATGCAGGGTTGCTGGGGTAATTTGTACCCTAGAAACCAAATTGCTGACACTGCAAACTAGAGAGCTGCTGAATAATAGGCTAAATAACTATAAAACCACAAACAATAAAAAATGAAAATCAATTGCAAATTGTCTCAGACTATCACTCTATATAAGGGGGTCATATAATAATCTCTCTAATGATTTATTCACCAGTAGGTCTTTCCAGATGACACGCGGTCACCCATTCCGTTTAGAAGAAAAGAGGTTCTGCCTCAATATTTGGAAGGAGTTTGTGGAATTCTCTCCCTGAAACTGTTGTACTGGCTGATACATTAGATAGCTTTAAGAAGGGGTTGGATGGCTTTTTAGCAAGTGAGGGAATACAGGGTTATGGAAGATAGCTCATTATACAAGTTGATCCAGGGACTAGTCTGAGTTTGAACTTGATGGACGCAAGTCTTTTTCAGCCTAACTTACTATGTTTTAACACTAAATTAATATGCAGCTCCAGGTAGAGCATGCATTACATGGAACTGTCTCTAGTCAGGCCTTTGCTGTAATGGTGGAGCAAGGCCACACTGAGACTGTATCTCTCAATAACTTGGGTGCCAGTGGTCCTTGCAATAAATAAATAACTCTGATCCTTTCTCACACTTCTATGGGCCAATTTATTAAAGGGGACCTGTCACCCAAAAGAAATATTCAAAATCCTATTTTATCACATTAGTCAAGCAAAATGAACTTTATTTACACTATATAAATTATTTGATTCTTGTTTTCTTTAGTTTGGGAATTCAAAATTATAACAAGCAGGCAGGAGCCATTTTGTTATTAAGGCAAGCCTTGCATCATCTCAAACTCTTGTTTGTGCACCAGAATGGCGGACTCAATGTCCATCCTCATGCCCTGGTTACACAATTAAACAGTGTAGAAAATGGGGGAAAGTGTGGCGAGCAGTGACATCTAGGAGGTGCTGAATGGAAAGTGAAAGTAATTGTCTGCCCCACCTCTATGCCACTGACATAGAGGAGGGGCAGACAATATTTGATTGACAGCTGATATTTTTGAATGAGCTTACAACAGTTATGAATGCTTTAATAAAAAATAGAAATTCGATTTCATGTTTATTTTGAAAAGGAATTTTATTGTACAGATTTTTGTGTCTGGGCAACAGGTCCACTTTAAACTGCAACTTTTTGGGGTCTGTTTTTTTTACACCAAAAATCTGAAAAAGTCATGAGAAAAACATGTATTAGGTTCAAAGCTTGAATCTGAAAATACTCAAGCTAAAACCTTTTG
Source organism: Xenopus borealis (assembly GCA_024363595.1). Classification (NCBI taxonomy): domain Eukaryota; kingdom Metazoa; phylum Chordata; class Amphibia; order Anura; family Pipidae; genus Xenopus; species Xenopus borealis. Next base: position 69,557,939 of record CM044442.1, read on the forward strand.
ACATCATGTAGAATTCAATGGCAGATGTCCCTTTTACATTTGGAAGATGTTTACTGCCTTCGAGATTCTCAAAGTTTTCTAACATTTTTATCCTAATTTTTATGCAACAATATGAAAAAATTGTGCTTTTCAAATGTCAATTTAAAAAAGCTGCACCATTTGAATTGTCACAACTTTTCCTAAACTGAGCTTCTCAGATATTTTGATAAATTTGTGCAATTTGTGGGTTTGAGTTTTAGTAAATAGACCCCCTAGAGTTAGTTATTTCAGATCTTTACTCACACAAACGTTTCCTTCTGGGACCTACCTCTTCAGCCCCAATTACACCATCCAGTAAGTTGGGTCAAAAATATCAAGTGCATGGTAACTTTCCTTTTCAAATACTAGGTAAACTTGACACTCTGGCAATATACAGAACTGCTAGGGAACATTTGGTGTGTACAATATACAGGTTCTAAAAGAATGATGTAATCAAATGTAACTTTTTTAACAATCAATAGATGGCATATTAAAGTTAAATGTTATTGAAGAGCTGGAAGTTTCCCCATCGGGTCAGATTAAAGTATGGTGAGCAAAGCCTTTACCCTCTAACAGAAAAATATTCACAAATGGAAAAAAATAAGGCAGATGTAACAGCACTCTGACTTCTATTTCTCGAAAAAATTGTACTAAATCATGAGATTTCTAGAAAAAATCGAATGATTTCTATTCAATCAAGAAAACTTCAGAAAAAGCCCATGGGAGCTTCCAATAAGCAAGAATAGCAACTCAGTAGGTTTATCCTGGCGAACTACGCAATCGAAATATTTTTTGAAGGGCAAGTACTTCAACCATCGAATGGTCAAACGATTTTCTTATTCAAATCGTTCAATTAATTTGAATCATTCAATTCGATCAAATTTTGCAAATTCGATGATCAAAGTAGCCAAAAAACTTCACAAATTCGAAAAATTCGTAGTTTTTGCATTCGAACGAAATCCAAATCCTTCACACGTATTTAGTAATTCTGCCCATAAGTACCGGAGAAATCTGCACCTGAAATGTTTTGCTCAACCATGTGAACTTTTATTTTGATATTTATTTTTTCATTCATATTTTTTTAATAGTGGTTTCCAAAACCTCTAAAGCCTATAGTCTAATGACTTTCAATTGTCATGGAACCCCTTGGTTCCTTTTTATATTTATAAAGGGTTACAGGATTGTACCTCAAGCTTCTTTTATTTTGTACAATGTAATTTGTAAATCTTTAGTCACTTAGTAAATACACAATAAATGCAGTGTATGATCTGAAGAAAATTAATCACCTTAATGAGATTTACTTTATTTAAAAGGCAGCTTTTGGTCTATTTTGACACACTGGTATGAAATGTTAATGAAATGTAAGGCCATGATGCTGGAGCATAAGGGCAAATTGTCTGATCTCAGATCACATGCAACACACATCAACATTTTACAAGCTCTATCATTCTATGCATATTCATTGCAAAATAAAGAAACAATTAAAATAGTCATTGCAAATGGCAAATTGCAAAAGTCAATCAATACGTGGCCCTCAATGTTATGTACATCAGAGTGAGCAGTAAGCATAATCTTTAAAGGATCTGTAACAAAAAAAGTGTTTATTATAACTGACATCTTTTTTCAATCATATAAATTAAATTTTTTTAAGTAGAAGTTTTGGTTTTAGTGAGTTTAAAATAAGAAAGATGAAAACATAATTTTGCCTCTTTATATGTCCCTTGTAAGACCTCACCTTGATCATGCATTGCAGTTTTTGGCTGCACTTAAGAAGGATCCTTAAGAAGGATATACATTTGCTGAAAAGACTGAAGAAATGTGCAGCGTAACATGTACTGTATGATGAATGCATTTGAAAAATATGGGTAAACTGTAAGGGGCAATTTATTCCCCCCAAAAAATTAGTTTCTATTCAATATTCAATTTTTGAATGTTAATCGAATAGTTCTAGGCTACCTTTTATTCAATATTCGATCATTGGACGATCAAATACAAATTTATTTGATCAGTCGAATAAATCATTCGACTGAAAGTATAAATCATTCGATCATTCGAATGATTCGTACGATTCGTACGATCGAAGACTTCGATCGTACGAATCCTATTCTATCAGGACTTAGCCTCAGAAGCCTATGGGAGTGCTCCCATAGGCTTCTATTGCAATTAATCAGAGGTTAGTATAGTTATAGGAACAACTTTCATAGACAGCCATCAATCAAACAGCATGTGAGACAGACAGCGTGATGCAGTTATATAAAAACACAAAAGAAAAGCAATGAGAGAAGACAACAAGATTCGGTAGGTCAAATCTGCTGAAGTAGGCAAACGAATAAACTTTAAAAATAAAATCCTTCCATGATCAAATGATCGAATGATCTAATATTCATTCATTCGACTCTATTCGAATGTATTTGATAGTTCTACCATTCAATATTCGATGATCGAATATGCCGAAATTTGCATATTCGACCAAACAAATAAATCCTACGTTCGAAATTAGTTCGAACTTCGATCTATTCATGTGAATTTTGTAAATCGGCCCGTAAGGGTTGAGGTTGTTTTCTCTGGAGAAAAGGCACTTGAAAGGGGGCATGGTTACTCTTTACAAGTACTTTGAAGGATATTATAGGGGACAGATTCACTTCTTGGGGTCCTACGGGTGCTGACCTAATTTTCCCACAGTTCCACAAATTTTTGGGACATATTCGCTTATCACCAGCCACCTTTTGAATTTGTCAAGTAGCAATAAAGAAAGCCCTACAATGGGGTATAGATGGTTATTATTATGAGAAGCCATCCTAAAATAGAATATACAGTAGATTCTGAGCAAATGACACAGGGAAAGTACTGCATACAATAAATATATATAAAAAAAATATCCTTGAAACACTGTTATAGTGATTATCTTAGAATGCTTCTTTTGTTCCCTCACACATAGGTAAATACAAATATATTTGCTGAAATGTACAAAGAACTATGTTGAATGTGTATACATTATGTGCTTTTTTTACAAAATAATTTCAATGATGAAAATTAAACTATATCTGTCAATCACTGAAGAATTGCTACAAAATTATTGTTTACCCATTTGCATCTGAAAATAAAATTGTCTGTTTGGTTTGTAGCATAGCTTGCCACAAGTATTGCAGCTAAAGCTGACAACTTACACATAACAATGATTTATTTATACAGAAATCTATATTGCTCATTGTTACTGTAAAATATAACATTTGCGTACTTCAGTGTATAAACTCTACTCATTATTTGACACCTAGAAATATTGCTGTCACATGCTGCCATCTTGTTGTCTTCTCTCATTGCTTTTCTTTTGTGTTTTTATATAACTGCATCACGCTGTCTGTCTCACATGCTGTTTGATTGATGGCTGTCTATGAAAGTTGTTCCTATAACTATACTAACCTCTGATTAATTTGACAAGCCACGCTTCAGGGAGCAATAATATATATATATATATATATATATATGTGTATATATATATATATATATATATATAAAACTTTAAAACAATACACAAAATAGCGGTAAAATTGTATCAATAAATTATTATAGAGTTGCGTTTTAGTTGCAAACCTTTTCGCTACTGTGGTTAACCCACTCAATCTATGGGGTTATATTTGTTTTTCACATTGGTAAATTTACTGCAAGTTTCTTTATTTTATTTATGTTATATAGCAGCCATGTCCACAGGGAGATTTTTAAATAAGGTGCCTAGATTTTGATGTATTGTCCAGTGAGGGGTTTCATTTATTACATACAATGTATTATATATTGGATTTATGCAATTAAGGGGAGCTGGCCATAATATTTGAGAGCTTAGCTTTTATGATTTGGATAGTGGGTGTAGATGTTCATAGCCCCATTCTAATAGAAACATCACAAAATAATTCACCACAACCCCAGGAGCAATAAGGCTAGCGAGTCACAATAGGGGTATTATTAACATCAGCTTGAATAACCAGGTTGCAGTGGAGTTAATCCCCTTAGTTACATAGAGGTAGTAAAGGTTACAAGCCAATAAAGGGGATAAATTGGGGGGTTATTAACAACAGCTTGAATAACCTGGTTGCTATGGAGTTAATCCCCTTGGTTACATAGAGGAAGTAAAAGTGACAAGCCCATAAGAGGATACATTGCCACACCAAAAAACGATAGAGGGGTAAAAATGTTTTTTTCTAATCCTCATCCCAAATTTGGTTGAGTTATTTATTTATTTATTTTGACTGGTTGCCACAGACACTAATAAAAAATCTCGCTCAAGAGTTAAACACAGTAGTGAAAAGGTTTGCAACTAGAACGCAACTCTATACTAATGTATTGATACAATTTTACCGCTATTTTGTGTTTTGTTTTAAAGTTGCAATGTTTTTTATTGGTAGTAATGTTGGTGAAATATTTGGTGAAAATGTCTAGTGAGAAAGCAGCATTGCATTGTATAGCAGGAATGAACTTTATTCACATTGAGGGTTAATGGTTTTTGAGCATAATTGTCATTATGACACTGCTGTTTCCCGCCAACGATACAGATTTAAGGCATACTTGCAAATGTTTCAGTACTTTGAAAAAAGCCTTGGATGGGGCAGAAACGTCAGACTGAAGATCTGTAAATAAAAGACCAGTTTTATTCATCTTTAAGTCCTTAAGTGCGGATTCTTTTTGGAGGTATTGTGAAAATTCTGCAACCAGGCGAATTCCCGCGATTCTCCACTGGCGAATAAATTTGCGGAACGGCAGCGAAAATTCGCTGAAAAAAAAAACGAGTTGTGCGTGCGACGAAAACGACGCGACGCGCATATCCGTGGCTATGTGCTGGTAGCTCCGTGGAATATATATATATAAGATACCGCACTCACAGGTCTTCTTCACTGAAATAGTGCCCGTGTCAGCACCAACATTATCGAAGCCCAAGTGCACGTGCACTATGCACGTGCACTTGGGCTTCGATAATGGGCTTCGATAATGTTGGTGCTGACACGGGCACTATTTCAGTGCATTGGTAAATAATAGTTTTTAACCTTGTACACAGTATATTGTTATGTATTGTTTACATCTATGTGATTGGTTACCACATATGTCAATCATGACGTCACATGATGGGTTCGGGGTTAAAGGGATGTTCTGGGTGTAAGGGTTTCACTTCCTGATGACGGCTCGAGTTTGAAAGCCGAAACGTTGCAATAAACCAGCAATTTTTTTCACTGAAGAAGACCTGTGAGTGTGGTTTTTGTTATCACTACATGTAAGTTTATTACCAGCACCCAGGCTATTATTTATTGGAGTGTGTGCACCTGTTTGGATCTTTATATATAACAGGAATGGGACCTGTTATCCAGAATGCTTGGGACCTGGGGTTTTCTGGTTAATAGATCTTTCCATAATTTGGATCTTCACACCTTGTCTACTAGAAAATCATGTAAACGTGATCTAAACCCAATAGGCTGGTTTTGCTTCCAGTAAGGATTAATGATCTCTCCATTTGGATCAAGTACAAGATACTGTTTTAATATTACAGAGAAAAAGGAAATCATTTTTTAAAATCTGGATTATTTGATTATAATGGAGTCTATGAGAGACAACCTTTCCGTAATTTGGAACTTTCTGAATAGTGGGTTTACATGGATCATGGATCCCATACCTGTATTTGTATTTGTATACAGTACATATATAATTCAGATTTATATTTTGAATTATATATAATTCAGATGAAGGAATAAATCTTGTCTTTATTTCTTAATGTATATCTAACGTTTCAGCCTACTTTAGGGCCTTTATCAAGGGGGCCAAAATGTTGGATATGCATTTATATATATTATTTATTTATATATATATATATATATATATATATATACACACACATACCTGTAAACTTTATTTCCCTGTCTTTTCAATATCTAGCATTATATAGAGATTTCTGTACTAAGCTGATGCTGCCACTAAAAAAAGGATGTTACAGCATTGATACACATTTATAACCATATCACCCAGTGAGGCACATCTATAACATACTAATTGTTAATTTTAAGGTGAACCTTTAAAGTTTTAAGACAATGCCAACCAGACAAAAGTACAATACTTTGGTCACTGCAAACACACAAGTTATCAATTTGTCTGCATTCAGTATAATAAACAATGGTAGCATTGTTTACTGAAAAAAGTAATCTCCTCAAACAACACATAAATTTCCACTTTTGGAACACAATTTAATAATTCAATGATTTTGGAAATAACGGTACAGAGGAGGAAACCCATACATTTTTTCCCCTTAAAAATCTATCTTCTAGCTAGATAATCTACTATCCAACAAATACAAAGGAAAAATTTGCAACCTCAGCATGCTTTTTTATACTGCCTTCCGTGTGGTCTTTCCAACATCCTGGGACCCACACTTGTTCCAAGGTACAATTAAAGTATTGTTTTATATTAGAATTTGTACCCATATTATGACTATATAAAAATAAAACTTGCACCTACTATTTCCATACATAAAGTTACCCTTATGCCTTAACTCCTAGGAAACAGGATAACAAATTCACAAGGCCATGCTCCAGCACACATGAATGATGGGCTCCCATCCAGACCCAGTCACAAGATCAGTTTAGTTTCAGAAAACTGTTTATTATACCCACTATTCCAGCTACCCTATCATGTCTTGATATGGTCCTCTCCAGGAACCTATCCCTTAGTAACATCACCTGCTCCTAAGAAACTGCCACACTGGTATGCACCTCATGGAAGAGGCATGATGATGCTCTGAATGCATACTTTCTGGTTTACTCCAACAATCAAAGAGTTAATCCTTCCAAGAGTGTAACCAATCAGCTCTAAGGGGAAGCTGTAAATATCCCTTTGTCACCTGATCATACTGCCTGAGCTTCAGGTTGAGGAGAGAGAGATGGTTTTATGTTTTAGAGACTTTGCTAAATTATATTATTGTCACTGGGTATGATTCCTGGCCCTGCTTTAATTATTGGCATGGCTAGTTGCTGTTTGTGAGTTTTGTCCCAGGCCATTTGTGCTACTGCATTCAGACTTTCCTGATCTCTATCTCCCTGCTGCTACACTGCTCTGGTAAGTTTTAATTTTCTATTTATCTAAGTGTTACTTTTGAGCAGCTGTTTGTATTTCCCCAGAGATCTCCAGTACTTTATTATTTGTTACAGATATATGGGAACTAGTTATGATCTATGTGAGTGTGTCTGATTCATTAAGGCAACTAGTCTACACCCTGCCTGCAGTCACTGATTGTGGGAGTTTAACCCTTTCAGCTCAACGCCTGATGACTACGTGCTAGCTTTAAACATACAGTATTATTTCAACCACTTGTACCTTGATTATTATTCCAAGGGCTAAAGCAATTTAGCTTTCATTGCAGTATTACCTTATCAGGCCTCAAATTAATGTTTCCTTACAGTTTGTCTAATGTAAATTAACACTCAATGAATACATAATTACATATCCCCACAAATAAGGATAGTGACTGTTCATCACTTTCCCTTATAGTCATTTAGTTGTAGATATAAGATTGGCCTTCCATTCCTTACTCCATTTAGAGTTTTGCCAACTGCTCCACTACAGGTAGTTGCATGATTAAAGGGGTTGTTCACCTTCAACCGAACATTTGGTATGATGTAGAGCGTGATATTCTGGGACAGTTTGCAATTGGTTTTCATTTTTTATTACTTTTTTTTTTTTTTTTTTTTTTTTTTTTTTTTGAGCTATTTATCCAGCAGCTCTCCAGTCTGCATTTTCAGCAATCTGGTAGCTAGGTTGCAAATGATCCTATCTATCATGTACTGATTTGCTTAAGATACTGACAAATGAATAGAAGATGGCTTAACTAGAAATTAATAAAAGTAGCAATAACACTAAATGAGTAGACTTACTGAGCATTTGTTTTTAGATGTGGTCAGTGACCCCCATTTGAAAGCTGTAAAGTGTCAGAAGAAAAAGACAAATAACTAAAACACAATAAAAAATAAATAATGACAATTAATTGAAAGGTTGCTTAGAATGGGTCATTATATAACATACTACAAATTAACAGAAAGGTGAACCACCCCTTTAAGCTGCAGGTGGGAAGTAAATAAAAAGTGTGGAATTATACCTCCCTGGACACTTCCTGCCTTCCTTGTTGAAGCCAGGTGTGGTGCTGATAGAAGGTGAGCCAGGCCAGAAGCCTGGAGGGGAGAGTGAACAGGGCTTGGTGAGAATCCCAGAGTTTTCAGTGTGTAAGTCTTTTTGCCTGAAGTTATGGGGCCCCTCTCTTTATGCTCCCGATCCTATGTTTAGCTTGCATACCATAGTTAATTACCCCAAAAACGGTGTATACAGGAAGTCGGTTTGTCACAAATGATAAAATGTAATATCAGATCTGTATTAGTATCCATGCCACCATCAACCATAAAATGGTTGGTGTAGGTAGGCTTCTGGGGATTTTTATTAAACACATTGGGGCTCACTTATAAAAACTGGGCAATGTGCCCCAGGCAGTAACCCATAGCAACCAGTTAGTGATTATCTGGCTGCCATGGGTTACTTCCCAGGTGCAAATTCACCCAGTGTTTATAAACAATCCCCAGTGTAGTATCCTTCAAGTACATATGGAGTTGTTCTACCATTGACATTAATAATCTATCAACATATTCTGATTGTGAACCCTGAAAACCCTTTGTCAACCCAGTACATTCTTAAGGGCTATATATGTAAAATACTGTAAGAATCGATGGAGAGTATTTGATTTTGTGAGAATCCACCTATAATAGTTATCACAGTCTCCTCTAAAAAGATCATTGAATTGTTTTTGAAGAACAACTATATTTGTTTTTTTAAGAATGGCAGTTACAGATTATTCAATTTCTTCGGTTAGGAATGTGTTTATTGTTCAAGGGGTTCGATTTACTCTGTGGGATGATGGTTACGCTTTCCTGCTTCTGAGAAAATGGTTGCTTGCCACAAAACTCATAACGTGATTTGTTCGATCCACTCTTTTTACTTGTGGTATTATTTTAAAACATTTGTAATAAAGATGGAATAATGTATGGGTTTCTTCCTCTTGGGTGCAGGTTTTCTTTGACATCACAGCATGTCCAAGTGCTGTCCATTTACCTTTGTGCGAATAATCTAGGAATGAACCAGCACTCACTTATGACATTGTTGGTACACATAGTATGTTGAGTTTTTGTTGGTCCCAAATGCCTCACATCACCCTCCAGTCTAGTGAAAAACCTTCAAAAGTATCCGGACGTATTTGTTAAATTGTATCTGAAAAGTATACTTGATACTTTCAGTAATTCTTTGTAATACTAATAAATAAGAAAAATGCCATTCATCCCTGTTGTTGCTCCCAATGTCCTTCAATTGCTAAACAAAAAGAAAGGAAATAACATTGCTTAGCATTGCTATTTACTTATTATCCCTGGCATTATCTTTAAAATTTGAGCTCTGCCACAGTAGTGTGAGCATTGCTGTATCAGCATCAGCATAAACATGAGCTTGTAGATAAGAAAACTTAATAGATATTGAATATTAATAAATTATTCATCTTGCAGCAATTTCATTAAAAAGTGCATTTTAGAAAGGAGGTACATGTTTTTATAATGAAGCAGGTGCAACATTTTAATAAACAATCCAACTGGGAAACGGCCAAAGGCATTCATGAGATGCATATATTATCACATATCATGTAAGCATGACTGCAGCTTTAGGTAATTGCCACCATAAATCAATCTGTAACATCTAACTGATAGATAACGTACTGATCTCTGAATAAACAGAAGTCATTAGAGGGAAGCCTAATTGACCAAAGACAAACATTTGAGAGGAATAACTAATTTTGAATTTGTAGTAGAAGTAATATATTTAGCATATTATGGATTTAAAGGTGTATTTATGTAGTGTGGTTGAATGCAGGACAAAATTTCATTAAATGTTTATCAGTGTTATAATCAGTAATTGTTTTGGATGCTTACAGAGTTACCACATTACAGCATTTCGCAGCAGTAATA
>CM044442.1:69582672-69593152 GCA_024363595.1 Xenopus borealis
TATGCCACTGCATGTTTGTGCAGATTTCAATAGTCCATTTATGTAGTTGTCGTTTTTAGGCTGAGAGAAGGAACATATCTAGTCCATGCAGGGTGCCCAGGGTTGCCATATTTTTAGAAATTTCTTGTGGGTCCCTGATAATAATGAGGTCAGTTTTTCATTTATCATAATCTCTTATAGTATGTTGGATCAACAGAGATGAGGTCCGCCAGGACTTAGCAATCACTTGTTTGGCTGCTGTAATATAAAAGTAATCAATTTCCTGGAGTTACTATTAATGTCAGGGATCCATTGATTAAATAATGCAGCCCATGGGTCCTTTCTAATATGAATATGGGTAATGGAGTCCATGAATCCATAGATATGTGACCAAAATATTTGTACTAAGGGACAGTGCCACCATATATGGGCCATCGTTCCTTCACTTCCACAATTTTTTGAAAACAATTTTTAGGTTGAGATGGAAACATTTTGTTCACACGCACAGGTGTAAAATACCAATGGGTTAGTATTTTGTAGGAGGTTTCTATTTGATTCAGATTTATCTAGCATTTATTCGTACCTTCCCATATGCTTTCCCATGTCTCTGGGTCCAGAGTTTGACGTCATTCTTGTTCCCAGACTTTAATATATGATGGGAGTTCATATTGGATTGCATCATTAACGATTGGTAAATCAAGGAGATTAGTCCTTTTGTGTAAGGGTAGGTTATACATAGCTTTTCAAATGGGGAATGTAAGGGTAAGTCTTGGGTTTTATGTATTGTATATAGATAGTGACGGACTTGTAAGAAGCGGAATTTTTCTTCGGTGGGGGGGGGGGTGAAATTTCAGAGTTCAAAACTTTCCCAAGAACTTATACCTGTAGGTTGGCATAGGTCATACACATATTAAATTGGGATTGTGTGCCACCATGCAAAGGAAGTGGATTCTAAACCAGGTGGAAATTCTGGGTTGTCCCAAAGTGGTGTTGCAGGTTTGTTAGGAGTTATCAAATTTGCTGGTTGTTTGACTAAGTCACAGATGGATAGAGTATGTTTTATGAATTCTGACATCGTTTTGGCAGGATTCTGCTTTAATCCATGGGAGGGCTGAAGGGTTGATTTGATAAAATGCTTTTTCTAGTTGAACCCATACTGGGGGGGGGGTGGAGAAATACATTTGAGCATTTGGGGCTAATTGGGCAGCTTGATAATATTTCAGTAGGTTTGGAAGGGCAAGTCCTCCCTTTTTTTGTAATGTAGATTCTGCAATTCTATGAAAGCTGAAAGCCCATATAAAGTTGGTGATTTTTTTTTTTGTCCTTTTTAGGAACTGGTATGGGTAAGGATCTAAAAAGATACAAAAGTTTTGGTAAGATCACCATTTTGATTGCGTTCACATATTGTGTTTGTTCCATTGTTCTATTAAGGCTTTTTTTTGCCACATGGGGATGTGATATGATAAATGAGGTGTAAGGTGTATTCCTAAGTAATCCAGGTGGGAGGTTTTCCAGGAGTATTCAAAATTTAGCTGGAGAAGTTTGCGAGTTTGGGTTGGTAGGTTTAAACTTAATGCCTCAGATTTGGCATGATTTATAGAAAGGCCTGAAATTTGGGCAAATTGGTCTAATAGTTGTGTTAGGTATGGAAGGGAAGTAAGAGGTTTGGTAAGGGTTAAAATTACATAATCTGCAAAGAAGCAGGCTTTATATTGTTTTCCAGTTTATCCCATGAGTTTGGGGGTATCTTTCAATATGTCTAGCAAGGGGCTCTATGGCAAGTGCAAAAAAGCACGGGCGACAAAGGGCAGCCTTGTCTTGTGCCTCTCTTTAGACAAATGTTTGAGGATGTGAATGGGCCCCATTTTATATAAGCTGATGGGGATGTATAGAGTACTTTTATAGTATGTTGGAATATTGGGCCAAATCCCCATTTCGATAGGATATAAAGTAAATATTCCCAAGATATTGTGTCAAAAGTAAATATTCCCACAATATTGTGTCAAATGCTTTTTGTATATCCAAACTTAAAAGCATTGCAGGTGTTTTTGTTAAATTTGCAATGTGGGTTAAATGAATAACTCGTCTAATATTGTCTCCTGTATATCTAATAGGGACAAAGCCCGTTTGGTCAAGATGTATAAGGATGGGGAGAAAAGTATTAAGTCTGGATACCAATATTTTTCCAAAAATTCTAAGGTCTAAATTGAGAATGGATATGGGGCGATAGCTAGCACATTGGGTGTTATCTTTATTCGCTTTTGGGATTACAGCATTTGTGCTTCTAATGCTTCCGTAGGCCAATAATTTCCTTGGGCAATATAATTGAAGGTTTGTACTAAATGAGGCCATCTCTGAGAATTTCTTATAGTATTGTGATGAAATCCCATCAGGGCCTGGTGTGATGTTTGTTTTAAGGTTCTTAATAGCTTGTTGTACTTCTTCAATGGTTATAGGACTGTCTAGCAGTTCTTTATGATTCGCAGTGATTGGGGGCAAATCCAGGTTGTGTAAAAATTGATTCACTTTTTGTTCAGAGAAGGGTGTATTTTGGGTATAAAGGTCCGAATAAAATTTTTCAAATTCTGTCAGTATAGAGTGGGGATGGGCTGTTAAGTGCCGTTCTCTTGTATCAATTTTATGAGGGATTTTATAAGAAATAATTGTGCCTTTCAATGAGTAGTTAATTTTTAATCTGAAGCTTATTAGTTCATAGTTTTAATGTCCTAACTATGACAAAATTACACACACTATTATGTTTAAATTGTCAACCGCAAAATTAATAGAAATTTGCCTAATAGGAAAAACATTCTAAGCAAATTTCAATATATATTAAAATTTTGTCAAAACAAATGCCAGTTGTTCAACTGCTGCTTGCTAATTTTTAAACAATGTTGCAAAAGTCTTAGTTCCCCAGCAAAGACAGGCTTGTTAACCAGCTGAATTGTCTTACATTGCATCAACAGTCTGAGCCATCAGGGTCGAAAGCAGAATGGGACAAACACTGTTTTTTTATAGCAACACGTACAAATCTTAAAAACCTGTAATAGATGTATATTGGCAAGTTTCTTAAAAAATGTTTTCTTATTAGACACATTTTTATTTAGGGGTTGATATGTCTTTTAACAGGGAACAGACATTTGACAGATTTTTATGATGCCTACGTGAAGTAATAACAGTTGTTTGTGGCTTCTTACTTGGCTTCTTACTTGTGAATGTAAAAGTATGGAATCTGTCTGAAACACGGTATTTAGAGGGCTCCAAATTACAGGAAGACCATCTCCCCTAAACTAAATGTTATTTATAGAATTAAAAAAAAAAATAAAAAAAAATAAAAGATAGAGCCTTGTATTTTTGACCCAGATAATACAGCAATTAACCCTTATTAGAGGAAAATCAATCCTGTTGGGTTTAATTAAAGTTCAAGTGATATTTTTAGTAGATATAAGGTTACAAATTACAGAACAACCCCTTATACAGAAAGAGCCAGGTCCCAAGCATTCTGATAATTGGACCCATACATGTATTAGTTAGACTACATTACCTGCAGATGTCAAGTATATTTTGAATCAAATATCTGATAGTTTAGCAGATCTGGCCTGAAAAGTTAGTTTGGATCAGGTGAAAAATACTGTTATCATTACAGAGAAAAAGGAAATACTGCAATAAACTTGCAAGGGTTTGCCATGTTATAATCATTCCCTGTGTGCCGGTGAATGTTTGTTTCCATATTGACTCATCCCATTTATTGGCCCCCCTATGCCCAACATGTCCCCGGGGGTTGCTCCTATTCTAATGTGATGGTTTATTATTATTATTTGTTTTGTCCTATTAATGTACTCAATTTTTTTATTTCACTCCTTCTTCCATAACTTTCTTTAATAGCGTATGCAAGTTTCCTTCTAGAGGGTTTTTATCTAACACCTTATATTGATTACCAAGTTGTCACATTACTACTTTTTGATACATTACTTGATTTATTAAATTTTTTCCACCCTTATCTGACCCTTTCAACAACACATCCTTGTTGTTTTGAAAATGGCTTAATGCATCTCTCTCCTTCGTAGTTAAATTGTCCAGTAATATCATTGGTTCCCTTAATTCCATATCCCTCTGTACCCATTTGGCACAAGAACATTTACATTTGGTGCTGTTGATAATGAGGGTGTTGTAACTATTCAGTACAACTCTCTAATATTCAGGGTTAGATGACCTACCAGAGTTCCTTGGTATCCGATTCCTGCACAGCAGTGATGTAGTTCCACACAAGTCCTTTGTTACTTATAATTTTATTTAGGAGAGATGCATTTCAGCACTGTTATTAACTTTATGCAGGAACATGCAGCTATAGAGACCGCTCTCATACACTTACAGCTACAGGAACAGGAAACTACACACACAAATTGTATGGTAGCATGTGCATTCTGGGAACTGTAGTTTTGTATAACATAACTAACATATAAAAGATCTATAATAAAGATTCAACAGAGGGAAACCACTGATTTTTTTTTTTTTGTTTCCCTTAAACCTGTAAAAGCCTATATGCTAATCTTGTCTTAACCCACTAATTCTCCATCACGTTCCTGCAATAAGCTCTAAAAGTTCTATTCCAGTCTTATCTTTCATGATGGGATCATAAAGTTTACAGAGTATTCACAAACAGTAACTTATCCTTATCAAATTTATCCTAGGATCAGCCACCTTTGAAGGGCAATGGCGGCACAAACAAGTTCCAAACCTGAAAAGTTGATTGTCTACAATGAATTTTTTATTTATTTTTATTTTACATTCTCTCCCCCCCCTTTCTTTTTTGGGAATATGCCCACTTTGACTCTCTCTCCCTTTCTTCTTTGCCTAAAGTGAGCTGCATCGTTTTTCTCTTATCATCTACTCCTTCAAACCTACAGCACCCCCCACTACTTCATTTATTTTCCAAGGGGGTGGGGAATACATTATTATCTGTTTATTGTCAGTCTATGTGGAACTTCCATTTTATTACTATCTTTTATTTCAGATTGAAAATGATCTATTTTATTTTGTGAAAGAAGGTAGGTGTTTGACCCTGGAGGTATAAGGTAAAAGGTATTTAATAAAAAGGTATACGGTAAAAGCTAAAAAAAGGTTTAATGTAAAAGGTATTTAATAAAAGGGTTTATAAACTGCAATACAACAAAGGGGATATAATATATAGAATAAATATATATGGGAATAACATATAGAATTATGTCAAAAAGAGTGATGAAACCAATGAAAGCAATAGAGAGAAAGGACGTGCATTGTAGTGTAGACAAAAATGGTCAGATGTCACGTGGGGTTAAACTGCTCCTCTGAGGTGTATGGTGCGGAATACATCACCCTGGGTATTAGAGGAGGTGATGTGAATAAACAAATATTACAGATGGAAGCAGGATGGATGTTTCAGTTTAAGACAGGGGTCCCCAACCTTTTTTGCTTGTGAGCCACATTTAAATTTAAAAAAGAGTTGGAGAGCAACACAAGCATAAAAAAGTCCATGTGGGTGTCAAATAAGAGCTCTGATTGGCTTTTTGGTAACCCCTATATGGACTGGCAGCCTACAGGAGAGAATGTTTGGCAGGACATCTGTTTTTTATTCAACCAAAACTTGCCTCTAAGCCAGTAATTCAAAAATAAACACCTGCTTTGAGGCCACTGGGAGCAACATCCAAAGGGTTGGAGAGCAACACGTTGCTCGCGAGCTACTGGTTGTGGATCACTGGTTTAAGACCATGTATGCTGATGGAATGAATTTTTCAGTAATTCACTAGAGTTGTCTGGGGGAAGTCACACAGGTTGCTAATATGTTAAAGCTAAAAGTATATTAAACTATTTCTTGTCAATTTAGTACTGGAAAGGTGGGAACAACAGAATCTAGGAGTTTTTGAGGCAATAGGACTATGATTGTTACGGCACGCTAGGTTCTACCCTTTTTGATAAGGACCTGATGGCAGGGAGCACATTTAGGAGAGAAACTCTTAGAGATACTGACACCTGAAACTAAACTCTTTTTTTTTTACATCTAATATAATATTGGCTTTGAAAGCTACTTCTAACTTGGCCATAAAGTATTTGCATTATGCTTTTACATTACCTGTCTGATCTCCCATGTTACTGTATGAGGGGGCTGCCATATTTGTGCAGCAGGAGTCCGTTAGCATTAGAAACTGTAACAGTTTCACAGAGTGTCAGAGAGTCAGGCTTAGGAACTTCAACTAACAATTATATACAAAAACAAACCTCTCCGCAAAAAAAAGATCAGCATGATCTACAGGTTACATTTAGGGGCAAATTTACAAAATTCACGTGAAGAGATCAAAGTTCGATTGAATATGATCGGATATTCAAATATTCGAATTATCAAATTATCAAACAGATCGAATGATCAGATATTCGATAATTCGATGATCGAAGGATTTAAAATTTTAAAATCCTTCGAATACCCACTTAGCCAGATTGAACCTACCAAATACCAATAGAAGCCTATGGGGACCCCCCCCCCCCATAGGCTTCTTTTGCTAAGTCCTGCTCGAATACCATTCATATGATTGAACGCTTTGAATCATACAAATTTTTCGGAGACTTGAATGAAAAAGTAGGATTTTTTCGTGAAATTGAATATTGAGCAAAATGATAGCCTAAAACTATTCAATAAGCATTTGATAGTTGAATGCTTAACGAATTTCGAATAGATTTGTAGGATTTTTGGGGAATTAGCCGCTTGGCTTGTCAGATAACAGAAGGAATTTATGTTCCACAGAGTTCAGCTCAGTAACAACTGACTCCTACAAATGGTTATTGTTCAGCCTAAAAGGCCAGGTGAGCACTGACCTTAAAAAAAAAGTATGAAGATACAGAGAGAGCCAGTTGCTAAAATACTTTGGGGTATATTTATCAAAGAGTGAAATAAGAGATTACCACAGTCTGCTAGAGTGACATACCACCTCTCTCCATTGAGTTTTATTGGATTTTTAAAGGTGCACTTTCAAACTTTGAAACATTTGCCTTTAAAAATCCCATAGAAATGAATGGAAAGAGGTGGTATTTCACTCTAGTGGACTGTGGTGATTGCTTAACTCTTTGATAAATATATTTCATTCTCTCATAAATATGCTGGAGGGATAATTTTTATGCAAGTGTCAATAGTACAATACAGTACACACTATTTGCCTGTTCAAGTGTAAGGCTTTTGTAAACAAATTGATGAAAAAATAAAGCTAAGCTGCATTGTGGAATAATGGATGCTGGAATGGGGTTGCTGTTCTAAAATGAATAACACCCTAAGCGATACAGTGGGCAATATGATTGTAAATGTAAAATAATACCCGTGAGAGTGACTTAAAGGTGTTTTTGAGAGGGGGGTTTGGGAAAGATTTTGCCCAACTTCAATAGTTCGTGCCACAAACAATGCATGAGGTTAAGGACATTACCCAGTTAGTTAGGGCTACAGTAGCTTGTGTTTGTGTTTATTGGTTGTTTTTAAAACTGTAAAGAATTGGTCATAAATTTGATACAAGTGCTTTTTTGGGGGATGTTTTTGGTTGATGATAAAATGTTTTCATGAACTAATTGTGGACAGCAGTTAAAATGTTATTGCTTTGGTAGCATATGTAATTATATTACAAAAGTTTTTGATATTAAGAGTATGCATTTCAATGTCACTGTGTGGGAAGCGCACTTCGCTTAAAAAATTATATGCCTTTTGAAGGGTAGATTCAGCATCAAACTGATATATGGATATGTTCATTGTGCACTGTGCAGCTCACCTTTACAATCCGACTTAAATGTCAACCCTAACTAAATACCCAAATCAAACGCAATATAATTGTTTCAAATTGGGAAAAAACTTATTGGCCATGGCAGCTTGTATACAGATGAGTTATATGCTGTGTAATGCTCCAATGGGGACTTTCATCCATGTTATGTCTCTAATACTGCATCATGCAACAGAAACTGGTGCCCGCAACATACTGTATCATATCTTAGTGGCATCACCACACCTAGACAGCTGTTTCGCTACCCAGGGTCAAAAGGACTGAATCCAATCACAATAAGCTGTTGATACAGCAAATCTATCCTATATCCTACTATGCACAAGGGACACTTTTAAATTCACCAAGTCTCTGTACCTTCACATAAATTATATATACCCATATCTATACTTACTATAGAGTTTAGTATCACAATAGCCTTTGATATTATGTCTGACCAAGAAATCATCCAAGCCACTCTTAAAAGCATTGACAGAATCAGCAATCGTAACATCACCCGGCAGTGCATTCCAAAACCCCACTGTGAAGAACCACCTATGTTTCTTAAAATTAAATTATTTTCTTCTAGTCTGAAGGGGTGACCTCTGGTACTGTGATCCTCATGTTTAAAAAGGTCCCCTAATATTTGTCTATAATGTCTTCAAATGTACTTGTAAAGTGCAATCATGTCCCCTCGCAAGCACCTATTTTAAAACCTTGATAGTCTAACCCCATATTTGTCTTCCATTCCAATAACCAGTTTAGTTGCATGTTTCTGCACTTTCTCGAGCTTATTTATATCCCTTAAAAACTGGAGTCCAAAACTGTACTGCATATTCCAGGTGAGGCCTTACCAGGGAACTATGAAGATCTATAATTGTTTTCATCCCTTGAGTTAATGCCATTTTTTATTTAAGACCATACTTTATTTGCTTTAGTGGCCACAGAATGACACTGCCCAGAAGTATACAACTTATCTACAAAAATCCATAGATTCTTATCGGTTAAGGAAACTCCCAACACACTGATATTTAGTGTATAACTTGCATTTATATTTTCTTTGCCAAAGTGCAAAATCTTGCATTTATCAACACTGAACCTCATTACCCATTTTTCCAACTTAGTCAAATCACTCTGCAAAGTGGCAGCATCCTGCATATAATTCTGCACAATTTCGTATCATCTGCAAAAATAGAAACCGTACTTTCAATGCCCACCTCCAGGTCATTAATAAACAAGTTGAAAAGCAGTGGCATAACTACCAGGGGTGCAATTGCACCAGGGCCCCCACCCTCTTGGGGCCCATGGGAGCTGCGATAATGGTTATGGCAGGCGGTTATCTAGGGGGTTTAGGCAAAAAGGATGCACACGCACACCTGGCCTCTCCAACAAAATACTGCACAGTGCATGGAATTAGGAGGACGGCACCTCCAGTTAGGCAACAAACGAAAAAGATATCCAGCACACGTGTAATGCTTCAGGGATTGCTCCCGTGTTTAATGTCTGTCCAACAAGACAACGTTTCAGGGGTGTACAGACATTAAACACGGGAGCAATCCCTGAAGCATTACACGTGTGCTGGATATCTTTTTCGTTGGTTATCTAGGGGGAAAATTTTAGCACACATGCTATCAACACTCCAGCATGGCATTTATAGAAGTAAGCGCCTGACGGGGGCCCAGGTGCCCATCCTGTACCGGGGCCCGCCAGGGAGTAGTTACGCCACTGTTGAAAAGCAAGGGACCCAGTACAGAGCCCTGACGTACCCCACTAACAACACTGGTCCAATTAGAAAATGTTCCATTTACCACCACTCTTTGTAGTCTATAATTTAGCCAGTTCTCTGTCCAGTTACAAATACTATGCTCCAAGCAAAACGCCCTTATTTTAACCAATAACCTTCTGTGTCACTGTATCAAATGATTTACCAAAGTAAATCACATCCACTGCTATCTCAGAATCGAGGTCCCGGCTCACCTTCTCCAAAACAAATTGTTAGTCTGGCAAGATCTATTGAGCATAAAACCATGCTGGCACACACTCATAGTATTATCATTTGCTATGTAGTCCAGTATCTTGTACTTTATTAACCCTTCAAAAAACTTTCCTACCACTGGTGTCAGACTAACTGGCCTATAGTTTTGAAATGTGTAATGACTGCATGAACCTGCTAATAAAGCACTGTTATACTCTGCTCATCCCAGGATACCAAAACATAACAAACAAGATGTCTCCTATACCTCTGCATCAGCCTGCCGTTTTTCTCCCAAAACCTGGTGAGCCTACCATACCTTTTACTACTTGGATCCAAATGTTTGAAATTTACATTTGCTGCTGACCAAGAGGGGATTTCTGCTGCTATAAAGTGTGCTTTACTTATTCACTGCCTGGGAGCAGGCCCGGATTTAGGGAGATGTTTAACATCTTCCAGGCCTGGTCTGGCAATCCATCACTTCCCTGTAGTTCCTTTCTATGCATCTGCGGGCTTTAGGACCGCTCCTCCATCCTCTCACTGTGGTTCCCCCCCCACCCACTCCTCTGTTCCTGTGCTGTGTGCAGGCCTGCCCTGCCAACAGGAGGAAACAGGGAGGAGAAAGATCGTTGACTTCACTGAAGCTGAAGACCTCTCTTTGTGAGTCTCTCTGCACACGCTTAGTTTTTTTTCTGTCCGTCTGTCTCTCTCGCTGCACTTTCTGTGAGTCTTGGTCTCTCTCCCTCTATCTCTTTATCTGCAC
>CM044442.1:69603680-69618978 GCA_024363595.1 Xenopus borealis
AAAAAAAATAACAGTTCCAGCTTTTAAAAATAATTCTACTTTACAATAGGGAAAATGCCATTGTTTTGTATTTTTTTTTATAACTTCTGGGCATACAGGATATGATGTAATTAACAGTTCACCAGGTATAACTTGGCGAAGCAGACTCTGGCAAAAAGAGTAACAGTGAAAAATTCTTACTTTTATAAATTTGTATAGCAACGATTGTTCACCTGCATGAAAATTTATTAGCTCTGAGTTCTCTTGCTAGCGAATTGTCCTCTACACCTGTTAGTAAATTGGCGATGTCCCTTCAGAAAGTCTTTTCAGTGACATTCTCTAGCTATGGCCCCTTCGCCCTTTAGTATACTTGCCCCTTTTGTATACTAAAATAACCTTTTAAACATGAATTAAACTCATTAGGATTGATTTGCCTGACAAAATTATATCTTTGTTGGGATCAAATACAAGGCAAACTGAAGGAAAAAGGAAATCATTTTTAAATAAATGAATTATTAGATTAACACAGAGTCAATGTGAGATGGTGGCTGAGCTAGTCTGTACATTAATATTTCATAGTAAATTAATTTAGTCAACTGCTCAAAGCAGTCCTAGACATTTTGATAAATTGACATCTTTATTAATCTCTTTGCACACCAGTATTACTTCTTGTGTGATTGTAGTAACACTAAGGGGCTGATTTACTAAGGCTCCAATTTCGAAGTGGAAAATACTTCGAAATTTGACCATCAAACTTTTTTTGGGGGGTCATTTTTGATTGAATATGGCCGTTTTTGATTGAAAAATTGACGTATTTGATTGAATGAAAATCGCTCAAATTGTTTTGTTTGATTCGACTGTTTTTCATCAAAATCCTTTGATTTCTCAGAACATGGGCTAAAATGGCAATTTGGCTTTTTTTAACTGGTGAATAGTCATAGTCCAAGGATTTTTAAAGGGCCAGTACTTTCAAATTCAAATTTTAACAATTCAAATCGAATTTTGGGCTATTCGATAGTCAAGTAGCCCAAAATTACTTCAAAATTCGAAATTTGAAATTTATCTTTAATTTATAATTTTTGAATTTTATTTTCAGCCCCTTAGGGTCCTATTATGTTGTGTAAAATAAAATTCACCCAAAAAAAGTGTGATTTTTGGGGGCCACCTGAAAGTGGGTGGAGCTACCAACGGCCAATGAAAATTTAGCAATTTTCTATACACTACTCCTCTCACAGTTTTAGGAGTACAATTGTGAAACTTTGCACACTTGTTCTGCTTATGTTAAGCGATCCCACCCTCCATGCCCCTGTGGTGGCACCCTGAAGATGCCATTTTTTACCCTAGACTTTCATTGGAATATTTTAAACTTTTGCCACTCGAACACCTTTGAAGTTACACTCGGCAAACTTGGGTCACTTAGTCATGGTGTCAACCTGAAAATTTCTGTCACATTTTGGGGACTCCAAAAAGTGGGCGGAGCAACAAACAGCCAATCAGATTTTCCCTATTGACTTCAATGAGAAAATGTAAAAGGCTGTCATTCCCACAGTGTTAAAGCCAGAGACCCCAAACTTGGCATCGTGAGTGACTGGGGTTAAAAGTTTGAAAAGTGGGTGGAGTCTACCACAACCAATCAAATATTAGCCATTTGTTTAAATGGGAAAAGTTAAAACTGTTGCTGCTCTTACACTGTTAATGGGAGGGTCCTCAAACTTGGCACAGTTGGTCACTGGAGGACCGGGATCAAAATTCTGAAAAGTGGGCAGAGCCAAAAACAACCAATAAGATTTCTTTGATTTCAATGAGAATAATTAAAATTGCTGCCATTAGCACATTATTGATGTCATGGACCTCGAATATCACAAAGGTGGTCACTGGGTGTTTGCATTTCAAAGTTAGGAAAAGTGGGCGGAGCCACCAACAACCAATCAAATGTCATTCATTGACTTTCAATAGAAAAACATAAAACTGCTGCCATTTTTACATGTTAAATGCCATGATTCCGAAACCTTAAAGTGTTAGTCACTTGGTGACTCTGGTTCAGAATTAGAAAAAAAAAGGGGACGGAGCAACAACAGCCAATGGGATTTCAGCCATTCACCTTAATGAAAAACATCAAACTGCTGCTATTGTTATGGCGTAAATGCCAAGTGTCCCAAAGTTAGCCCAATTACTCACTGGGTGACTGTGGTCAAAATTTAGGAAAAGTGTGTGGAGCCAATAACAGCCAATCAGATTTTACCTATTGACTTCAATGTAAAACTTTCAAATACAGCCATTCTCACAGCTTTTAAAGCCAGAGACCCCAAACTTGGTACAGACCATGACTTGGTGACTGGGGTTAAAATTCAGAAAACTGGGTGGAGCTTAAAACAGCCAATCAAATTTCACCTTTTGCTGTTCAATAGAAATATTTACATTGCTGCCATTCTTACACTGTTAATGGCAGGATCTTCAAGCTTGGTACATACGGTGACTGGGATTCAAATGTTTTTTTTAAAGTGGGTGGAGCCAAATACAGCCAATCAGATTTTTTTAAATAGATTTCAATGGTAAAATTTGATCTGCTTTAATTCTCACAGTTTTAAACCAGGTTTCAAAGACTTTGGATACACTCTATGCTCCAGGGGCGACTGGGCGTGACCTCTACAATGTTTCCAAGCCAACATCATGTGGTTTTTTCAGAAACCACACCATCTAGTTGTTAGTTGAAGTTTGTAAACCTGACTATTTTGCCAAACTGACTGTCCCACCTAAGCCTGTCTGTTAGAGAATCTAATACTAACAGACTCCTGCTGCACAAATATCGCAGCCCCCTCATACAGGTACATGGGGCATCAGACAGGTAATGTAAAAGCATTGTGCAAATACTTTATGGCAAAGTTGTAAGTAGCTTTTAAAGGCAATATTATGATGTAAAAAAAGTAATTTCTGGTGTCAGTGTCCCGTTTATGCACACTAGTACCTCTCTGAGGTGGCAGGCTTCAGGCTTTCCAGTGTCATTCCCTTGATCTTCCTATCAGCCAAAGAAGTTATCTCCTGACCTAAGCATTATGACTTCTGCCAGGGGGGATTTCCCTTACCAAACAGTGCCAATCTGTGACCAGTTAATTTCAACAATGTCTACATAACATGTTAGTACTCCTTACACTTCTTACGGAGTTAACATACGCATGTCCTTGCGGTTAATTAACTACAGATTACCATTTGACCTCACTCACAATGGTCTTATGCATTGGGCATTTACTATGGCATTTTGTGACAAAATAAAGTCTGTTTTTTTTATTCCATTGTGTCTGTGTTTGTCCTTCCCTATGCAAGCCACACCGTTGTTGAAGCAAGCCAGTGTTTTTTTAAGGCAACTCACATGAACATACTATATACATACTATATACAGTACATTACACAGTACATTAATAAAAAATTTAAATACATTAATAATGACATTATATACATCAATTATAAAAGTTCATATCAACAAGCCAACCCTGACTTTTTGCTTGTACATTGTATACTTTACTGGTAGGAAGTACTGGAAACATGTCCTTGGAAACTTTATATTCTTTTGTGTTTAGCAGGGTCAGACTGGGCCAGCAGGACACTGGGGAAAAAAACATGGTGTGCCCTTATTGGCCCCTGCCGCCCGGACCTGCTCCACTGATTGGAAAATCGTGTCGCGGGGCATAGCGGCCAAGAATGTTCACAGCATGCCGTGTAGCATGCACCTGTGTGCTGGGGGTTTTGTCAGGAGGGGGCCCCCGGTAACTGCAAGGAGGGCCCTTTGTGTTGCAGTTCTGTGGGCCTCCAATGTTCTAGTCTGACCCTGGTGTTTAGTTTTATTTTATTTGTATTACCATGCCTTGCATAAAGATGCTTTAGCCATGCAGCATATTTGTATGGATTAAAAACATTTGTTTATTCTTGTCTTGTAGACATAATTTTCCCAGAGAGACTTTGGCCCTGCTCAAACAGTTAATGGATCTTTATTTGAGCATACATGCCCCAAGCATTTCTGTGTTCATATTATTGCTTTAAAAAAACAAAGTATTTAGTTGAGCAATTTAATACAGTTCAAAGAATAAGGACACTCAATGAAAAGAACAAACATAATTTTCTTAAAATTGGAACAGTTATATTAAACATTATAAGACTACAAAAAAAAAATATTGCAATGATTGCTCACAATTTAAACATCTTCTTGTTATTGGCATTTCAAGTCATATAACTTTAAAATACAAATCATAGTACTTGTTTAGCATGGTAGAGAAATTATGGCTACACTATAGGGTACAATATTGTTTTAGCTATTTTTAATGCTATGTAACTATAATAAACACTACATACTGTGCATTTACTGTATAAAATATAATGAATGAGATTGAGCAACTATTCATTTAACTCTAATTTAAGTTCAATATTATTTTTGTAACAGGCTTCAATTTACAATAAGTAAAACTGTCTACTGACGCAATTTGCAAAACAGACAAAAATCATGTTTAGTCCATAAAATTTCTACCCCCCATGAATTGCAGGTGCAGGTTAGACTATATCCACCATCCCTTGTATTGAGAACAATATACCAATAGTGAATTAAATCAGTGCTCATTTTGATAAATTGCATGTAAATTGCAAGTTTCCCATTGCTTTTGTATTATATTCAGGTCCCTTTCAGCTTGCAGCATCAACAACTGCTTTAGCACATGATTCACTAGGCAAAAGTCAAATATAGCGACTTTTGATAAAACCTATAAAACCCGCCAAAAGAACCCTTAGACTACCAATATGTCAAGTCTGAAGTAGTGATGAGCGAATCTACCCAGTTTTGCTTCACCAAAAAACTTGCGAAATTCGCGAATTGGTGAAAAAATTAGCGAAACGAGTCACGGCACATTTTTTGACGAGCGTCGCGTCAACTTCCCACAAACTGTAAAGAATCATGAATGTGCATAAGATATCCATAGTATTGGATATTTCACCGGTATTTGCATTTTTACTGTATATTACTACTTGTATTATTAATATTCTAAATATTATCCTTGATTGCAAGATGCTGTAAGCAGTGGTAAAGCACCATAACAGTTTTATTATTAAAGATGATATAAACCCCCTTTTGAACAAAAGTTCAATGAATAGTGAACACACCTTATGTCTTTGTTTTCATCCCCCCCAAATGGTTTTTGTGAAACAACTACACTGGGAAAAGAGGAACATTTAAGCTACTCCATGTATGGTACTTGCAATAATTAAGTTATCAGTGCACAGATAAACAGAAGTCCAGGGGGATCATCTGTGTGCTGGTATACTAATTATCTGCCTTACAAGGACCAAACCTGGATTAATTTAGTTTCTCGGTTTGTCCTGTTTAGTTCAAGAAACAGATTTTTCAAAGGCAAAATATATGTTCAGCACAAGCCAGTTTTTGTAAACTTATGTAAAAGGGGTTTACTGCCCAACATCTTCTAATATTTGTTCTTCAGCTTTCAAGGGCCAGTGACCCAACACAAGCGAGATTTATCTGTGTATACTATAGTGTTCCTTGCCCTTCGTTCCTACAAATTGAAGCATAAAACAGTTTTTATAGCATCAAACAATTGACAGCAGTATACACAATATTACATGTGTATCGGGAAGTTAGAATTTGCCCAGTTATGTCTGTATTTTAGAATTCACACTGGTGAATATTTATATAAGAAGGCGGGGTCACGTATTATAGAGGGCTAAGTTGTGCAGTGGGTCAGATGTTTAGATGGTTTCAGGGGCTATCAACAATAGAGGAAACTATAGGGCAGAGTTTTAAAAACTCAAGTTGGTGTGTTTTGATTCACAAAAAATAAGATTAAACATGCAAATATATAGTAAAACCTATTCTAGTGAATTTATTAAAGAATATATAAACATGAAAAAAACCCTGCAAGTTAAAGCTGGTGGGCTTTATATAAGGAAATTGTTCCTCTATTTACCCAGTTTATTAAAAAATCAAGATTTTCAGCCTCATTGAAAATGAATAGAACAATGTGATTTTCCACATTGTGTGACAATTTGGTTTGAAGTTTTTCATAAATGAGCAAGCTGTTGAAAAAAAATAATACCCTGCTTGGATACATTGTATATGGGTTACTGATAAAATACAATTCAATTTATACAAGTATGGGACCTGTTTCTATATAAAGAGACTTTACATAATTTGGATACCCATACCTTAAGGTAATATATTAATATATATAATCATTTCAACATGAAATAGACCCAATGGGATTGTTTTGCCGCTATTAAGAGTTAAAGTATGTAAAGTTAGGAGCAAATGACAGGTACTATTGTATTATTTCAGAGAAATAGGAAATACTTTTTTAAAGGAACAGTTCAGGGTAAATCTAAAAACTGGGTAAATAAACAGGCTGTGCAAAATAAAAAAATGTTTCTAATATGGTTAGTTAGCCAAAAATGTAATGTATAAAGGCTGGAGTGACTGGATGTGTACCAGATTCAGCGTAGAGAGATTCAGCTCTCTAAATCTGAGTTAGTCAGTGACTTGAAGGGGGCCACATGGGACAATTCAGTGAGTTTGCAATTGATCCTTAGCATGTAGCTCAGATTCAAAAGAAAGTTATGACCACTGTTGCCCTGCCTCAAATCACTAATTGGTTAATGCCTGGTAACCAGGGTAACCAGTCGATGTAAACCAAGAGAGCTGAAAAGCAGGAAGTGGTGTTCTGTTCTGCTAGGTTAGACGTTCAGTCACTCCAGCCTCTATACATTGCATTTTTGACTAAATATATTGAATTTTTTTTACTTTTATACAGTACAATTCCTTTAAAAATATTATTTGCCTATAATGGAGTCTATGGGAGAGTGCCTTCCTGTAATTAAAAGCTTTCTGGATAATTGATTTCCTGATAATGGATTCCATACTCAAAATCAGCAATATACCATATGCTTCATTTCATGAGGTCACTTAAAATAAAGATACGCCCGTATGCACATACAGTATGCAAAATGAAAAGTATATAAAAAGCCCATAAATGTAAATGCTGACATGTAAGCATCTTAAATGTGATTTAAAAAAGAGTTTACAGTGAATAGGGTGTTTGTAATACCTGTAAGTATTATTTAAAAGGTCTACTGAGAACAGCAATTATGTCTATGGTATCGTAACCATCTGTCTTTCTAATGGGTTCTTTCAAACAAATAAAGTTAAAAAGGCAACATATGTCTACACTGATCTACAGGCACTGAGAGTATAATAACACTCAACCTAGTAATGTGCTTGAATGAATTACATACTATATGAATCCGTCTAGTAAAAAATGTATTTCAAAATAAAAACAGTATGTGGTGTCTGCCTTACTGAAATTACATTAGTATTTTTTTCTTAAAGGAATTACCAAATTTTTTTGTGCAAAACCATTTTGTAAACACATGTCTAATTAATAGCCATATGTGTTTTATTTTTTAAGTTGGTTTACCAGTAATTGTATATCTGCTTACTCCCACATTAATTGTGCACTGTATCCACTACCATATCCCCCAAGAAAGATCTCATTACTTGTGACAAAATTTCATGATATTTGCAACATGTGCCTAAATAATACCTTTGCAAAAAAAAATCTTTTTCGGCAATGTAACACAAATTTTGTTTGATCACAAAATGGAGCATATATTTGTTTGCGCCAGACTTGGTGCTTTGCTGTGTTAATGAGTTCCAGTGTTTTCCAGTATAACAATGGATACATGCCAAGTTGTGTCCATCCATTTTTGTTGGGATCATGTCATATTGATACAACCTGCTAAGAAAGCCCTGGAATTTATCCCAGGTCCATGCTGACAGTAATTTCAAGATGCCATTGATCAGTGCATACTCACTTCAGTTTCCAAAGGACCATGTATTCAATTACATTTTTGCTCATTGTGCTGCATTATAAGGTCACCAGTGACAAAACTGTACAGAGCAATAGCACACAATCAATTCATTTTAGAGTCAACTAGTTTAAGGGGCTGTTTACTAGAATAAGTATATATTAATTAAAGGTGAACTGTCACCTTAAGGAATAATACCAAATTATTTTCGATCATGTTAGTTTAGCAAAATAAACTTTATTTACACTGTCATTTAAATGCTTCCCTCAATGTTGGAATTGCACAATTATGGCAAGCAGACAGGCACCATTTTGTGTATCGCCCCAAAATATTATGTATGCACCAGAATGGGGGACCTAATGCCCTACACAATTATAGAGTATGAGGAGGGAATATGAAGAGTGCAGTGACATCTAGGAAGTGCTGAATGGAAAGTGAAAGTAATTGATTGCCCCACCTCTATGCCCCAGGAATAGAGGTTGGCAGGTAATATATTTGATTAGGCATCTAAACACTTTCATACCACTTACCTCGTTATATAATGTATATATAAGTTCAGAAGGTACCTGCACTCTTCCACTGTTGAAGATTAGGTGCTTGGTCAAGTCTTCAATATAATTTGCAAAATGGACCTCTAGATGTAATGTCTGTTTCTCACCCATAGATGGCGTGCGCACCAAGCAAAAAGGACCCAGAGAGTAACTACGTGGGCAGTGTCTTAGCAACCCTTGAGCAGGAGCTCTAATTTTGTCTGCAGTGACAGTGCTCATTATCACCATACGGGGAATCGCATATGTATATAGATCGAAGGAAAAGAACCAGGAATAAGAAAAAGAAGAAAAACTAAAGACTAAGAGATAAAACATAAAAAATAAAAAATAATAAAATCAAAAATAAAAATAGAGAGAAACTTCAATAGAGAAATTATATAGAGCGAATTGGAAAGAAGATCTAAGGCTTAATCTGAAACCCTTTAGAAGTATAGTTGGAGGAATCCATACGCTGGGTGGTTGGGGATGGCCCATCATTATAATCAAGGGTCACCCATCATGGGTCAGCAATAAAGGTTGTAATATCTCCCGACCATACCACTGTTTGGCAAATTGGGCTCAAATCCTCCAAATAGAGGACTTGAGAATACTACCGTAAATACTAGGATTCTAGGTAAGGTCAGTCACCCACAGTTACTCATTGTAGGGACATATGACACTCGCCCGTCCAAGAGAAGTATGTTGGTATGTATAATGTATAGGCATAATAATTCTTATTATTCTTAATAATTCTTATTCCTGGTTCTCTTTTCCTTCTATCTATATACATATGCAATTCCCCGTATGGTGATAATGAGCACTGTCACTGCAGACAGAATTAGAGCTCCTGCTCAAGGGTTGCTAAGACACTGCCCACGTAGTTACTCTCTGGGTCCTTTTTGCTTGGTGCGCACGCCATCTATGGGTGAGAAACAGACATTACATCTAGAGGCAAGCAGAAGCTGGATCGGAACGGCACGCTATACCGCTACCTGATCCAACATGGAGGAGGAAGGCACAGTTCCGGTAACAGACTGTGTCTACCAACAACTATGGTCGACTAATGGCGACACCAAGGCCCTTTATTGAAGCATACACTTTCTATACGGTAACAACAGCCGTTCTGTAATGCATTTCCTTTGTGTATATACTAAATGGAGACTTTTAGGTATCAGCGCACAAAATATATAACCAGAGTTGCCGTTTGCAACTTATATGCAGCAATTATACTATGTAACAATGTTGTATACGTTTATTGATGAACTTGCTTCCTACTGAGAGATAAGATCATGTCTAGCCCTGAACTCCGTTGTTTATATTTTGTTTTGACTGTCTTTTTTAATTGTTTTTTTTTGTAAGTTTAGTTTGTTTTTATTTGAGTGTGACATCACCATTAGTGTTTCCCGCCACTGGGGGTTTATTAGGGTGGTGTTTACTAGTCGTGGCACTTTGAGAAAGGCTAGACTGCTAGCCGAAACGTTAGGCTTTTTTTGCAAATAAACCACATTATTTTTTGGTAAGACCTGTGAGTGCAAGCCCTTTTCTTTATGATAATCATTCTCCCTTGTTGGCTTTGTGCACCCAGGCATATTTTGTCCTGAAATTAGAGTGCTGGCTCCTTGGACTGTGCCTTACCTTTAAAAACAACAGGGATTGTTTGTCCATATATTGCAATATATTTAAGCTGGCCAACTACGTCAAAGTCATCCCATATCTGGCCAGTCCTACGCTCAATTTTCATCCGATTCATTAAGAATTCCATTACTTCATTAAACATTTTACAAAGGGACTAAGTTTTACCTGCAACTTACTTGCTGCTTTCAAAGTAAAACTCCCAAACATGGATGCCCTTTTATTAGACACCAGTGGGATCACCTGACTATAGCTGGGAAGGGTGGGGCTACAACAGAGAGCTGGTCACTGCTCCAGTATTTACTTTGAAAGCAGCAAGTAAGTTGCAGGTAAAACTTAGTCCCTTTGTAAAATGTTTAATGAAGTAATGGAATTCTTAATGAATCGGATGAAAATTGAGCGTAGGACTGGCCAAATATGGGATTACTTTGACGTAGTTGGCCAGCTTAAATATATTGCAATATATGGACAAACAATCCCTGTTTAAAGGGTAAGGCATTTTTTAGTAGCTGTATGCACAGAATGTCTCAATGTCTTAAATATATTGATAATGGGTTGAGTGCAGAGGACCTCTTGCATTTGTCTATGTATTTTGTGGTCACAGCTTCATTGCACCCCCACTTAATGGTTTTAAAAATTAGTGGTGAGCACAAATTTTTCTTGTTTGTTTAGGATTCTAATGGTTCGGTATGCAGCCAAATCTTTCACAGGATTTGAGGTGCGGCCAAATTCCAAACTAGTGAATTTGGGGCATCTCGTTAATTTTTTTCTGTATTTGTTCTTTCCATTATCAATCTGATAGGCCAGTTTGTCATCATGCAAACAAAGCTGATATTTTTATTGTCCTAGACTTCTGGAATTTATCATCTCCGAACCCTGAAATAATAAGCAGCCTGACATTCAATTCCATGGAAGGGCATCGGCTATGTTTTATCCTTCTTAATTTTTTTTTCAGGGATTCAGTCAATATTGATATTGATCAAATTAATGATTTGCTAGATGACTGATCAGAATTAGATTGTTTCAGAGTGAGACTTTCTGATTTGTTATGGATCATTATTCCATTGAATTCCACTATAATTACAAGACCATTATGGAACAATCAGAATTGATCTATTCATAAAGATTGTTAAGGAATCTGGCCTTCAAAAAAAGCAATTTGTTTAAAAAAAAAAAGAAAAAGGGACCTCTGTTTAAAGTGGATGAAAGCAGAGTGAAGCTACTGAGGGCAAACTTGAATCATTCAATAAATATATAACATTGCCATTTCCTGGCATATCGAATAAACTATGTAAATAATGTTGGATGCCTTTTCACCATTTGTAACATAATAAAAGCTGCTTTGGAATGTTTTCTATTCCACTAAATTAGTTTCAAGCTTAACTGGAAAGCTGCAAACATATACACACGTTTATGGACATTTATTTACAAGATGCTCAGATGCTAAGAAGCCTACAAAATTTCAAATGACTGAATAGTTTATCTGAGAACAGGGCTGCTTTAATAAAATGGTATATGGGCCATCTCCCTGGCCCAGTGATTTGGTAATCCACTGTGCCACGTTTTTTAAAAATATTTCTTTACCTACCTACAACCCTTGCTACTGATCCTGCTGCCTTTCTCTTTTTCATCTTTTTGATTCAACTTGGATTTTTCAGCAACATATTGAGCAAGTAGGCATAAAGAAACACACCAAGCAGCTGTGGGACCAGGGAAATAATAAAATGTTGCTTCTGGTATTCTACTTGTGCAGGTGTAATACTTTGTCTATCCACTGATCTTACTAGCATTTCACAATTTAATGGAGTGCTCATTGCCCAATCAGCAGTAACATTTTTCAAAACTGGTTTGTATTGCATTTTGTAGTTGAAATTCAGTAGCCTTGCTGACCATCTAGCTATATGCATTCCAGCTCTTCCTAGTCCCTTTGTTATAAGCTTTGTTAAAGGGCTATGATCCATGCATAAGGTAAATTATCCACTCCATAAGCAGTATCCATTTTTCTGTTGCCCAAACACATGTTAGAGCTTCTATTTCAAGAGTGGAATACTTACACTCTGTCTAAGTGTTCTGAATGATCTGTGTGAGAACTGCACAGAATTCAGTAGCCTTGCTGGCAATCTAGCTAAACACATGCTAGCTCTTCCTAGTCTATTTGTTATAAGCAGTGTAGTTAAAGGGCTATGATCCCTGCATAAGGTAAATTCTCTACCCCATAGGTAGTTTCTCCATTTTTCTGTTGCTCAAACACATGCTAGAGCTTCTTTTTCCAACAGCTGAATACTTACACTCTGCCTCTGTAAGTGTTCTGGATGCAAATGCAACAGTTTTCTCTGTATGATCAGCATTTGTGTGGGAACTACACCAACGCCATAGTCTGAAGCGTCTGTAGTAACCATAGTGGGTAGTGCAGGATCAAATAAAGCCAGTGCTGGACTGTTCACAATTAGCCGTTTCACTATTTCAAAGCTATATTGAGCACACTTGAATTTCCATGTAGTAGTTCTCAAAGTGGCTCCACAACTGAAGCATAGTTGGGAAGAAACTTGAAACATCATGAAGTAAGACCTAAGAAAGCTTGTAAAGTCTGAAAATAAGATGGAGTAGGTGCTTGTCTTACAGCGTTGACATGGTCAGGGTCAGGCAGAAATCCCTCTTGTGAAATTATATGACCCAGAAATGAAAGCTGAGTTTGTCTTATGTGGGATTTGGAAAGGTTTATTTTCTGTCTTGCAGAATTAATGCATTTCAGAACCTTTTCTAGGTACTTGTCATGAAGATACATAGTTGGAGCATAGACAATTCTATCATCCAAGTAGCATTTTTACACCAGGTATGTCAAGGAGTATAGACATCAGTCTTTGAAAACAACTTGGTGCTGAAGCCAGTCCATATGGTACATGCTTGAACCAAAACAAACCATCATGCATGATAAATGCAGTGAAGTCTCTGCTTTCCTCATGCAGTAATAGTTGATGATAATCACTCTGAAGATCCAGGGTAAAAAATGATTTTGCTCCTCAGAGTTCTGAAATTATTCCCTATGTGTGGCAAGGGATGATTTTCCATAACAACTGCTTTATTAGGTTCACGGAGATCAACACACAATCGAATACTGTATCTCCATTTTTCTTCATTGTTAAAACAATTGGTGAAACCCATTTGGAGGATTCAGATTTTTTAATCACATCTTCCTCTTCCAGTTTCTTTAGTTCCTGTGAGTCTCCCTTATAGAGTAGGGCAATTGCCCTGGCATACTGGTTTTCCATCTCATCTTAACTTTGTGCACAAAGTTCTTTGCACAGCCCAGTGAAGTGTTGCTTTGTGGTGAAATTTTGGGCACAGACTGTGTGGCAGGTACTGATGCTGTTATAATGAGACCATCCACTAATTGTAGGTTTAATGCAGCAAAGAGATCCCTTCTGTCAGGCTCTGCTGGGATTCGAGCCAGGGACCTTTAGGTTTCTGGCTCGATACTCTATCCATTAGGCCATATATAGATTTCCTGGTCTCTGCAGCCCCAGCCCAGCAGCAGCCTGATTGGTTGCAGTCAGCCAATCAGGGCTGGCTCAACCCTATTTAAGGCCAGCCCTCCATGCACACCTGGCCGGAGCATTAATTAGGCCTTTAGTACTGTGGCATTGTCCCTGATTATAGTCTTGCTTTAGCTCTTGCCTTGTTCTGCCTTCCCTTGTCCCCCCTTGCCTTGCCTTGCCTTGTCTTGTTCTGCTTTGTTCCCCCCTGCCTTGTCTTGCCTTAACCTTGTACTCACCTTGCCTTGCCTGTTCCTAATCCTTGCTATCCTCTCCTCCTGCTCTCGCCCCTTGCTATCCAGTCTTCCTGCTCTCGCCCTTGCTATCCAGTCTTCCTGCTCTCGCCCTTGCTATCCAGTCTTCCTGCTCTCGCCCTTGCTATCCAGTCTTCCTGCTCTCACCCTTGCTATACAGTCTTCCTGCTCTCACCCTTGCTATACAGTCTTCCTGCTCTCGCCCTTGCTATCCAGTCTTCCTGCTCTTGCCCTTGCTATCCACTCCTCCTGCTCTCGCCCTTGCTATCCACTCCTCCTGCTCTTGCCCTTGTTCCAGCCCACTCCTTCCCAGATCTACGCCCGCACCGTCCTGTCCCGATCCAGTACGTCTACGCCCTCTTCTCCCTGTTCCAACCTACTCCATACCGGTTTCCTGGGCACAAGACACCCTTGCCTTAAGGACTTGCACCTTCCCCCTTCTGACTCTACAGCGCCTCCTACCCAATCCTTGACACCTTCCAAGTATAGCAGTACCCTCATTCACAATGTAAGTCACATTTTGCAGTATTTTATTCAAATCATACAGTCAATGGCAAGCAACCATGCACAGGGATTGGATCCTTTAAGTAACAAACCAGTCTCAGGGCAGGTGCAACAAGCGTATATTTTCAGGAAAATATCCTTTGTTAGTATAGAAACAGCTGAACTTGTATCAAGCATCAGGTGAATGGAGTGTCCCTTGTCAGCAGAAGCAGTATTGACATTGGCAGTGCTTATAAACCTGTCTAGAATAAATATACCAGCTTTATGCACACTTAATACTGTAACATTTGTAGTAGTGACTTCCTGAACATGTTTAGTAGAATTCCGTCAGTTTTTAGCCGAATGACCTACCTTGTTGCATTTTCGCCACTGCACAGCTTTTGCAGGACATGTAGCATAATTTACAATGTGTTGTGTTGAACCTCAGCTAAAGCAACATTTTTTATTTATATTTGCTGCACAGTTTTTTGCATTGAATAACTTTCCTTAGCACTGTATTTTGCCTATGACTGTGTATTAGGCCACAGTACTGGATTCACATTCTGTAAATTCCCAGCAGTTCCCATGACTGAGAGTTTTAGCCACTACTGTTTCAATTTAGCTAGCAACTGTAATAGCCTTTGCTAGGGTTAAATCCTGCTCTAGAAGCAGTCTCTCTCTAATGCGATGTGAGTTTTATTTTTCCACTATTTTGTCTCTTAGCATTCCATATGTTAGATTCCCAAACTCACAGGTAACAACCAAATCTCTCAAAGCTGCTACAAATTGTACTGTGAATTTACCATTAAGTTGTCCATGTTGGCGGAATTTGTCTTTCTGCAACCACATTTACTCTTGGCACAAAAAAAGTTCTTTATAGCAGTAAGAGCAGTTTTGTAAGTCTCATCAGGCAATGGTAATGTATAGAATATACGCTGTCCCTCTGCTCCCAGGCAGTGAAATAGTAACATATTAAGTTAGGCTGAAAAAAGACTCACATCCATCAAGTTCAACCTTTTTAACTTTTTTTTTA
>CM044442.1:69635552-69682627 GCA_024363595.1 Xenopus borealis
GTCTGCCGGTGTGTGGATGTGGGAAGTCTTTACCCGTCAGTAGTGATCTACAGGTAGTGCAATCAGGGCACCGATAGCAGCCCAATTTCTGTTGGCCAGACAACCAGTTTCGTGTGACTCTGGTTTTATTCACAAAGTCAGTCTGTACCAGAATATCCCTGAGACTCTGGTTCTTTTTATGACCAAACATCGGACAGGGGGCTTGATATAGGGATAAGGTGTTATCCATAGCAATAATTGACCAATTGCGTCTGACACATTTTTGGAGGTGTCTTGAGAAGTGAGTGTATTTAGTGGTAAAGATCATATTGGGGAGTCCAGGGCTATCCCGGCTTTTGTCAACAAGAAGGTCCGCCTGTGTATAGGACAATGCCCTTTCCAATGAGTACATCTTCTTTGTATCCCCTTTTGAGAAACCTATGGAAGGTTTCCTCCAACTGTTCTTTCGCCGTGACTGGGTTACTGTTATTACGAATGGTGCGGATAAATTGTGAGTATGGTATAGATCTGATGGTATTCGGAGGATGTTCGCTTGTCGCGTGGAGAATGGTGTTCTGGTCGGTGGGTTTTCTATATAGGCAAGTCCCCAGTCCTATCTCAGTCTTAAAGATCTTTAAGTCCAAAAACTCAATACTCTGTTCATCCGCATTAAGAGTAAATTTTATTGGTGAGTCCAATTGGTTTTTTGAAAACCTCAACCAATTGGACTCACCAATAAAATTTACTCTTAATGCGGATGAACAGAGTGGGGCAACAGGGACCTGGCCCTATTAAGAAGAGAAGCGAAGTGGATATATAGATTGGACACTGTTAATCCACGTGGATTGAATGAGACCTTACCCATGGGATGTTTTCTTTGATATTTATGTTGGAGTTAACCAGGCTTTGCCACTCTGGCTAGGCTATGAGTACTTTACTTCTGCTTGTTGGATACATAATTTCCTTTCAACCCTGACAGAGATACATGTAAATTGCAACATTGTTGCTTTCCCCTTGGGACTTCCTGGTGGTTTTATTTTCCTTAGTACCTTTTTATTTTCACTGTATTTACCATTTCTCAATATTCACACTACACTGCCTCCTTAGACTTCTTTACATGATAATACTACAGCAGCTATAAGTGGGTATTTACCGAAGTGTGTAGAACCATCTCCACATAGCCCTGCCTTCACGTGGTTTTTGTAGGTATGCTCTCCTCTGGGGATAACCTAATCCCAATATAGCGATTCTAAGACGCATGCCTAGTGAGTGACAATGAGCGCAGGTACTCTGTACTTCTGTTAACTTTGCGGGGCCGCGTCGTGCTTTCGGCAAAATTGATTGGGAGATGCCTCAACCACTGGCGTTTAACTTGAGAAGAGGACAGAAGTACTGGTCCGTGCGCCCGTTTTTTGATAGAGGACGGTTACTTGCCGCCGTTGCTATGGTAATGACAGGCCGGCAACGTTCTGACACACGGAAGTCTGATGCGCAACTGTGCGCACGCCCACCTCTATACTGCGTCCTTACTGGCTGGAGATTCGGCGCATAGCTACGATTGAAATTTGTCACGGGGGCAGGATAGTGTGTCTCGAGTGTGGTAAGGTGCGATCCTTTTCTGTATATAACTCTCTGTTAACTTGGGGTATGGTTTTCTTGTGCTCACTATCTTTGGCTCCCTAAAATCTTGACTTTTGCTATCTGCACTGTTACTAGTATTTGAACACGGCTTTTGGTGATAGCATTTTTGGTTGCTTAGCAACCAATTTTTGGCGCCAAAAACGCTGACACTGGAGGGTTTAAATATCGGGGGAGTTTTATATATATATATATGTGTGTGTGTATATATATGTATGTATAATTTGGACAAAAAGAACACTCCTGGGACTTGTTGCAAAATGTAAATCAACGTTTCGGCTCAAGTCTGGAGCCTTTATCAAGATTAAAATAAACATAAATATGTCACACTAAAAACACATCCTGGGTGTGCCTTTCACAAACCACTCCACCCATTCACCACTCCCCATGCTCTGTAACCACAAAAAATGCATAGCAACCACCATTCAGTGGTAACAATCATGTCAGTTGCATCGTCTCTAAAATGTAATTTTCAAACATAGTGTATATCCCCAGTAATTTAAAAAAGCATCATAGTTACACAACTCATCTTATCTGGAATAAAGGAAACAATTAAAGAAACATTGTTCATTAAATCCTTTTGGTGACATTGTATCCAATTTCCTAATCCAACAAATTTCTCGCTGTAATAGCATTTGAGATCTGTCTCCCCCCCCCCCCCCCCCCCCTCCTGGGTTCTGGTACATGATCAATGCCTATATATTTAAACGTGGGCAATCTATGCCCCTTCTCAAGGAAATGCTTAGCCACAGGCTTGACTGTTTTATTATCTCGAAATGCAGTACTGATAGCGGACCTGTGTCCATCCATCCGGAGTCTTAATGTTAAATCAGTTTTGCCTATATAAGCCAAACCACACGGACAAGTGATCATGTGTGGTGGTACAAGTGAAACAATGTTTTATCTTAATTTTTTGCCCCGTGTGTGTGGATGGTGAAAAAATTCTGCTGGAGACATATATCTGCATGAAATACAAATGGTGCACCTAAAGCCTCCCAGTTTACCTGACATCAGCCAAGACGACTGTTGTTTATGGTAACATTTCACCGGGTCGGTGAACACCAATAAATCATGCAAATTATGTCCCCTAATATATGCCATTGTGGGGGGTTGTGGGCAATGTTTAGCCAAATCTTTATCTGCTTTAATGATGGACCAATTGCGATGTACTATGTGTTTTATCTGAGCAGATGAAGTATTGTATCTACTCACGAAAGTCATGTGGTCCCTAGAAGATTTCTCAAGAGGTGCCTGTGTCCGCTCTCTAGCCACTGAGAGTGCCCACATGTCTTGTATCTGTTCCTCGCAGCGAACGATATTGGAATTATTCCTGAGGTCTCGACAAAACTGCGAAATTGGTAAAGATTTTTTAAGGGTATTAGGATGACAACTAGACATGTGCAACAAAGTATTCCTGAAACGAGTCACCTTCCCGCCACACCTCTACATCCAGGAACTGTACACTTTGTTCATTACAGGTTACCGTAAACCTGATCGGTGTTGGCAAGGTATTTAAATAATTAACCATAGCTAGACATGATGTCTGGTCTCCATCCCATACTAAAAAGACATAATTGATGATTTTTTTTTAGCATATTAACCGCTCACCAAACTTGGACATAATGTTATTCAGCTCATGCTGGTGCATATACAGGTTGGCGTAACATGGCGCCATTGAGGCACCCATGGCTGTCCCGGTCTTTTGTAAATAAAATCGTTTCTCAAACCTAAAATAATTAAACTTGAGACATGCCTCCAAAAGAGTCAAAACAAACAGTATAGGTGGGCCTATGTATTGATTTAATTGTTCTAATGACAGCCTCACAGCTTCAATGCCTTCATTGTGGGGAATACACGTGTAAAGGCTGGTTACACCAATCGTTGCTAAACATACATTCCTATCCCTGGGAAGTTTCAAATCGCTAATACATTGTAAAAAATGAGGTGTATCACGTAAATAAGCCCCACTGGCTTGTACCACGGGTTGTAGTAATCTATCAATATACATGCCTATAGGATGTAACAGGCTATCTCTAGCCGACACTATAGGACGCCCCGGGGGTGGGTCTAGAGCCTTGTGTACCTTTGGGAGGGTGTATAATATAGGACATTTAGGATGTTTTTGCATTAAGAATGATTTCTCACCCTCCGTGATCAAGCCATTCTTGAAAGCATTGTCTGTGATAGAATCAATTTTCTTATTAACGCCTGTAACTGGATCAGAGTTAAGCAATACATAAACATTGACATTTTCTAACTGTGATAATATCTCGCTTTTATAATCATCGTAATTAAGAATTACGATACCCCCACCCTTATCAGCTGGGCGAATCACAATATTATTGTCCTCGCTTAAAGTTCTAATAGCCATCCTCTCGACTCCAGTTAAATTCTTCTGCCTTTTCTGAGATGAGATGTCAAGTTCCGCAACTCAATTTTCAATGGCCGTTTTAAATAGTTGTATCGAAGAGTTGACAGTCTTTGGGCAAAAAGTGCTCTTAAGACGCAATATATTCCTGTCACCCTGAGAGGCTTCACTTTTTTTGAAAAAATCTTTCAAATCAAGAGTCCTTACAAACTTAAATAACGCAACTTTGAACTGAAAAGGATCAAAGGTAACAGTGGGAACATAATTCTTAACTTAACAGTGAAGATTCCCCTGCTGTTAATGTGTGGGAAGACAGGTTAAAAATGGGAATATTCACCTCTTTGGTGGTCTTCCTTTTTTCCCCCCTGCGTATCGGGTGTCTCGGCCTCTTTCTACCCCTGACAGAGGTAATGTGGCTATCGGGGGTGCCTCTAAAAAATGTGTGTTTTTATCCGGATTACTGGCTATATCAATGCCAGGGGCACCCTTCCCGTTAGTGTCCATATTACTAGTGTTAGCTGTAGCCACACACTCGTCTGCCTCCGAATCCCCGGAGCTAGTGTCCACCGTGTTCCTTGGGTTACTTAAACGGGATTGTGGAGCCCATCTGAATCTAGGCGCATTATCTCTAACGCCACTCAGCCACATGTATACTCTGTGTTGTATATAATCTTCGTTAACCCTCCTTAGTTTTTCTCTTTTAAATCGCAGTAAGTCTCTTTTGTATGTTTCAACCCGTGTATTTACCTTATGTAGCATTTCACGTGCAGAGTCAAGGGAAATGAGCTCATGATGTTCTTGCTCGAACGCAGCCCGCTCTTTACGGATCCTGGCAAGTTCGGTGGATACTTCACCAATCACCAGGATCATCAGATCCAATGAACATCGATTCAGAACGCCGATCCACTTTTTACAAAATTCAGGATTTGTTCGGCCAATAGTGGGGATATTCCGGATTCTAAAGCCCTTCGGTATATGCTTTTCTCTATAATAGTCGGACAAAAACAATATATATATATATATATATATGTGTATGTATGTATGTATATGTATGTATGTATGTGTATATATGTATGTGTGTGTGTATGTATGTGTGTGTGTATGTATGTGCGTGTACTGCCTATTTGTGTATTGTGGTCCAGTCATTCCATTTTATATATCATTTTATTCTACCGTACTTTAAAGGAACAGTTCAGGGGAAAAATAAAAACTGGATAAAATAGGCTGTGCAAAATAAAAAATGTTTCTAATATAGTTATTTAGCCAAAAATGTCGTGTTTAAAGGCTGGAGTGACTGGATGTGTAACCTAACAGAATACAACACAACTTCCTGCTTTTCTGCTCTCTAAATCTGAGTTAGTCAGCAACTTGAAGGGGGGCCACATGGGACATAACTGTTCAGCGAGTTTGCAATTGATCCTCAGCATTCAGCTCAGATTCAAAAGCAACAGCTATGACTAATGTGTCCCTCCCTCAATTCACTGATTGGTTACTGTCTGGTAACCAGGGTAACCAGTCAGTGTAAACAAAAGAGAGCTGAAAAGCAAGAAGTAGTGTTCTGTTCTGTTATGTTAGACTTACAGGCACTCCAGAGTCCAGCCTTTATACATCACATTTTTGCCTAACTAACTACGTATATTGAAAACATGTTTTATTTTGCACAGACTCTATTTACCCAGTTTTTATTTTTATACTGAACAATTCCTTTAAGGCTGTCAATTCCTCCATTTTATTTGTTTCTTCTAGTTTGTTAATCCAGTCCATTTTTTCTGGTGATACTGGTTTTTTTTTTTTAGAATTTTGGTATTACTATTACAGTGGCCTGTAGAATGTGTGTGATCAGTTTGTCCTGTATTACATCTATTTATGTTTAAAATAACTATTTCTATACAGTTCAGAAATCTATTAGGCCTCAATTAATTGATTGTTCTAAAAACACTATTCCAGTATAGTTTTAATTTCACATGTGTACCATATATGACTGAATGTTCCTTTGTTTTTTCACATCTCCAGCTCTTCTCCAATGTTGTTAAAATTTTTGTGTAGTGTGCGGAGTGTTCTGTACCATTTACTCAATAGTTTTCCAGTTTTCATTATCTTTTTCCATGTCTGTTCTTGAAGGTTAATAGTTCTTTCTCCCATTGTTTCTCAAACCATATTTTCTCCCTTCGTGTTCCTTCTAGTAGCTTTTTGTAAAATTTTATAATTCTGTCAGTGGTCTTGTTATATTTTTCATTCATATTGTTTTTACATAGTTAACTGCATATAATTACAGTAATTCATTGTGTGATTACCCCATCTGGATTGGATTTTTTCAACGGAAATGAGTCTTCCGTTAATTATAAAGTGTATCTTTCAATACTGCCCATCTATCTAGTTTTCCTCTTTCACAGCTGGGTGGGAAACCTGGGTTCCTTGCTTATTACAATTCTGGAGAAGGAAAAGGGGGCAATGTTTTGGTCTTTTTATGGTTTATTCCATATCACCAATTTTGCCCCTATTGTGGAATGTGTTTTTAGTTTGGGAGGTAGGTCTTTTATTTGAATATACACATTGTTTCTTAAAGAGCAAGGAAAGGTAAAAATAAAATCCCATTTTTACTTTCTTTAATGAAAAATAAATATATCTCCAATATACTTTAATTAAAAAATGTATACTGTATGCAGTGAAATTCTCCCTTCATTTAGTGCTGTGGATAGGAATTGTCAGACGGTCCCTAACTTCTGGCAGGGAAACAATCATACTTATGAACAGCAGGGGAGTCCCTGCTGTACTTACCAGCCATGCAGAACTTGCAGCTTTGTTTTTTGATCGTTTATGGTGATCCCTAAGAAGCCCAGACCACACTGAGCATGTGTATGTAGTCTAGTCTTGCAAAGATGTATAACAGTTACAAGA
This sequence comes from Xenopus borealis, assembly GCA_024363595.1. Classification (NCBI taxonomy): domain Eukaryota; kingdom Metazoa; phylum Chordata; class Amphibia; order Anura; family Pipidae; genus Xenopus; species Xenopus borealis. The sequence goes on from CM044442.1 coordinate 69,642,436, forward strand.
TGACAGCCCCCTGTGGCCAACTTTGAAAGCATAAATCATTTGTTTGATTAGGCTTGTGGGCGAATAATGTTTATGGTTAGTATACCAAGTACAGCATTTCTAGCCTTATTCTATTTTACACTTTCCTTGCCCTATGTTATATTGAGTCTCAAATTGTTATATTTCTTTACATAGCTTGAAGACTGATTCTTGTTTCCAAAGCCAAATTCTATGAAGGTGAGTTGCAATGTAATACTTTTCAGGACTTTTGAGAGTTAGACCTCCTTCTGGTTTGGATTTTTTAAAGTATGACATCTTCATTCTAGGTTTCTTGCCTTTCCATAAAAATTGTGAAAATAAAGTTTAATTTTTGAAAGAAGGTTTGTGGAAGTTTTACTGGGATCATTTGAAATAAATATAGCAACTTGGGCATAATCAACATTTTTAAGATGTTTAGTCTTCCAAGCCATGATATTGTTTTTGTTTTCCATTTGTTTAGTGTTGTCTGGATTTATTTTAAAAGTGGAATGTGGTTTTTGCATATAACTTGTCAAGGTGTGATGAAACTTCAGTTTCTAGATATGTTATTATTTGTGCCACCCATTTGAAGAGGAGAGGGCTTTCAAGGTTTTTGGCTAGGTTTTCTGGGATAGTAATATTTAGTATTTCTGAATTTTAAAGTTTGAGACTTAACTAAAGTTGGTGAATTCTGTTATCAGAATGTTGTTATCTGTTAGTAAATTTTCCCCTTAGTGTCTTTACCAAATGTGATATTATTCCCCAAAAAATATTAGTTTTTCCCTGATATTCGATTAGCATTTGATTACTAGGGCTTGACCGAGGGATCCCTTCAGAACCTTGACAAAAGAGAACAAAGCTTTGCCGCTCTTGTCTCCAGGATATTTGAAGGAATGTTGGTCTGAGGAGAAGGCCACAGTCCTTGTGCCCATTCCTGGCCCAATCAGGCTCCCCAGCCCCTGGTTGCGGCATAGGTGGTTAGGATTTCCCAATGTGGCTAAAACAAGGGAAAACCACTTGCCAGATTCCTCTCTGACATCCACCAGTGGAGGGAATTCCTGAAGGACTGGGGAAGGTAGATCCACTGATCCCAGTTTTTCACCACCTTGTTCCATTGGTCTAGGAAAAGGGTCTGGGCAGGTCTCATGTGCCATCTTGCTCCCTTCGTGACCGGGATGTCTGAAACGATGGATCCCAACAGAGATAAGATCCCAGGCTGGAACTCTGTCCCTTGACAGGAAACCCAAGGCTAAACTAGCCAGAGCTGAAAACTTCTGCGTTGTAAGGGAAACCACGTTGTCCCTGGTGTTGAAACAGGCCACAAGATATCAGAGATCTGAGAAGGCTCAAGTTGTCTCTGCCAATTCACAATCTATCTGTAGGAGACTAGGAAAGAAACGACTCGATCTCAGTTCTTGAGCAGAGTTTCCTTTCTCCTGGCAGACAAGTAGTAGTCCAGGTAGTGCCAAATTGAAATTCCATCCAGTCTCTGTGATGCCATCAGGGTAACTAGGACCTTCGAGAAGACTCTCGGGGCAGTGGACAAGCCACAGCATGCATCAGTTGAAAGTGTTTTCCTGCAATAGTGAAGCGAAGAAAAGCACTGATGAGAAGCCGCTACAGGTATGTGTAGGTAGGCATCCCTCAGGTCGATAAAAAGGAGCCAGTAATCTGGGAGGACTGCTCTCAAATGTAATTCTATTAGGCAATGCAGGTAGTGATATAAGCTTCTCTTCACTCCCTTTTCTTTGGGAAAGTTGAAAAGATAAAGTGATCTCCTACAGGCACTGTGATGAACTTGAGATGATTTCCTCTTGCAAGAATGTCTAACACCCAATGGTCTGAGATAGAGATGAGATGAGAGATGAGGTAGAGAGCCACTGCTCCTGAAAAACTGCCAGTCTGGCTCCTAACATCCCTTTGATGTGGGGATAGTCAGGATGACTTATTACCAGGCTGGGAAGACTTGGACTTGATATTTCTTGCGAAAGAGAAGTTTTTTCCTTGTCTCGAGGATAAGGGTTTTTAATTTTCCCCTGAAGACCCAGCAGGTCGCTGCCCAATTAAGAATCTGACTGAGGCACAAAAAAGGAGGACTGAAGTGCATGGGTATCTGTTTCTTCTTTTCTTGAGGTAAAATTGGCTTCCCCCCCAAGGCCTTGGAAACAACATCATCTAATATAGAACCAAACAGATCTCCTCCCTCAAAAGGTAGGGTGCATAAACCCATCTTGGAAGAGACATCTGCTGCCCAGAATCTTGGCAAAAGGGTTTGGCGAGCCGCTACTGAAGGTGCCATGGAGTGGGCTGCCAATCTGGTGAGATCTATAGCTTCTTCTGATATGAATCACATGGGCAACTTGAGCTCTGCAAGACTAGAAGAATATCTTTCTTATCCACACCCTCAAAAAGGGCTCGGTCAATACCGTCTATCCAGATGGACATAGCCTTAGCTACTGAAATGAGAGCTACTGCAGTTTTGCAAACTGCTCCTGCCACCTGAACCCTTTTTTGAGGTCTGAATCCACATTTCTGTGCATATGGTCTAGTAAGACAGAGGCATTGTCAATGGGTAAGGTAGTCTTCTTGCTAAATGAATGACTGGCGGAACTACTGAGGGAGCAGAAACCCGGTCCTTAACCTCTGAGTCCTTAAAGGAAAAAGCTTGTAGAATCTTGTACCCTGGGAAAGAAACAAAATCTTCTTTGCTGCTTTAAGCCATTCAGATTGATAAGGTCAGAAACCTCCTGGAAGAGAGGAAAAATCTGTTGATTCTTTGAGAAAGTGGTAGTTCTTTAAGGGTGATCAACCTCACCTCATCTTTCAACCAAGGATAAGTCAAACGTGCCCCTGGGACTATCTGCCTCCTCATCTGAACTCAAAAGAGAATCAGAAAACCTCTCCAGAGGCAAATCTTCATTAGAGGAGACTGCACCCCAGGCAGCTTCCCCCACAAGGTATATGAAACTTAAATATCTTCCACATACCCTGGAGTCATAGCTCCAGATGAGGAGGAGGCTGAACTGCAGAAATCCATCCAGCAACTTTTGCAAAAAAAAAAATATATATATATATATATATATATCCTGTGGTCTGGAAGTGCAGCTTCCCCTTTTTGCAAGCAGGCAGTTAAAGCCTGCCATGCATTCTGGATGACCTGAGAGGAGATTTTTAGATTTTCACATTTTAGAGGGCCCATGATAAAGAACCCAGGCAAGGAATCACCCACCTGGGATTGAACCCCAGACTCCACGGGGTGAAAACCAGTGCTTTAGCTTGCCATGCCACAGAGCAGATTTTCAGGCAAGCTGGGGAAGAAAGGTAACTCCAAAGAAATTAGAGAGAGGAAATTGACAGAGAAAAGAGAAATAAAAATAAAAAAATGGAGGGACCTTCCTAGCTTGGAGAGCAGAGACACCGGAGACTGCAGAATCCACGTGCACCTTAGAAAAAACAGCACAATACTGAAAAAACAAGTAAAAAGAATGAGGCATGTAAACCTCCAAGTGAAAGCATGCAAAGAAGTGTAGACTTGCCTAAAAACTAGACAAGAGGAGAAGGCTTGAACCTAGCCAGGACAGAAAACCCCTGAATGAGGACAAGAAAGGCAGCAAGAGCCACTGCCTTTCCAAGGTTTATATGACAAAAACTGCCCACAACCAAAATGGCAGATACGGCCTCCAAGGGAAGGAACCTGAGATTTGCCCTAATCCAAAATGGCCACTGTAGCACAGCATTGCATGGTCAACAGCATGCAGCTGGAGGATGAGAACTACGCTCTCCCCTACTCCCTGATTTCCCTCCAAACACCTGCTTTTCCCAGCGAGGAGGGGAAGGAAAGGGGTAGGATGCCAGGCAGATGTCTCCCCCTTGCTGGGGGGGGATATGGTGCCTAATTATATCGGATTCCTGTTGGCACAGGCAACTCAAAAGCCACCGACATGACAACCCTCAGGGAACCAGGGCATTGGGACAGCATAGAGAACCAGCTGATACCCCCTGTTCCAGCCTTATCCTCAAACGTTACACGAAGGGGAGGAAGGTAAGTACTCTGCTCAACTCAACTATGGAAGCTTGAATGCTTAGGGAATAAGAAGCCCAAACTAGGAAAGGACCCTAAGGTCTGAAACAGAGCAAGGACAGACATAAAAAAGATGAGTTGTGTTCTCCAGGGGTGCCTTTAAGGTTTTAGGGAGGGAGGGACATTCTGGTCTGGGGGCGGGGATGGGAGGATCCTCCCATATGTAATGCTGATATGGAGTGGCCAGGAAAGCAACAGTTATGACTAATGTGGCTCTCCCTCAAGTCACTGATTGGTTACTGCCTGGTAACCAGTCAGTGTAAACCAAGAGAGCTGAATAGCAGGAAGTAGTGTTCTGTTATGCTAGGTTAGACGTACAGTCACTCCAGCCTTTATACATAACATTTTTGGCTCACTAACTATATTGAAAACATTTTTTTATTTTGCACAGCCTATCTATTTACCCAGTTATTACTTTTATACAGATCAATTCCTTTGAAGCCACACATAAAATGCCTTTTAAATTCACAAGTCTTATTGAGAAGGTTAAGGAATTGTCCATGCTTAGTCATGTAGGTACTCTTGGAGCTGGAGTTTTAAATAATCTGCCATTTTGGCAATTGTGAACTTGGTTTTATTATCTTCATTTCTGTGCACCATGAAAATGAGCTTTTTTAACATCACAAATTGATGTACTTGCTAAGCACAACAATGGTAGAATTATATGACTCTACTAATGGGCGAAAAAAAAATAGCATGTTATGAATTTGCGGTGAATTTCCATGTTTTGCAGGTCACTGTTTAAATTTGTGAATCTCCTGCAAAAATTCACCAGCGAAATTTCGCCAACATTAATTTTTTTTTTACGCGCATCTTAAAAGTTGCTTGCGTCAAAAACTAAACTGATGCAGTCGTCAATTTGCGATTTTTATATGCTTTTTTGCAAAAATGTCACATTTTCACAATCTTTTTCATGAAAATATCAGATTTCCAAAATTTTTTAGGAAAAATGACTGATTTTTGACAAATTTTTTGGGAAAATGTCACATTTCATGATTTTTGCTTAAATTTTTCACCAGTTTGCGGGAGAAAATCGCCCATCACTAGACTCTAGATCAGCTTTAGGATGTTGAATTTTGTTAGTATGTCATAGTGAGAAGCTTTCTCATCTACCTATCAGGCTTCATGGTCTTTTTTAAGTCAAATATTCTGTAACTACTGTATTCCCCAGTTATGTCATGTATGAATATTCATCACTTTTGTTGTATTGTGTTTTAATGCAAAAATTGCCCCCCTCCACCCCCTGTGAAATTATTTCTTTTTGAAAAAAATACTGGTTCAGGGGAAAAGTGAACTACATAGCAGTTTTTCTCTAAAAGAAACATCAGTACTGAAAATAAAATGTAGGCATTTATTTCACTGGGGGAGTTTTTTTTTTTGGACAAGAAATAGCTTTCTTGTCCTTTCTTGCTCCTTTAGAGCAAATGACGCTGCTCTAATACAAAGTAAAGTAATTAGAAGTAGAATAATATTGAGGAGAAAAAAACATCAAAACAAACCAGAGTTATATTGTCACTAAAATGTTTTATTACCTTGGATTAATTAGAATAGATAAGAAAGTAGTATAGAATTATTTTTACAATCCAAAAAACTGCAATTGGCACAGGTGATTATCAAGTCACCCCCCCCCCCATATAGGATAAGGTGCTCCCATCTCAAATTACAAAATGTAAGAAAGATTAGGAGATATTGGGCACACTAATACTGTTCTGTACTCCCTATGTATTACCCTGGGGCAGTGTGTAGTTCGACATGAAGTTAAACCTCTCCAAAATCCAATAAAGAGGTGAGCTTGGACTCTGTAGATTTTGCTGGATAGGTAAGTGGAATAGAGTAGAGGTGAAAATGTAATACAAGTGAAAAGGAATGGAATGATTATGAGTATGGAGTAAGATAAATAATCGGTAACACATACAATAATCAGTAACACAAAACACTGCATTGATAAACTACTGAAACACATAAATGTTAGCACAAATCACATACATAACAATACCCTTTATGTGGTGGCAGCTACAGTGGTGATTTAGTGCTGTTTTAAAGTCCTTTTACTTACCAGCGATGCTACCATAAGAGGAGAAAACTGTATGCTTCTTCAACAGCATGGACTGTAAAATGGAGTCTTCGCTCACACAAGTCACTGTTTTAGGTTACATGTTGGAAGTATGGTAGCTAGGGTTGACAATTTTTCTAGAAAAAAAACACTGCCTTCCTATATATTTATCTTTTCCCCCTATTAATAACATTGGAATCAACCATTATTTATTTATTTTACAATTTTACCATATGCCTTATGGAGGTGCAGAATAAATACAGGAAGTGGCCTTGCATAATTACAACAAGCATCCAGCGGAGGGAGTTTGTCAAAGATGAATAATGGAATGTAGCTTACGCTGGAGACATGAAAAATACAATTAAGAAAAAAAACAATGTTTTTATTTGTACAACAGCTAAATTAAATGTCCCCAATTAGCAACATGCAGAAAAAAATGTTAAAGGGGTGCTTCTAAGGTAACTTAGTATGTTATAGAATTGCCAATTCTCTCTTGCAGCTCTTCAATCGATTTTCATTATTTATTCTTTATAGTTATTTGCCTTTTTCTTCTGACCCTTTGCAGATTTCAAATGGGTGTTGCTGTCTCCTTCTAAAAGACAAAATGTTCTGTAAGGCTACAAATGTATTGTTATTGCTACTTTTTATTACTTATCTTTCTGTTTAGTCCATCTCCTATTCATATTTCAGTCACTTATTCAAATCAGTGCATGGTTGATGGCAATTTTCTCCCAAGCAACCAGATTGCTTACAATTCAGATTGAAGAGTTGTTGAATAAAAAGCAAACTCAAAAACCTTTAAATAATTAAAAATGAAAACCAATTACAAATTCTCAGAATATCCCTCTCTACATCATACTAAAAGTTATCTGAAAGGTGAACCACCCCTTTAACTCATAATACCAAAATATTGCCACATTAAAAGCAATGGAGTGGAGTCCCACTCTCACTGCAAAACTGGAGACTTAGTCCATTTAAAAGCATATGGACATCATAACAATATACTGCAGAGTGCAGTTGTCAGCTGCTAATAGGGATAATATAAATTATTCAGCTGGTATTACTTTGTGGTGCCTCTTTAGTCCCACACTCACAATAAAAACTCTTTCCTCTTATGCTTTGTTTGCAATCAAAGTCAATATTGTAAATATCATGAGTGTCAGTTATTTATGTAACACGAGTGGGGGTTATGAGTTTGAGAGTCCAGGCTAATATTTCAATCGGCGCCATGAATCGTTTTTTCATCACAATATGTTTGTGCATCAGTAGCATTCCCATAGTGTAAAGTTAGTCTCTATGATGGTTTGTTTGACTCGTTGTTATAACCAGTCCACACACATTATATGCAGCATCTATTCCTTCATGTGCACTACAGCACTCTGAGGACTCTCTAAAGCCGTTAAGTCCTTGTGTGCAAACAACGTGATAGTATACAAACAAAAGGAGCATAATACATGATGTAGTAGGCATAATTGGACCACCCACCCACACTCAATGTCTTTTAAATGATTGATACTTGGGTGTCACTTATCTCAGGATAGCCGAGGCCTGATGTTGCACTTCCCCTCACAATCCTTGTCAAGCACTTAAATCATGTCCAGTCTAGTCTCTGTGTGTCATTCTGACTTACGTTCAATTCACTTGGCTGCTTCTTCAAGGTCTATTGCATGGGAGGTCCTGTAAAAGCGGTTATCCATAACTCCCTCTCAGACTGCCTTGCGAATTTAAAGTATACTACATCACATTCTGTAAATTACATAACACAAATACCATACTATTGAAGAGACAATATGGAAGTCCTAGAATAACACATCACTCTAAATAATTACACCTGATTCGACAGATGGCCAAAAACAACAGAAAAGATATGGCTTTATTCATCATTTTCAGACTAAGGGGCAGATTTACTAAACTCGGATGAAGGATTCGAATGCAAAAAATTTTATATTTTTTTTATTTATTCTGGGCTACTTCGAAGTACTTGCACTTTAAAAATGTATTCAATTGCCTACTAAGCCAGATTAAACCTACTGAGTTTCTATATTTGCCTATGGGAAGCTCCCCTATGTGATGTTTAGTACGATTTTTTTGAGAAACCCAATGATCGATATTTGATCATATGATAGATCGAATAGCGGTAAAATCCTACGAATTCGATATTCGATTTTGTCAGATTTTACTTTGTGAAGGGTTTTTAACCCTTGAAATTTGACCCTTGATAAATCTGGCCCTAAGTGACCCCATGAGTGAAAACCATTTAGTCTTTTTCTGCAATAGAATTTTATAACCCCATGAGTGAAATTCATTTAGTCTTTTTCTGAAATTACATTTTATCCAAGTAAGTACCTATAGTTGGGACTTTTACTTTTTCTAGTGCCCAGGCTTGCCAGCCATCTTGCTTGCTTCCATGGGTCTCTCAAAATTGTGATATCTTAACATAATGGTGAATTATTGCTCTCTTATTAGGGGAGATTCTGTCGCCTGACGATTAATCACTGGCGACAATCTCTCCGAACTGCCTTCTCCCTGTCCGCCGCCTGTTTAAATCAATGAGCGCCAGTGCCAAGTTTGCTCACGAAGCAACTTCGGGCGATTCCGGAAATTGCCACGCCGCGTGTGTATTGGCGCTGGCACTTTTTGATTTAAACAGGTGGCGGACAGGGAGATTGTCGCCAGTGATTAATCGCCAGGCGACAGAATCTCCCCTAATCTCACTGTCTGCCCCAGCCCTTATATGTTAACTTTTTTTGTATGTTGGATGCTTAAATAAGCTGTGGATGCTTAATTAAGCTGTCAAAATGAAAATAAGTTTATTTTTATTCTTAAAGCTATTCCTATTCCCTTTTCATTTTGTCTTTTTCTTTATCTTGTAGTGGGCACTGATGCATTGTGTTCACCTTTCCTGTTTAGTTACTTATTTCAGTTGAGGCTAACCATGCATTGCTTATCATAGGACAACACATGGGGGCTTTAACCAGTGATGCATAAGGCCTCATGTGGCCCTTTTGTACTGAACTATGGCTTTACCAAACTTCAGTCTAGAGTCTGAAGTCATATGTAAGAGTGTTCATGCCATACACATTAATATACACAAATTGGGTGTTATCGGGTGTTTATTCACATAGGACTTTTTCTTTGATATGTAACTAATTTGTCAATGTAGCAGACCCAATTATAATCTTTATAGTGTAAATTCATTGTTTTATTATTATTTAAATTGAGAATAAATTGTCTGAATAATAAAAACAGCATTAATATAATTATTTAGTATCTTGCAAAGTACTTATTCTTTATTTAAAAGATTATTCCATACAATCTGGAAAACACATTTGAGTAATCTTAAATTACTTATTTAATGCTATTATAAACTAGCAAAGTTTGCAAAAAGAAAAACAGGAACAGATGGAATACATAAAATACATATTTGTAAAATGTTATTCTGTACATAATCTAGACATCCTTAAAAATACTAAGAAAATGGCAATTCTAGGTACCACAGGTATGGGCCCTATTATCCAGAATGTCTGGGACCTGGGGTTTTCGGATAACAGATCTTTCAGCAATTCACAACTTGTCTACTAGAAAATCATGTAAATACTGTATTAAATAAACCCAATAGGCTGGTTCTGCTTCTAATACAGCATAATTATATCTTAGTTTGAATCAAGTACAAAGTACTGTTTTTTTTTTATTACAGAGGAACAAGGAAATCCATTTAAAAAATTTGTGTTATTTGATTAGAATGTAGTCTATGGGAGACATATTCGGAACTTTCTGGATAACGGGTTTCTGGATAACAGATCCCATACCTGTACTGCATACTGCAATTCTGCGTACTACTAAATAAAATCTTTAGTGAAACTTTTACTGTATTTTGCCGCTAAAAGAAACCCATCAACCCATCGAAAAAAAAACAATGATGTCAACGAATTTTGCAAATGTTTGCTGAAGCGAACTGGGAGAATCAAATCACTGCTAAAACAATTTTAAATGAATTTAAATGAAATGCACTGCACCCTGGTGCATTCTACAAAAGTCACCTTTTCCCTTCCCAGGTGTTGGAAAACAATATATAAAACCTTCAAAGGAAAACATTGTGCATATTTTTTTAAGTTTGCTAGTTGTACAATTTAAAATGTAATTTTTTTTATAAAGCAATGCCATATTTTGAATTTGGTTAAGTAACACCTATATAAGAGCAATTCTTGTTATCTCTTGCTGTATGGCTCACCATAGTGAATAGTTCCTGGTAATACTGTACGTCTGTCTTTATTCCATAGACAATAATGTTGATTGCATGCCATTATAAGTTTAACATTTTCAGAATAGGGAACATACATTTAATAAGATTATGGACACAAATAGTTAATAGTTTCATTAATACACCAGTTCTGTCTGAAAAGTTATGAAAACAGTATTTACTGTATATAAGCGTTTCATTTCCTTGCAGTGGAGAAACATTATTAGTCGGGGAAACCATATTAAAACTTGTCTTATTTCCTTTTTTTATTGTTAAAATGTGCTGGACACAATTAATGACATATTTAAGAAATATTTGGGCTTTGGTTTGGCAGGTGATTATCTTTTAACTTGTACATTGTGATGAATTGCAGGTGAGTGATATTAGAAGAAAAAACTGTCCAAAGACCTCAATGCCCCTGTTTCTGCCCTAGGTAGTTTTAACAAGATGGCACTGTAGTGAAAAGGTTATGTTAAGTGCAAATTTATGCATTTGAAGCAATGTAGGTGGTTCTTCATAGTGACAGGAGTGAGTTTGTGGAATGCCATGCTGGGTGACATGATGATGGAAGCGCTTCTTGGATGATTCTTTATGCTGCCATACAACATTTAAAAAAATGGGTTTATAATAGGTTGATTGGTAAATACCAGGACAATGTCAGACATTAACAAACACTTCTAATTTATTATGTTTAAGAATCGTTCCCTGACATTCAAGAAAAATGTTGCTTATTTAGTAAAGCTTTACACTGATGCATCAATTAATTGGTTGCAAATGATCACCATACCACAGAGAAGCAAATGTTAATGAATTAGTTTATGGCTGTATCTGTGTGAGGTTTGGTGATCTTATATTTTGGATACAACTTTATGTAACACATTTTGTCTTTTTTTGTTTTTTACGGAAAAAAATGGGGAGCAAGACAAACACAAAAAAAGTCCCTGTGAATGCCAAATAAGGTCTATGATCCACTATATGTAGTAAATATGTGGGCTGGCAACATACACGAGGCTCAGTCAGGAATTAAAAAAATAGCACCTAATTTGATACCACTAAGAACAAAATCCATGGAGTTGGTGAGAAATATGTTGCTCACAAGTAGTGATGAATGAATTTTTCCACCAGGCATGGATTTGCAGGAAATTTCTGCATTTCAACATCTGCAAATTTGTTTGATTAACTGCGGCAAGAATCCACCATTAAAATTTTGCTGTGACAAAAAGGAGCTAAAACAAAACTGTTGCAAAGAAAGAAAAGTCTCCACAAGAAAAAAAAATGGGCATTGCCTTTAATACATTTAAACAAAAAGGTTTCTGAATGCATTTAGAGTGGGAAAAATGTGTTGCATGCAAAATGTTGCCGTCCATTGGCTTTTTCGAAATTTTCCGCTGCTTTGCAATTTTTTCCAGCAAAGCAAAATGGTGCAGATTCACTCATCACTACTCAAAAAGCCAATGTTTGGGATCACTTAATTAAATAAAGCATATTGGTATGAAATGTAGCAAATGGCTTCTAATGGTTTGCAAATTATTAATTTATTTTCATTGTGATTTTAGCCTATTTTGTAAATCTTTTCCAGGATTGGCACATGTACACCATTAGCCTAGCATACCTTAAGCTAACATTTATGTGGTGTTTATACAAATTGCCTTTGGGTGTCACTGTGCACATTATGTTTACTATGAAGATACACAGTACTTTATGTACAGCTTGAGAGTGATAGAGTTCAAGTTACTGCAGTTGTGTAATGGCTGCATGAAACTGCTAATAAAGCACTGTTATACCCTGCTCATCCTTGGCTGCCAAAACACAACAAATGGTGACAAGGATGTCTCTTCTACCTCTGCAGCAGTGTGCACCTTTTCTTCGAAACCTGGGATAGCCTACCATACCTTTTACTGCTTGGATCCGTATGTCTGATAATTACATTTTTACTGCTGACCAAGGGGAGATTTCGGCTGTTAGAAAGCGTGCTTTACTTATTGACTGCCTGGGAGCAGAGGGACAGCGTATATTCTTTACATTACCATCACCTGATGAAACTTATGAAACTGCTTACTATGAAACTTATGAAACGTACTGCTATAAAGAACTTTTTTGTGCCAAGAGTAAATGTGGTTGCTGAAAGATTTAAATTCCACCAACATGGACAACATAATGGTGAATCCACATTACAATTTGTAGCAGCTTTGAGAGAGCTGGTTGTTTACCTGTGATTTTGTGAATCTAACAGATGAAATGCTCAGAGACCAAATAGTGGAAAAATAAAACTCACCATGCATTAGAGAGAGACTGCAAGATTAAATCCTTGCAAAGGCTATTACAGTTGCTAGTCATAAAAAGGGAAGGAGAAGAAGGGGAAGCTACAGAGTGTCGCACCATTCAAATTTTCACTACACCATATATATGGAGAAAAAGGCCAAGTTCATTCGGTTATATACGATTATATTATTGCAAAGGGGTAATCAAACCTATAATTCATGTGTTCGTATCAGATCAACGTACAAAAATTCATCACAAAAAATATATATTTAGATGTACCATCATGTGAAAAAACAAGAATTCAAAATTGATATATCAGTGAAAAATGCATCATGTGAAAATTGATGAGAGAAATAAATAATATTAAGTGCAAAAAAGACAAACTTGTGAAGTAAATAACGGGAAATTCATTGTGCAATCATGATTGAGACTTGATATGAATGATTTAGAATTGATATGAGTAAAACCCCTCTTGCTATTGGATGAGCAAGATAAGAAAGTATATTGTGCTGGTAATTAATTGTCTCCCAAATTGATTATGGCAACCATATACTGGAAAAAATGTTAAAATTTAACCTTTAATTAATTAAGTTAAAAAATCAACCGAAAATAGAGTTAAGAAAGAGTATCATTAAAAACATATAAAATACAGGAAGTGGGCCGGTCTGAATAATGCTAAGGAATTATTTGTAGCTACAAACGGAGTAAATTTCCTTATACAGATCCCCACATAGGGCCCAAAGTTGGTGATGGTAGTTTCTCCTAAATCGAGTGGTCAAATAAATAAATCCAAGTGATAAATAGTAAAAATTGAGATTCAAATCGGGTATTGTACAGCGCGCCTGTATGGAGTTAATCGTTGACAATACAATTGTGAATGGTCATTATATATCGGTTTGTTTGCTCATATAACCTTACTGCCGCAGAATAGTGCGCTATCTCTTGTCCTCTCAGAGGCACCTAAGTGGGGTTGGCCTAGTCCCTATTACTAAATTCTGTGGCAGTTTGGTTCTGTGCATGAACAATGAGAAACTGAGTGTATAGAAAAAATCTTTCTTTAAAACTCAAGAACTAAGACAATTGCGCCGCTGTATGGAGAAACCCACGATACTTATCTCATATATGGAGTGTTGATAATGGATCCGACCACCCTGGTAAGAACAAGGAGAGGGCCCAGGTTGAAAAAAAGAGAAAACAGATGCTCTGCGCCTGACGCGCGTTTCGCCACGAGGCTTTGTCAAAGGCAAAGATGGCTGCCGCATCTCGCGGTCTTTACGAGTTCACGGTCGCAGCTATTGGAGGGCAAAATCATGTGACCGCTACCTGTTTTGAGTGTGAAAGGCTGATCGCCGTCATAAGAATGTGAAAGTACATATTAAGTGCGCAGAATATGCCAGTGTTTCTTAAGAACACTGTAATCAATGGAATGATATCACAAGAATTCTTAAGAAACACTGGCATATTCTGCAGACAGACACCATTCTTGCTCAAAACATAGGAGATTATCCACAGTTAACTTCTAGACGCGCTCCCAATCTATCAGATAAACTTGTCTGTAGTCATTTCAGTAAGACAAAACCTAGAAAATCTGTATACTGTCCAGGCACGTTTCCATGTGGTTCATGTTCTATCTGTCCCTTTATTGATAATGTTACAAAAATCTCAGACAGATTTGGAAAAACTCATCACATTAGATCGTGGCACAATTGTAAGAGCATTGCAGTGATCTATATGATTACCTGCCCATGTACATTAAGATATGTTGGTAAAACTAAAAGAACCTTACATAAAAGAATATCGGAACACATTTCAGGCAGCAGAACCACTTTCACGGCTATGAAAGATTTGAGATCTGACACTTTACCCATCTTAGAGAAAGATGAGAAAATATCTCATAAAAAAATAAGTCCTCTTGGCAAACATTTTTATTTATTTCATAATGGCAACCCAGAGGGGTTAAAGGTTACTATATTAGAACATGTGTCTCTTGGTATAAGAAAAGGAAATCTAGATCAAGCATTACTGTCTAAAGAATGTAGATGGATTTATGAGCTGAATACCCTTAACCCAAATGGGCTAAATGAAAGCCTGTCTTTACATACATTTATAGGCAATTAAACTCATGCTCTCATAATCATGTACTCAAACATATGTTACTAACAACTTTCTTTCACTTCTTTTGATGTATAACTAGCCATACTATTTTTTGCCAGCAGTGATTTCAACTTAATGGGCTTTCTAGATAGGTGTCTTTTATTTTGAGCCGAACATTTCCATCACCGATGGGTTAAATGACAACCTTTCTGATAAGACATCCACAGAGAGATCTATTCACTTTCTGCGAATTATAACGATAAATTTATGTCCCCATTAGTCTGTTCCTTTTTAAATACACCATTTCTCTTGCTGAAGTAAATAAATTTGAGTACCGAAACCCTGTAATAAGCTGCGCACTTAATATGTACTTTCACATTCTTATGACCGCGATCAGCCTTTCACACTCAAAACAGGTAGCGGTCACATGATTTTGCCCTCCAATAGCTGCGACCCTGAACTCGTAAAGACCGCGAGATGCGGCAGCCATCTTTGCCTTTGACAAAGCCTCGTGGCGAAACGCGCGTCAGGCGCAGAGCATCTGTTTTCTCTTTTTTTCAACCTGGGCCCTCTCCTTGTTCTTACCAGGGTGGTCGGATCCATTATCAACACTCCATATATGAGATAAGTATCGTGGGTTTCTCCATACAGCGGCGCAATTGACTTAGTTCTTGAGTTTTAAAGAAAGATTTTTTCTATACACTCAGTTTCTCATTGTTCATGCACAGAACCAAACTGCCACAGAATTTAGTAATAGGGACTAGGCCAACCCCACTTAGGTGCCTCTGAGAGGACAAGAGATAGCGCACTATTCTGCGGCAGTAAGGTTATATGAGCAAACAAACCGATATATAATGACCATTCACAATTGTATTGTCAACGATTAACTCTATACAGGCGCGCTGTACAATACCCGATTTGAATCTCAATTTTTACTATTTATCACTTGGATTTATTTATTTGACCACTCGATTTAGGAGAAACTACCATCACCAACTTTGGGCCCTATGTGGGGATCTGTATAAGGAAATTTACTCCGTTTGTAGCTACAAATAATTCCTTAGCATTATTCAGACCGGCCCACTTCCTGTATTTTATATGTTTTTAATGATACTCTTTCTTAACTCTATTTTCGGTTGATTTTTTAACTTAATTAATTAAAGGTTAAATTTTAACATTTTTTCCAGTATATGGTTGCCATAATCAATTTGGGAGACAATTAATTACCAGCACAATATACTTTCTTATCTTGCTCATCCAATAGCAAGAGGGGTTTTACTCATATCAATTCTAAATCATTCATATCAAGTCTCAATCATGATTGCACAATGAATTTCCCGTTATTTACTTCACAAGTTTGTCTTTTTTGCACTTAATATTATTTATTTCTCTCATCAATTTTCACATGATGCATTTTTCACTGATATATCAATTTTGAATTCTTGTTTTTTTCACATGATGGTACATCTAAATATATATTTTTTGTGATGAATTTTTGTACGTTGATCTGATACGAACACATGAATTATAGGTTTGATTACCCCTTTGCAATAATATAATCGTATATAACCGAATGAACTTGGCCTTTTTCTCCATATATATGGTGTAGTGAAAATTTGAATGGTGCGACACTCTGTAGCTTCCCCTTTTTCTCCTTCCCTTTTTATGACTAATTAAAATAATGGAAGCTGTCAGCACATTCTCATCATATCAATTAATTCATTATATATGATGTGTTAGGTGGTGCAGACAAACAACCATATCTATTACAGTTGCTAGCCAAATTGAAACAGCTGTGGCAGAGGCTAAAACTCACTCGGGGAACTGCTGAGAATGTACAGATTGTGAATTCAAGACTGTGACCTAATAATGCGCAGTCACAGGAAAACTACAGCGTTAAGGAAAGGGATTCACTGCAAAACCGTGCAGCAAATACAAATAAAAAATACTGCTTTTGCTGTGGTTCAACACAACACATTGCAAATTATGCTAAATGTCCTGCAAAATCTGTACAGAGTCACAAATGCAGAAAGGGAGGACTCTTTGCTAAGGTCTGTCATAGTTCAGCTTAAGATGTTTATTAACTCACTACTACAAATGTTAGTGTTAAGTGTGGATAAAGCGGGTACATTTATTCCAGACAAGTTTATATGCACTGTCAATGTCAATACTGCTTCTGCTGACAAGGGACACTACATTAACCTGATGCTTTGATACAGGTTCAGCTGTTTCTATACTACCAAAGGATATTTTCTTGAAATACTTTGCTAACAATATGCTTGTTGCACCTGCCCTGAGACTGGTCAGTTACTTAAAGGATCCAATCCCTGTGCTTGATTGCTTGCCATTGACTGTACAATTTGAATCAAATACTGCAAAATGTGACTTTTACATTGTGAATAAAGATTCTGCTTTACTTGGAAGAGATCACTTTGCTGTATTAAATCTACAATTCATTGATAGTCTCATTACTACAACACCAGTACCTGCCACACAGCCAGTGTCTAAACTTTCACCACACAAACACACCACTGGGTTGTGCAAAGAACTATGTACACAAAATTAAGTCGAGACCAGATGTAAAACCAGTACGTTAGAAATTGAGGCAATTGCCCTACTCTATAAGCAAGGCGGTCTCTCAGGAACTACATAACTACAAAGCAACATGCCATGCAACAACCCAGTCATCACCTGCTGAATTACTGCATGGCAGATGCACACTAGGTTACATGTTGCAGACATCAAACTTCCACCAAATACTGTTCCTACAAACTCATCTACTGCTGACATTGTCAAACATCAACAAGCCAAATGCAAGGTTACTACTGACAGAAAATGTGGTGCAAGAGATTTGCTCTTTCAGCCTGGATCTTTAGTCACAATTAAGAAACCAGGACTACGGAAACAAGGACAATCTAAATTTACTACACCACTTGAAGTGAGATGCCAGCGAGGACCATACACATATGAACTGTCTGATGGAAGCATATGGAATACAAGTAGTCTTGCTCCTGCTAGATATGACTTTGGAGAAGCTCCATTTGATGAAGGACATTTTCCTACTCCTGATGCCAACTGCTATAGAACTGAAGAAAGTAAATCTTTAAGGCATACTGAGAGAATCCGAAAACGACATGCATGGACCAATGACTGTGATATGAAGAATGCTTTCCAACTATAGGGCGGATGTGGTATTTATACAAATGGCCTGCTGGTTCCCCTGTGCACATTACTTGTACTATGAAGATACACAGTAATTTCTGTACAGCTTGAGAGTGATTGAGTTCAAGTTACTGCAGTGGTGTAATGGCTGCATGAACCTGCTAATAAAGCACTGTAATATCCTGCTCATCCTCGGCTGCCAAAACACAACAATTTATAGTCACAAATACAATCCATATAAGATGACCCTGACTGAAGTAAAATCAAGTACCAAATTAAACTTGTGGCATAACATATGTTAATCTAACATACTTTTCAATTTAGTAACAAAGTTATTCTATTTATGCATTTAACTAACATAACATTTTTTAGTAAATACTTAGAGTGCAACAACCTCCTGGGTGTAGCATTGTAATTCACAAGAAAACTGCAGCACTCCAGTTGCAAGATGAATAAGGTGCCATGTGACAACTAATAAAGGACCATTATTCACCCTGTAACTTCAGTACTGCAGTTTACTATTCTATCGCATCATTATTTCTAACTTCAACATTTGCCACTATAATTCACAAAATGTTTAATTTTGGATGTTTTTTCTGCTTTTCATGATTGTATACAACTATATGGTTTATTCCAATCATTTTTTATCCTACATACTTTGCTTCTATTTGTGCCCTGCCAACCACTGCAATGATTCTCTTGGAAGGCAAATTAAAATTTAGATGCATTTTTCTTTTCTTAAGACCAGTTTGGCTGGAATAGAGCTATATTTTCTTTAGAACATGAATTATATTTCAGTCCTATACCAGATGGAAAAGAAACCAGCTAATTTCAGGCAGTATTCACACTTTTCAAGAAAGTGCTACCCACAAAATATTTCCAAAGAGAAACACAGTATTTTCTCTTTATATGGTTTTATTTCCTCTACACCATGGGAAACTTATATTTATCAGACAAAAAAAATGGATATGATTTTACACTGATCAAAATAATCTTGGAGAAAAGTCATTCTCTGCAAGAAGAAAAAACAATTGCTCTATGACTGTTTAAAATATATTGTTCTGCAAATTCAAGCAAAAATGCCACCTTTTGTTGAGAATATTTTGTGTTCAGGGTACTGTTTAATTATACAAAGTCTCTAGTAATGTGAAAAGTAAATAGTAGTGATCGGCGAATTTATTCGCCAGGCGTGAATTCGCTGCGAATTCCAGCAATTCGCCAACAGCGAATAAATTCCCAAAACGCCGAATTTCACTGGAAATTTGCGAAGTTTTTGGTGAAGCAAAACGGGATAGATTCTCCCATCACTAGTAAATAGCAAAAATATACAATTCTCTGTTAAATATGTAAAATTACCAATAAAAAGAATATGAAAATTAAATACAAATAATTCCCATACATTAATGTATTAAATGGTTTTCTTTATCATCAATAGTATATAAATAAAAACAAATGGTTTTCTATGTTGTCCATGAAATTTAAAACTCTTTTGAAACCCTGTATGGAATTCACTGCCGGGTGATGTGATGTTATGATATCTGATTCTGTTGATGCTTTTAAAAGGGGCCTGGGTGATTTTTTGGACAGACCTAATATCAAAGGCTATTTTGATTCTAAACTCTACAGTTAGTATAGCTATGGGCATATATGGTTTGTGTGAAAGAGTAGAGGGGGGTGTGTGTGTATGCTGGATTTTAATTTGGAGGGGTTGGACTTGATGGACTTTGTCGTTTTTCAACCCAATTTAACTATGTAACAATGTAACCAGTGGTTTACAATAATACTGTATAACAAGATATATAATAAATAGTGATGGGCGAATTGGCAGCGTTTCACTTTGCCAAATTTTTTGCAAATTTCTAGAGAAATTTGCTGCGTCTCGTTTTGGATGCAGGCATCCGTTTTTGGATGCGGGTGCCACTGCCGGCATCGGAAAAATGGATGCCAGCGTCCGTTTTATGGGTGCCAGCATCCACCATCCAAATACGGATGCCCGTGTTCAAAATGAGAAACCGGGGGGAGGCATTTTGCACCAACAGGGTTTCCTTCTCCTTTAAAAGTAACTCCCTCTATGTTAATCATAAATGTAGGACAAAATGCTTTTAACATATTCCATGATTTTAAAAAAAGTTGTACAATTAATTTAGACCAGAAATTTTATTTAAAACTGGCAGGGAAAAACAATTATGAAACCCTATTTATTCCAGCCAAATGCATCTTGTACACAGACCTAGACCCTGGCTGTGCCTTGTATCCATTGATCACAGGGAGCCAAGACAGAGTTGAGCCAAAGCAATATTTCACAATTATAACACATTTAACAAGATAAAAATGCAACCCTGCTATAAACACACTGGGTTTCTAAAAACCTTAGGCTTAGAAATAGCATCTGTAAAAATAGCATTACTATGTTTTTTTCTGTTTCAGTTAATTCTTTGTTCTGAAAATAAATTGCTATGCTCAGTGTAAAGTATATATGGTTCCAGGTCGCTTAAATATAATCAAACCTGAATAGTATATGAATATTTGTGTATTTCAAACTCCCATGAACTCCCATGAACTCTAAATTTGACCAAAATTTATTATAAAAATCTAATTTTCTAAAAATATCAACACACTGTTTTAGTTTTTTTCTCCCAAAAACATCACCACATTGATCTCTGGAACTCTCCCATTGACTTGTACAGCAAGGGCCAGAGTTTCATAAATCTCGGAAATAGAATTCAAATTAAAAAAAAAACAAACTAGAATAGAATCAATTGAATTCAATTTGAATTTAAGAAACTCTATTCAAGCTTTTTTTCTCTGAAAAAAATTAAAATCTTAGAAAGGCTGGAAACAACTCTGATTTGATCCCAGGACCTCTCCCATTGACGTAAACCGCAATTAAGCAGGTTTTAGGTGACAAATTCTAGTTCTTAAAGGTCCAGAGTATGATAAATCTCAAAAATGAAATTAGAGTTTACAGATGCAGTCACTTGGATTTGTGTTTTAAATGCGTCATGACTTAACTCATCTATCCCATTTATCCCACTTAGCACAGAATATTGTGTCACAGCATCCCATCCAATTAAAGAGTTCACCATTGAAAACAATGGTGCTTTGGTATGCTAATGAAAAGGTTAAATGCATTAAATGAGTTAAGATAACTTTAGATAACACAGTTTCTTCAATTAGTCCTGAGTCACGACGCATTTAACTTACAAATCCAAGTGACTGCATCTGTATTTGAAAACTCAATTTGAATTTGAACTCCCTAGTTGAATTTCAGTTTTGGCCATAAAAAAAAACCAAGAATTTTTAATTTGAAATTCAAATTAGAAATTCAACCCTTGATAAAGCTGCCCCATAAAAAAATCTTGATTTTTTTCAGAGTTTTAGAGAAATATTTTTCTTAATATGTTTTTTTTTAAAATATGACTTTTATGACGTTGCAGGTAAAACTTGGTCCCTTTGTAAAAAGTATAATGAATGAAATGTATAAATAATTCTTAATGAATCCGATGTAATTTGAGAGTAGGACTGGCCAGATATGGGATAACTTTGATGTAGTTGGCCTTCTTAAATATATGGATATTTATGGACAAAGAATGTTTTGTTTAAAGGGTAAGGCATTTTTTAGTAGCTGGGTAGCAAAATGTGAAGTTCAATACTGAGATGGTATGATGAAGTGCACTTGCAGCAAAGAATGATATGCAGATGTCATTTTGCTGAGTGCAGGAAATGACAACATCCTGACACTGAAGATTTGCAGCAAAATTGTGTTCAATTTTTATTGAAAAGCAAGCATTGTAATACATCAGACCCAAGTCTACTCCCTCCTGTGGCCACATTTCATAAGGGGAAACTTCTGCATTATGGATAAAAGACATGGCAACTTAAAATTTAAATTTGCCCTGCAAAAATTTATATTTTAAAATGTTTTGTTAAATTTCATGCAAGTAGCTGCACACTCTAAGGATGCTTGCTATTGAGATATACATTATAAATTAATGGATAACAGACTGTTCAAGTGAATAGGGGTCTTTCTTCCAGTCATAAGGCAGTATTAAATCCTAACCAGCTACAGGATCATTGTTATTTGGCCCAGCAGATTGGTGGCCAAATTAGGCAGAGATCACAATGTGTGGGAGCCTTGACAAAAGATTTAATCTCCCCATGTATGGTCAACTTTACTTTTAGATGATGAGATTTCTTTAACTATGACAAGTTTAGTGAAGTAAGAGAGTGCTGTACTCTTAATCACTTAGCATGTGCCAACAGCTGAAGCAGATTAATGTTCTATGTTTAAACATCTTTAATGCAACAGTATTTGAGTTTAAAGTGCCATCTCCATTACAAATTATTTAGCTGCAATTTCATCATAGTCCAAATGCCTTTGTGTTTGAAGCCTTAAAGGGCAAGAAAAGTGTAAAATAGAATAAGGCTAGAAATGCTGTATTTTGTATACTAAACATAAACATGAACTTACTGCACCACAAGCCTAATCAAACAAATTATTTATGCTTTCAAAGTTGGCCACAGGGGGCTGTCATCTTGTAACTTTGTTATACATCTTTGCCTGGCACTGGCACTGCACATGCTCAGTATGGTCTGTGCTGCTTAGGGATTGTCATAAATGATCAAAAAACAAAGCTGTTTGAGTTCTTGCATGGCTCATAAGTAAGGCAGGGGCTCCCCCTGCTGTTCATAAGTATGATTGTTTCCCTGCCAGAAGTTAGGGACCGTCTGCCAATTCCTATCCACAGCACTAAATGAAGGGAGAATTTCACTGCATACAGTCAGGTTTCTTATAAAAATGGTACACATTTTTAAATTAAAGTATATTGGAGATAGATTTATTTTTCATTAAAGAAAGTAAAAATTGGATTTTATTTATTTTATTTTCCTTACCCTTTAAGCCTGCAACACTAGAATTGTGGGTACAAAACATGGAGATTTGCTACTAAAATTGTGCTTTACATACTGCACACTTGCAGTCTGAGATCATACCTGAAGCAGGGGAGCTAAGTCATCATGAAAGCTCATATATTAGAATCTAATAAATTAGCCAAAAAAGGCATAATTTCCCCTATATATTATCATTTTGTAGTAAAGTATAGTAAATACCATTTCACTCTGTTCACTTGTGTACTTGTACTTCTATTGTAATGAACAATGACACTTGATTTTGCCAACTTAAAAAAAATCTACTTTTTCAAGAACTTGCAGAATTTATTTGAGGAACTTAAACATGAAATTCGTTTTTTCAAAAGAGCAAACAGATTTTTTTATATTTAATTTTGAATTCTGACATGGGGGTAGACATATTGTCAGTTTCAAAGGTGTCCCCAGTCAGGGCCGGAACTAGGGGTAGGCAGAAGAGGCAGCTGCCTAGGGTGCAACAATTGGGGGGTTATCTCTTCTGCCTACTCCTAGACCAGATTCAACTGCACGCATTACTAAACCTGCACGTAAACGAGCGGTGACATCACGCATGCGCAAAAGCATGCAACGTCCCTGTGCACACGCATCTCATTAATGTGCATAACGTCACCGTGCATGCGACGAGAAAGTAGGGCACCCAGCTGGCCTGGCCAGCCTCTGCCCCCAGTCATGTGATTTGTGCTCTGATTAACTTCAGTCACTCTTGAATGCTGCACTGCAAGTTGGAGTGATATGATGCCCTTCCCTTCTCAGAACAATGGGAAGATAACCAGATAACAGCTTTCTACAGCAATAACAGCACTCTATAGTAAAAATCTTATTGAGACTAGTGATGGGCGAAATTATTTGCCAGGGGCGAATTTGCATGATTCGCCGCTGGCGAATCAATTTGCGAAACGCCAGCGAAATTTCGCCTGGCAAAAATTCGCTGAAAAAATGAGTCGCGCATCGTTTTTTGATGCGGCGCTATGAAAATGACACGACGCTCGGCGAAAATGACGCGATGCACAACGAAAATGGCGCGACGCACGTCAAAAGCGTGCCGCGACTCGTTTTGCAAATTTTCCGCCAATTAGCAAATTTCTCTGGAAATTCGCAAATTTTTCGCCGAAGCGAAACTGGGGAGATTTGCCCATCACTAATTGAGACACTTTCAGTTACCTGTCTGAAAGCAGTTCCATCCAGCTTTCTGAAAGCACATGACCAGGCAAAATTACCTGATGGCTGACAACACACCAATATTCCAACTAAAAAAAATACATTTGTTGGGCTGGGAATTCAAACTTACATGGTAGAGTGAATTATTTGCAGTGTAAACACTGTAATTTAGAAATAAAAACTACACCATCGAAATTTGGACAGAATCTCTTTAGGATCATTTTCCAAATTATGTCCAATATCACATTTGAGTTTGAGGATTAAGGGGCACATTTACTAAGGGGCGAAGTGAATATTCAAATAAAATTCTAATTAAAAAAATTCACTGTAATTTTGAGCTTCTTCGAATATCCCAAAATTAGATTTGAATTGAAAAACATCGCATTTTCGAAGTACTGGCCCTTTAAAATCCTTCAACTTCAACATTTTGCCAAATTTGCTGCCAAATTGCCATTTTAGCCTATGGGGACCTCCTAGAACCTGTCCTGAAAGTTTTTTGAAGTCCTAGGAATTCGAAAGATTTTGCACAAAATCCTTCAAATCATTCCATTTGAACGATGCAATCGAATGATTCAACGGATTTTTATTCGATCGAAAATGGACCTATGGTAAGTAATTACTAGGGTTCCTGGTCACCCTTTTTCACTATTCCACAGTCTGTGAAATAAGAATTAAGCTTAACAAAGAAGTAAGGTCTGCAAAGATTTCTCTATCAGCCCAAATCAAACACAGCCCTTTAATAGTGAATACAAAAATGTCTGCAATAGCTCCCCATCTTCTTTTCTGCATATTCAAAGCACATGCTGTGCTATTCTCACTTTCCTGAGCTTAAGAACTGGCTCACAGTATACGGTGTACATTGAATATAAAATGTTGCAATACAAGATTGATTGATTAGTTATTCATTAGATTCTTATTACATGGCAGAGTAGAAACCAGAGTTATTTGCATTAGAATGTATAATTTGCATCAGAATTTAATACCTCATTTTCTGCTTGACAATTTGTGACAACCCCTAAGTTTAGCATGCAACATTTGCCTCGAGTGCACGAAACATGTTAGCTTGAATCATAACTTTTATAGAGATTCTGATACTTTATACATAGTAACATAAGGTTAGGTTGAAAAAAGACACACGTTCATCAAGTTCAACCTATTTATTTATTTAACCTAGCAGCCTTCTAACTGCTAGTTGAGCCAGAGGAAGGCAAACAATCCCATCTGAAGCCTCTCCAGTTTGCTTCAGAGAGGGAAAAAAAATCCTTCCAATCGGACCAGTCACTGGATCAACTTGTACTATGAGCTATAACCCTATATTCCCTGACTTTCAAAAAAAGCCATCCAACCCCTTTTTAAAGCCATCTAATATATCAGCCAGTACAACTGATTCAGGGAGAGAATTGCACATCTTCACAGCTCTCACTGTAAAAAAAAAAAAAAAAAATCCTTCCAAATGTTTAGGTGAAACCTCTTTTTCCACTAATGGGTGATCTTGTGTCAGCTGGAAAAACCTACTGGTAAATAAAGCAATAGAGAGATTATTATATGATGCCCTACCGGCCCCCCATCCCCTTACTCTGACATACCAGGCCAGTCCGACACTGGTCTTTCCTCTTAGCTAAGATTTTCCATACCTTTTACCAGCTTAGTTGTCCTTCGCTGTACCCGCTCTAATTCAATAATGTCCTATTTGAGCACTGAGACCAAAACTGTATGGCATATTCTAGATGGGGCCTTACCAGTGCTCTATAAAGAGGAATGACCCCCTCCTCCCGTGAATCTATGCCCCTTTTTATACAGCTCAAGTCCTTATTTGCCCTTGGTGCAGCTGACTAGCATTGCTTGCTAAAATCAAGTTTTTAATCTACAGGGTCTCCAAGGTCCTTTTTCATAATGGATTTGTCTAGTGCATTCACATTAAGGGTTAAAGTGGCTTGGATATTTTTACATCCTAGGTGCATGACTTTACATTTATCAACATTGAGTCTCATTTGGCACTTAGCTGCCCAGATTGCCAGTTTGTCAAGATCCTGTTGCAAGGATGCTGCATCCTGGATGGAATTAATTGGGCTGGATACTTTTGTCATCTGCAAACACTGATACGTTACTTACTATACCCTCCCCTAAATCATAAATGAACAAGTTAAATAAAAGTGGACCCAATACTGAGCGCCGAGGGACCCCTAATATGCCGGTACAGAAAATTCAGTATATAAAATACTGTATATCACATTTGTTTGGGGGTTTACTGTAGTTCTCCTTTAACTGACTAGAACATTGACTTAGAGCAATAAATGCCTTATGGGCATCTCAATTTCCAAGCTTGAGATTCAGTACCTGTTTCAAATTCTTGCCACATACTGTACAAATAGGGATACTATATGTATATGTTAATTTAGTGATGAGCAAATTTTTTTCGAAAAGGTTTTTCCACAGTTTTAAGAGAAGCAAAACAGGTCACATTTTCTCATCATTACTGTGAGTTGATTTGCAGAGCCTTTAAATGTAAATGTAATAAAAAAAATTCAGTTTTAGAATGATTGTCTTTCAACCTTTGTAATTCAAATCTGAAGTTGCTGGAATTGTATCTCTCTTCTTTGAAAACAGTCATTTTAATACTGATGAAAATGTATTTTAGTTGGGAATATCTTTAATTATTTAAATCAAAGCTGATCAGACACATACAGTTGTTACTGAATTTAACCTATTCCACATCTGCAAATATATTTTATTGGATTATTTCTACAGTACAAAGTCCAAATACATCCATCCTAAAGGCAAATTAGTTTTATTTCCTTTTTAAATACAGCTCTTCAGAAATAGCAACGTTACAGCCTTTTATAGGGGCTGAGTTTTGCTTGCAGAACTACTAATTGATCTGGACAGATTTTATATAGCAACAATTACATTTTTAAGGCTGCAAACTGTGAACATCAGAATAATTCAGAAATGTTTGCAACAGCTGTAAATCCAAATTAATCACATACAAAACTTCAGGAAATATTTACGAGAGTTCTTCAGATAGAGTAAAAATAAAACTGAAATTATATTATAGTTTGGTATTCAAATATGTTTTATACTTGCTCAACTGAAAAAAATTATACTGAGATTGCACAACATTGCATATAAATATATGGATCTGAGGGGCAGATCTTTGATAATCCCCCTTTTTTTTTTACAATGCCTTTGTAAGGTGATAATTTGATGGGACATATTAATTGGGTGAGTTTTAACAGACTGTAGTAACAGCAATTGAACACATTCTAATGAAATTATTGTGGGAAGGGTCCATTTTTAGCTATTAGTATTTTATAGGATTGCCTACTAAAGGAGAACTAAACCCATTTAAAGAGAAAATCCTTCAACCACTATTCTTCAAAACCTTTTGCCCTTCCTCTAACCTATTCCAGCAAGTTAGTGAAAGAGGCTTAGCCTGTTCTGAGGTCCCTATGTCTATCCCTAGTGCTGGCACTTACACTCAGCTGTCTATTCCTGGTGCTGCAATTACACTCAGCTGTGTAAATTGACAGGTGCAACCAATCCTTAGGGAATTCCCAGCAGAAAACCCATATATCAACCTTATACTGGTTTCCTGTATTGCCAGTTCCTAGGGAGAGAGATATCCATACCTACTGGTCATTGTGCCAGGTGGGCTTTTCTTATTATTGTATCCTTAATCTGAACCTGAAACTGAATCACACCTTTGTCTTGAACTCCATGGTCCCTAATTCCTTGTCTGACTTTGGACCTTGTTCCTCTTTTTTATTAACAAGCAGCACGACTGCTGCCTTGTCTGTGCTTTCAACAGCTCTGTTGACTTCATTAAAGCGTCCAAACTTCTTTATTGCCAGTCTACCAACTCCTAGTCAATACTACAAATAGTAAAACAGTTGCCCTGTTGTGGCCCCTGGTGGTCATTCTGTGGGAGGTGGGGATGTGTGGGCCACTGCACATGAAAAAAATTACTCTGCACTGAATAATGGAGAATGGCAGAAAGATTTAGGGGCAGATTTACTAATGGTCGAATTTCGAATGGCAAAAAATAGCGCAATTCGACCGATCGAATGGTCGAATAGGGAAATTCGAGAAAATTTGAATCGAATTTTTAAACGATCGATCGAATTTTTCCTATTCAATCTTAGGGAATGATCCCCATTTCGGCAGGTTTAATC
Source organism: Xenopus borealis (assembly GCA_024363595.1). Taxonomy (NCBI): domain Eukaryota; kingdom Metazoa; phylum Chordata; class Amphibia; order Anura; family Pipidae; genus Xenopus; species Xenopus borealis. The sequence continues at coordinate 69,670,581 of CM044442.1, forward strand.
TGGCAAACTAGGTGATCGAATTTAAAGGGGAAGTATTCGACCATCGAATTTTCGAATGTTCGAATAAAATTAAATTCGAATAGTCGAATCATTCAAATTTGAATATTCAATTGTCGAATTTGGTTGAATTTGCCTAATTTGCATATTCGAAATGCGAATTTGAATCTTTTTGAAAATTCGATTGAATATTCGAATCCTTCATGTGAATACATGTGAATTTAGTAAATCTGCCCCTTAATGTTGATGTAGTCAGGCGATGTGTGTAGGCTCTGAAAGGAAGGACTTTACATTGCAATCTTAGATGAATCAAAGGCAGCTCCAGGCAGTGTTTTTTAACTGCAGTGTTTTTATTTAGCAGTGTGCTTACACTGCTAAATAAAAACACTGCAGTTAAAAAACACTGCCTGGAGCTGCCTTTGATTCATCTATTATATTTTGGAGGATTTACCACAAGGTGTGACACAGGCACCTGAATCAGCAGCCATAAGAGGGATATAACTACGGCAATCTGAATCAGAACCCTTCTTTACTACATTGCAATCTTATTAAAACAGAACATCTAAAAAAGAGAGCTGTAGAATTTCTAGATGTGTGTAATGCTGTGCTTTATACAGCTTTAACATTTTTCAAATTATAGGAATATAATGTTAGGAATGAATGGGACCAGGGGGCTTCCTCATAAGGGATTTCTCCCTTCTGTATGATAGAACTATGTTACTTCAAATGCATTACCTGATAGGGTGAAGTTATACCAAGGGGCAGATTTATCAATGGTCGAATTTCGATTTGAAAAAAATGTGACCATTTTAATAGTATGTGAAGTAAATCCTTCACGTTTGAATATCGGATCTTTTTGAAATTCGATCAAACTTCGAATTCTTCTTATGAATTTAGTAAATCTGCCCCGAAATAGATGTTTGGCAATGTAGGGATTTGTATATAGCCAAAGTTAAAAAACAGCATTTTGCAGGCCTGTTTCAGTATCTTCTTTAAAAGGAAACATTTCCACAGAAAAATGCTTATCTAGCATAAAATGTTGTTTATCTTAGTATAAACACACACTGTGTTACCTTTTGAAATACCGTCAGCAATACCATGGACTCTCCCCTATGGTTGCCACCTCTACAGTTTTTACTTGGACAAGGGGCTCTCCAGGTTAAAATCTTCTAACCAGATGTTGGGAAATGTTGTCCAGCAAGTTGGTAGTTAACTGGCAATCACAACTGGCCAATCTACAGTGCACAAGTTGTACTAGTAAAAGTGTTATGTGAGATTTGAGGCCAATATTCTGTGTTTTGACCTGGCCAGTCCTCGACCCTCCCCCCCTTGTTATATCCGTTCAGGTTTAGACATTTGGTACCTCGCATACACAGTTTGACCTTGGTCCAGCTCAGACTCGCCTTTTGGTTTTTCCTCACCTTTTTCTCTCTTTAAATGCATGACACCCTTGTCAAGTGATACCCTCTTCATGCATCCCTTGCAGAGATCCCAGGTCAAGGACATCTACAGTATATATGTATGGTCAGGTGTTACTTACTTTACTATTCTATACCATGCAACTGTATAGCCTGGCATTTTCCTGCCCAGTCTAGTTACACTGGGGACCATACAATAGTATCAACACAGAAGCAGTTTTGATAACACATCAACATTGTATATTGCTCTTACTGTAAATATCTCCCTTGAACTTTGCAAACCATTTCCACCAGATATTCTCCACAGATAAAAATACTGTGTCGAATTGTTAACCAGAACACCATGGTACATACTGTTTGTTCTGAACTGCACCAATTTAATTACTCATTTAACTAAAAGCAACAAGATGCTAAACTTGTTTTCAGGCTAGTAGCAGACTGAACATTTAAACAGCTACCGGTACCTGTACCTGGGCTATTTAGTATTATTAAAAGAGCCCTATAGAATCAAGGCTAATCTTAAAAAGGGAAGGCTGCAACAATTAATTTTGTTTTTTGTAAAAGCAGACCTAAGCTAATTATTTAAACCCTCCCCACCCATTACCTGTTCACAAACCGAGAACACAAGAGCAGGAAGAAAGAAAGAAAGAGAGAAAGAGGAAGAAAGAAAAAATACACATTTTACAAAGCTAAGTTAGGCTTCACAATGTCAGTGAGCCTCCAAGAACACACTAAATACTCCTGAGTAGTGATGGGCGAAACGGGCGCGTTTCGGTTCGCCGAAAAATTTGCGAATTTCCAGAGAAATTTGCGTATTTTTCGCCAATTCGCGAAACGAGTCGCGCGTCATTTTTGACGTGCAACGTGTCGCGTCATTTTCGGCGAATTTTTCTTGACGTTTCGCGAATTTATTCGCCAGCGGCGAATCGTGGGAATACGCCGCGAATTCGCCCCTGGCGAATAAATTCGCCCATCACTACTCCTGAGTAGAAAAGTCATGAGGCTCCCTATAGTATCATACTCGTAACACACATCCCTCAATACAGCTTGGACTATTACATACAGGACAAACAGTCATAAGAGGTAACATTTCATAGTATTGACAGGTTGAACAAAAAGTTTCCAGTGCACCCTTAGCACAGACTCTAGATATAAAAGAAGTATGTAAACTAAAGAATATTGTTATTAACAAAAAAAAATTAAAGAGATAACCAGGCAATGAGAGGAACACAGGGACACAAGAAAAATTTCTAACCTGCAAAAGTTATGGCAAAGTGCCTTGAAATGACTTGTACAGTTAACTTTTAACTTTAAAATAAGGATAAAGTGCAAACATACGTTGTACTGCTGCACCTAACCTACAGATAACCAGGTACACAGGTTCAACTGTAGCTAAGAAATGACTGAAAAAAACATGTCAAGATAATTTAATACATGTTAAGATGAAATATCTGCTCTGCATATTGTATGACTTAGGGCAGAACTACATGGACAATTTCAGTCCGTTTGCTGTGCATCTGACGCTGGAGGTCAAAATGAATGCAACAAGTCACATGAGACAAAAACAAGGCAAGTAATAGAAAGTCTGATGGTGTCGCAGGGTTGATCCAACACAACGCAACTGCCGGATGAAAATGCTGCAAGCTGCGTCTTCATCCGACTGTCGTGTCGCATCAGATCAACCCTGTGACACCATCCAACCTTCTATTACTTGCCTTGTTTTTGTCGCATGTGGCTTGCGTTGACTCAGCATTGCATGCACAGAAAATGGACTGAAATCATCAGTGTAGTTCTGCCCTTAGAGTTGGGCCTAACCTACAGCTAAAGGGGTACACAAATATAGGGTCAGCTACAGCTAATAAGATTGTCATAGTCCACAGGTATGGGCTCAGCTATAAGCTGACAAAGCTACGACTGCTAACGAAAGATGCTGTAGCCCACAAACACTAGCCATGGTTATGGGCAGCAGCCATGACCATGGAATAGATAGGGAGCACACTTTGTCAAAATACAAAGTAAGGAGTACTGTATATTAGGGACATATACATATACAGTATTATTGTGGATGCAAATGAATATGCCATTTTTCTTAGGTCAGTTATGACCAAAATGGAACAAAATACACATAGCCTAAAGCACACCTAAGTAAATTTAGCACACCATGGTAGATGGAAAAGCAAGACAATAGTTTACAATACAGAATGCATACAGCAATATATTTATATTATACACAATAGCATGTACATACCACCAGTGTTCACAGTGCAAATTAGCAAAAATATTAAAGCAGACATGTTGTGCAAATAGGCGAGAAAGGTTTCAGAAAAACTCAATTCACAAGGAATTTCTAAATGAAAACCAGGCAAGTTAATAATGTATAAGTTAATCTTAAAAAATGTGCTTTCTGCATATTGCATGAGCTACAATTGAGCTCACACTACAGGTAACAGTGCACACAACAAAAGGGTCAACTGTAGGTACTAAGATAGCAGCCAAAACCAAGCAGACACTGGCTCAACTGCAAACCACTAGGAAAGAAGCTGCAGCTTCCAGGTATGGCAGAGAGAATAGCAATGTAGAGTGAAAATGAGAGAATAAATGAATGCATAACAATGATTGACTGAAGATAGGGGAGCAAAGAGGGGGAAAAGATGGAAGAGTAAAGTTATATTCTTGGTAAATTAATACAAATGTTTGAAGAAAGATCACAGGAAAAATAAAGCAACAGGAAAAGTCATACAATAAAAAATAGAAGAAAAGGGGACTAGGGTATATTGCAAATTAGAGGAGTGAAGAGCTGCAGACGAAACAGCTGGATCGTATCAGGCTCAAGTGGCTAATCAGTAAGTCTAGTTGGTCAAGGGGTCTTACACAAGAATTTTTTTACCTGCGCTCCCTGAATGCAGGGGAGCGCAGGTACACACGCTCGTGTGTAAGAGAGGTGCTTGAAGAGCAAGAGGAAAAGACAAGAGTAAGGTCTGCAGGCTGAGCATAAAGTGTATGTACGTACCTGTACACATTGTGATAAGAAGTCTGTGAAGCTGCTGTATCTTTTGTGTTACCCTGTTGATGAAAGCAGTTTTTTTGCCAGAAAAATAAGTGTTTCCTTTTATTGCTGCCAGCTGAAATAAAACTTTTTTTTTTTTATTGGTCTGTGGGAACCTGCAAACATGCATTTATTTGCATCCATGGTTTTGCAACTTTGCTTTTGTTTTATATTTATAAGCATCTTTATATTGTGAGATGTTATAGACAAAGCATGTACTAGGATTATCCCACTTAATTTTTGACCAAAATACATTCAATTCACACTTAATATTCTGTCTTAAAACAAATAAAATTAGCATCCCTAATGTTCCACTGTCTCACTGTATAATGTGCATGTAGTACCTTTATTATATGCCTTTAATTAAAAAAAAAAGGTGCTACAGATGCTATTCTAGATTGCTGTTACTTTGTGTGATGCTGCTTTCACGGATAAACTTGTGACCCTGCCAGCATCTGCCAGCAACTACAGTTATTCAGTAGGTTTTCTCTGAGAATTACAGGAGCTATAGTTAGCAAAAGCTGTAGGGTTGCTATTTTAATTGTCGCTATGGGTATATGTGGAAAATTGAGAGTATTTAGGCCTTAGGGCACTATTATTTTGCCACTATGCAAGGTGCCATTGTTACAGTGTCCGCACCAGTGGTGTAACTACATATACTATAGCAAGACTCATCATGAAGGACTGCAGAACCTCTATTGGGTGAAGAGTGTTGGGACTGCATGTGGTGGGCACAGTCCTTTTAATGTTCATTACTGGTACCCAGATTATGGCTTGGATCATTTAAAACCTTTGGGCATGCACATAATTCTGACGTAATAATTGTGTAATGTTTATCATTTTTAGGGGCAGATTTACTAAATTCACACGAAGGATTCGAAATTAGATCAAATTTTCAAAAATATTGAAATTAGAATTTTTGAATGTTTTTGAAGACCACTTTGACCAGTGAATTTTGAAAATTCGATCGAATCGAATTATTCGAATAAAAATCTATTTGCATATTCTACTATTCGACAGTCGAAGTACTTCCCCTTGAAATTTTTATTCGACTGCCTAGTTTGCCAGATCAAAGCTCCTGAATTGGGTTTAGTTATTTTTGATCGAATAAAAATATTTGATCGAATGGTTAAAATCATTCGAATCGATTGATTCAAACAACTTTATCTAACGATCGAATAGCAAATTGCTGTAAATCCTTCTATATTCCCCAGCTATTCGCATGGTCGAATTTGAGCGTTTTTTAACCCTCCAATTCGACAGTAAATCTGCCCCTTAGTGTTACTGCAAATAGTGAATGTATGCAAATAGTATGCACTTGTTTATGCAGGCTACAAACTGTGCAGACTGTGATAAATGTGTACAGTTTTGTATAAAACCAAGTGTATTGTTTATTGTGTATTTATGTAAAGTGTACAATTTTAAGTGTGCATTTATAATATCTCATAGTGATCAATCTCACCATCTGGGGCTCATCCAGTAAAAAAGAATTCCCAATGGAGAATAATGCATGAACAAATATAGATATTATTTGTCCCTTTAATTTTCTTATTTGAATAATACACTGGTGAGTCTTCTACATACCATGCAATAAATACCTTATTTAAAAAACATTTAATTATGGAGAATTTATATTATAAAGTGTAAATTAAGCAGTCTAGCAATTAATTCCAAGTTCATTATAATGGAAATTAAAAAGCTATATCAATTCATCAGCATTGTGGTGTTTAGTTCAGCATTAATCCCCAACATTTAAATGAAATGTAATGTTCACAAGTATCTAAATCAAATTGCTTGTGTTAATGAATAGTTAATGAATAGTAATCAAATGAACACAAGGAAGTGTCCCAGGCAGCAAAATGTGGTATAGGGCATATTTAACTTATTTGTTCATTTATAGCAAAAATCTTGCTTTAGAGTTTCAGAAACTCAATGTTTTGTGATTTGAATTTTAACCTTTAAAAATGTCAGAGAACAATTCAAAATTTGGCATACTCATTGAAAATGCAGGGTGATTTAATTTTGTTAAAGTCTTTAAAATTTAAAAATATTTCTTAAATTAGCAATCTGCCTCTTGAATTTGATAATTCAAGGTTGTTTATTTGTTAACATATGAAAAGGTGCACTTATGTCTACATTCAATCAAAATTCAATAATACCAAATAGATGTAATTTGCCAAATTGCTTAGAATTCTTTGTTGATATATTTTTGGTACGCCTTTCATAAAACAATTACAAGCATTTTCTCAATCTGATTTTTAGTTTATGTACCATAGTGGGATTTAATGGGCCATTAATCACCCAATTGGAATAACAATTGATGTGGAAGACTTGTACTACTTCTGCATATTTCTATTAAGTGTAATCTTGCTACAACCATAAGAAAGTGGTGGAAAGAGTAGCAAGTTAAAATGTTCATAATAGGACACAGTAATAGAGCTGGTGATATCAGACACTTAGGGGCAGATTTACTAAATTTGTGTGAATGATTCAAAATTTAAATTTTTATGAATATTCGCAAATTTTAGAATACAGAACTTTGGCCACTTCGACCATCCAATTTTAAAAATTCAATTGAATCAAATGATTGGAATAAAAATCTATTCGATCATTCGACCATTCAATGGTAGGGTTACTTGCTCTTTAATTGTTTTATTCGTTTGCCTAGTTCACCAGATTAAACCTACCGAATTACTATACTTCCCTGTGGGAAGCTCCCATAGCATTTTTTTGTTTTTTAGATCAAATCAAAAATCGTACAAATCATTAAATTTGAATGATTTTATCGTTTGATCGCATTTTTACTATTCAATCATTTGTTGAATAACGCTAAAATGTGATTGTCTAATTCAAGGGTTTTTTAACCCTCGAATTTGACCCTTAGTAAATCTGCCCCTTAATGTGTTCAGTGGTTTACAGTCCCTTCATCAGTACAAACAGCCCGAGTCACCCATATTTAAACTTTGCAATTTCAAGGACGTTAGATCTGTCTTCCGGATCTGGTTTTGTAGAATCAAGAACTTTTCTGAGGTACAAGTACATCAGAATGATTACTGACTTCATTGCTTTTATATTGCCTAGTGTCTGATTATTGTTAAACTTGAACTGTCTGTTCTATCCATGCATTGGTCATTGTTTGTCACAGTTTCTGGATCATCTGAAGGTGAGTTTGTTCCTGTTTTTCCTTCATCTTCTATCAGGTACAGTATGTGCACATAACAAAAGATCTGGGGTTGATCATGCCTTTACACAAGTTGCAGACTGCCATATGTGCCCTCTTTGCATGTACATTAACTCCTACTTGTAAATTTGGTCGTACTATGGATTGCCTGTCGTAGTTCAATTTTTGTTTGCCTTTCTTTCAACTTATCATGTACCTTTGTGATGCCTCTGGGTATGAGTTATGAGTTGATCATTTGTTTTTTAGCTTTCTGCCCATCAAAAGATGTTAACGTGACAGTCCAATACCTTCAAGTGGTGTGATATTCCATCAAAGCAATGTAAGGATTGCTGTGGTTATCTTGTGAAATTTTTAAGCATACTTTTAACAGTCTGCATGGTTCTCTCTGCCTGAGAGAGAGTACTGGTGCTATAAACTTATTGCAAATGTTTTGAATTCTGCACTTAACTACTGTTGACCATCTTCAGATATGTCAATATCATGAATACAATGTCTTGCAAATATGGATTTTAATGCAGGGCCTATACTTCTGTTTGTTGTGTTAGTCAGTTGTTTTTTTGGTTGCTTGTTCATCTGCTCATTGTATTGTAAACACTGAGAAATAGTTTTTTCAATAATAGCCAAAATTCATGGCCAAGCTCTTTTATTGCCTTTAACTACTTTATACCCATGTTATTTGCGGATTTTGCTGAACATCTATTGTCGTAATATAGAAGGAACTATTACCTTTGCTGATTTGAAGATGTCCAGATGCATAACCGGACTATAACTCAGCTATGCTTGTAATTCTTTGGGGACAACTCTTTTATCACTGCTCCATCCTCATTGTGATGCTCTTAAATTTTTTTTGCAAAATAGAGTAATTTGCTGTAGCTTTTATGAATTTGTGAAGCTTGTCCTCTGACATTGGTAGTTATGATGTGATCCAGTTCATTTCTAGTTCATCTCCTAACAGATTTTCCTTCTGCTCTTTCAGGAAAGTTCTGCATCTGCAATGTACATCTATTTGCCATGTTTGTGTAGCCTTCAGTTGATATATTTGTAGTCTTCAAAGCATTCTCTACAATATCATTGGTGCTTGATAAAGTGTTTTTGAATATGTTTTCAAGTGTTTTGTGATCACTTTCTATGTGGGTTTCTTTTCTATTCAAATATTGATGACATTTTTCACATTCATATACTACAGAAAGCAGTTGTTTTCTATATCTGTGCACATCTACACTGAGGGGCAGATTTATCAAGGGTCAAACTGAAAATTCAAAATTCTATTTTTTTTATGGTAAAGAACTTGAATTCAACTGTTCTGCACCTAAAACCTGCTGGATTGCTGTTTAAGTCAACGAGAAAGGTCCAAGAATCAATTTGGAGACTTCCTGACATTCAAGTTTTTTTAGTAGAAAAAACTTGATTTGAGTTTTTAGAATTTGAATCGAATTTGGTTCGAGTTTTCAGGTCAATTTAATTCCTCCAAGTTTAAAAAAATTCTATTTTTTAATAAATTTCAATTTGTCAAATTTGGAATATATGGGAGGTTGGGAGAGTTTGTAAAAACTCACATGAATTTGAAAATGTGCCTCGTACTCCACTTTGTAGTATTTCCACTCCAATGCCTTCTGAGCTTGGATCAGCAGATAGTACAATATATTTTTCGACAATATAGAACTTTAGTGTAGTTGCGTTGAAAACCTTATGCTTTGAGTGTTTCAAAACAAATTTTTCCAATGCCATTTAATATCTTTCTCTTATAGTTGTCATAGAGATGAGCTAATTTTAGCTAGATTGGGTATCATTACCCTGAATCTCATTAGCTTTTGCATATTAGTTGGTTGTGAAAAGAGTGATGGCACTCAATTTTTCTTCATCTGTTTTCATACCATCTGCACGGAGTATGTGATCTGTGTAGTTTCAGTTGTTCTGATTTTTCATTACTTTTGTTAATTTTTACGTTGCATTGTTCTCTCCAAAACGTTTTAAGTCTAGCATGATGCTCTTCAATGGAATCTACCCTGACTAGTAGGTCATCAATTATGTTAATAACACTATCTACACCTTTTATCATCTGTGCAATAGCTTTCTGAAAAACTTCTGATGCTGATTAAATACCAAAGGGTGATCTCAGAAATGATTTCTTCCTAGTTGTGTGGCAATGAGAACAGTGGGTTTTGCTCTCATTTTGTTGTTTTATTTAAGTCGCTTGGGGCCATGCAAATTCAGATTTTTCCATGGTGAAATCAATGTTAACATGCTATGCTATGCTATAGTTGGTTCAGATTGCGTGACTAAAACTCCCATTTCTTACATTCTGGTAACTCTTCAATCACTTTCTCTGATGTCCTAGTAAACAGTGTCAGACTGGGATGCCTTCTGTCCTCACTTAACTTCTTTATTCTTTTAAATCTACTTACTATACTCTGTTCTTCCATTATTAAGCCTCTTTTTCCACATAAAGAAATAGGGAATGAACATGAAATAGGCCAAATTCTTAGAAGCAAGAGGGACCACAGACACCTGGGCCCACCAGGAGTTTTCCTGGTATCCCTGTGGGCCAGTCCAACACTGCTAGTAAACAGCCAAGACCATTGAACAGATTACTGTAATGCTTTAGAATATCTTTTTTAACATCATGCATGCAGACAAGCAGCTACAGTATATCAAAAATGCTTTTTGTATTCACACAGCAGCGGTATGCTGCCTAATGATAATTTGTGGTGGACAAAATAAAAGCAACTTTAAAGATCTAAGTGATGGTCGAATCTGTGAAACGCATTGAAGTCAATGGGTGTCAAAATAATTTTGATGCATGGAAATTTTGACCCAAGTGACTATTTTTATACACGCAACTATTGCAACAGATGCATTAAAGTCAATGGACGCATCGATTTTTATGCGCAAGCCAATTCTGACTCAAAAACAGTCACTGGTGGCAAGCCATGGAAATTCACAGCAAATCCATGTCTGCTCATAATTTAGTATTTTTTTCACATTGTTCGTGTAATTTTCCATTCATAATTTTTTGTCAGATTTTTTCACGACAATCTTATTTTTAGAATTAGACTAAAATCTGACTTTTGATATATCAACCCCTTAGAAAAATTGTGAGGAACTTTTGTACTTAATATTACACAAAGTGATTCAGGAGAACCCTGTGATCAGAGAAAGAAAAATATATTATTGCATTTTATAAACATTGAAATGAAAAGGAAAAACAGCAGTGATTCCATTTAAATAATCAAAGGTAAAGGTCTTACTAGGTACAAGTAGATACAGAGAAGTCAATAGTCCTACATTACTATAAAGTTAAAGAAAGCAAACTTTTATAGATCTTTTCAAATGTGCCTTAGGAATGAAATTTAGATAGGGTTTTCATGTACTTACAAATTCTATTTTTGCTTTTACTGCCTTGTTTTTCAAGGAATGATATAAAGATGAAAAATGAATAAGATACTTGTGTGTTTCAAGGAGCAAAGGATGAGATTTATGTATCCATTTTAATATGTTTATGTTCTTCTTTTGAAAAGAATATAAGCTGAGAAATGCATTGTAGGCTTTTTCTTCCTGCTGCATTTGTGCATTATCACATAGGTTACAGAAACAATTTCAGATACAGGAAACAATATATGGCAACAAATAGTGTCATTATCTTATAACAATACATGGATATTAACATATACATATGCAAAATGTATCTAGATTAAAATTTTGCACAAAATTTGCCATCATTAAGGAAACGTGTATATTTAAAAAACTGAAGTATTTGTTTTATAGCAGGATAAATCATGTATTCCTGGAGCAGACAAAACCATCTATAATCAGTGGGAGATATCTGTGACCCAGTACATTCTATAATGCACTGGAATTAAATTATTTTTTTCCATGGCAGAATGCTGGGATATTGTAAAAGGGAAAACTTTATCTGTGGGAGAGATACTAGGCAATTTGAGGAAAGTAAGTTTTTTTGTAGGAGAAAGAGGGGAAACCACTTTAAAAAAAGGCTGAAATGTGATGACATTATCTGGAGGAGAAATACACAGAGAATAGTGAAGAAATAGTTTATGTATGGCATTCTTTATTTTTATGGCACACCAGAAAGTATAAGGAACAATGTCTTTATACAAAGCATACATTCTCTGCATGTGTATTAACTTTCTGTCCTGACATTTTTCCCCAAGGAAATGAAACACTATATAATGAAGTTAAGTAATAACTTTTTCCCCAGTGCACAGATGTACACAACCCAATAAAGTGAACCAAGATATTGGATAATACTGGTTGGAACATTCAGGTTTTCCATTTCAGACCCTCTAAAAAGTGGTCCCTGTTAATTGGATTTTTTAACCTTCATGATTGCTGTCTGAGGAAGCTTTAATCTGTCAACTAGGCTCTTTCTAACTCAGAAGCAAAAATG
>CM044442.1:69698325-69716994 GCA_024363595.1 Xenopus borealis
TTTACCCAATTTTGCAGCCAGTTTCCTATCCATGTGATCCCTTAACAAACCTTCAAATAATTTGCCGATCATGGATGTCAAACTTACTGGCCCATAATTACCAGGCTGAAATTGTAATACATTTTTACATCAGATTTCCTCCAGTCTATAGGTACCATACCAGATGAAATCTAGTCTGAGAAAATCAGAAAGAGTCTTGTCTAACTAAACTAGACAACTGAGGTTGTACTCCATGTGGCCCTGGTACCTTGTTCACATTAATTTTTAGCAAAGCTTTATGTACCATATCCTGAGTCAGCCACTGATTAGATTGGTGTGAGCCAACAGTGCAGCTTTACTATGCAGCCCTTAAAATATTTGCTTGTGAAAGACCCATAAACAACCCAGAATAGAAAACTATTTAAACGCTGCACACTGCAAATGTGGGTAAACACTTTTTCAGGATTATTTATTGGATACAACATATTTACTATTCAATTCAAACTGATATTATTGAATTAAATGTCAAAATATTTTCCTCAGTGCTTTAATAAACACAGAGTAACTGCATGTTTCTCTAATATAAATCACAATGTTAAAATTAAAAAATATACAGTGTAAGGACAACACATTATTTAAACTTAAACATCTTACAGTGACCTGACTGAGACAAAATTCAGTTACATAGTAAAAATGTCTTCTTATGTTTCAGAAAAAAAATCAATTCATTTAATATTTTGTTCTAAATAATTTCAAACATTTTTTCTTATACATTCCAGACAGCCGAAGGGCAAACAAGGTTGCTTGTCAATTTATGGCTACAATTTTACCTACTAAGGCCTCAAGAGAATGCTTTATTCCTCTAACTAATGTCCATTGCTTTCATTCTACATCTGAGCTTTTGAGACTAGTGTCCTCAAGGAGCATTAACATTTAGTCGGAGACTCATTAACATGGCAAGATAAAAATTCTTACTGATAGCTGCTACTTTTTGCTTGGTAGACTAGTTTAAACTCTTAAAAAAGTTTTATTCGTTTTTAGGGAATATATAATATACTGTCATATACAGTATCTAATACCATGTATGTATTTAGGATACCTTTTATTTACTAAATACATTTTTTCTCATACTGCTCATATAATATAATACTTTAAAAAATAAAATGAGAGAACTGAAATAGGTGTAATGTAAATCAAGGCATATCAAGGCAAATATAATAGTTTTTCTAATTTGTTTACACCCATACAATGTGATGTACTATATTCTTGATTAGAAGAACAAAACATGATTTTTAGTTTTTTAATTAGTTTCCATGAAATTAGCAGTTAAACAAATATCACAAACTTGTAATAGGAATTCCATTCTGTCCTGGTGGAAAAGAATGGCACAATTTAAGTTACTGATGCAAGAAGTGTTTTTTTATGTTTCTTTGTTCAGTTATATGTGACATGAGCATCAGAACTGAGATGGAAAATGAAGAAATGCAAGGTTTTGCTATTCTGTAGTTAATGGTTGGTTTCATTGATTTGGTTATATGTAGTGCCATATTTATTAGCAGTAGATACAGTAATTTGGTAACATCAACTTGCTTAGTATTTTTCATTAAATTATTACTACATTCACTCACAATATATTTTTTTATATGTTTGTTTATACAGTAGATGAAAAAAAAATTTTTTCCCTCCAACTAAAAATGCTAAATCTGCCCCTTAACATTTTTTTGGTGCTACTATTACTTTAACAAGAAGAACTGAATTTAACTTTACCACCTCATGGTTGTTTTTTTTTTTTCAACATTCTTTATTTTTTAAAAACAAGGGGGAGGGTACAAAAGGCAAAAGGGAAGGGAGGAGGGGTTTACAAAGTTGTGTTACCTCTTATAGCGTCATAATGAATTGTGACAGCAGGTTGATCTCTGAATTCACAACATTGTATAGGAAACACATGATTAACACATGATTGCTCTCCAATACACCTTATGTTCATCTATTATATATCTGTCTACCCTATAAAGGGGGGTGGTATTGCATTTTTTTAGGAGAGAGCCAAGTGTCTCATATTTTTCAATATATATATTACTATATTATGAAGCAAATGTGTAATTTCTTTGTTTCCTTATTTACTCTACTAGGTTCTGCCATTCTCTGTGTGTTAGGGTGTTTTCAATTTCCAATTTCTCAGTATCTGTTTTGGCTGCATTCAACAAATATAAGGTAAGTGGATCTGATAACAAGCTGTTCTTCTTTACTATAATATTTAAAATGATTAGGGGGAGGTCCATTTCTTTAACGGTAATTTCTGTAACTCTCACTATGGCCCAAATTCATTAAAGCGCAAAGTGTCTAACGCTAGCGCTAATTCGCCAGCATGACACCATAACTTCGGAAATTCCTTAACGCCAGCTCTGGCGAATTTTCACTAGCAAAGTAGATAGTCTTGCGCAACTTCGCACCCTTACGCCATCAAAGTTGCGCACTGACGAAGGATCATAATTAAGCAAATTCACTAAGATCAACATTTTCCTGAATGTTACCACTTACGTTAGACTTTACTTCACCTGGTCAGACCAGGCGAAGTTCAATACAATAGATAGGAGGTTGAAAAAAAAATGTAAACATTTTTCTAAGTCCCAAAAAAATGCTGGCGTGTTTTACCATTGTGGGTGATAGTCTGAAAAACATCGGTTTTTTTGGGGGGTGTTACCCTCCCTCCCCCCTACATATCCTAACATATGGCAACACAACTATATAGGGGGCACATGTAGGGCTATAGGACAACTTTATTTAATTTATTAAAGGTTTCCTGGGCTTGTGTAGTGGCTGTAACATATACTTCTATTATACGTTAAAGTTCCCACAGTATGCAAATTAGGCTTCGCTAGCATAACTGCTCTCAGCGTAGTTGCACTAGTGTTACTTACCTAGGCAACTGTTTGCCGACCTGAGCGTAAATTCGTACTATAGTGAATTTGCGTAGCGCTGGCAAAAATTTGCCTGGCGAAGTGCGGTGAACACTAATGAATTTGCCCTTATGTCTTTTATAATCTCCTTCCAAAAATATTATATTTTGGGCAAGTGTACCAAATATGGACATGTGTTCACCTGTCCTGTTCACATCTCCAGCATGTCTCAGAGCTGTTTGGAAACATTTTTAAGCTTAACTGGTGTGTATTGCCACCTAGTGGCCAATTTAATTTCTCTAACTCTTAAAACAGACTGAGTCGGCAGATTATTGGCCCGTGTATGGGGCCCTCCGACAGGCTGCTCCAATCTATATACGTATGGCCTAAAGTCGGCCAGATGTTGATCGGGCAGGATTAAAAATCCCATCGGATCGCGGCTGCATCTGTGCATTGATGCGGTCCTGCAATCCGACCGCCCATTTGCGTTTCTTTCTCATCCGATCGTTGGGCCCTATGGCTCACGATCGTATCAGCCCAATATCACCCACCTCAAGGTGGGCATATCGGACAGAGATCCGCTTGTTTGGCGACATCGCCAAACGAGCGGATCTGTGTATGGCCACCATTTCTGCTTTGGATTTTTTATGTATTGCTACCAGTTTTCTCCCATAATCATGCTGGAATTCTGTTATTTAGGTCTCTTTCAAATTTTTCTTGGGGGTCATTGTCGATCGAATATGGGCATTTTTTTTATCAAAAACAGGCATGTACGATCGAATAAAAATCGCTCAAGCTCATCGTTCGAATCAAATGATTTTGCGCAAAATCCTTTGAATTCCTAGGATTTAAAAAAATTTTCAGGACAGGTTCTATGAGGGCTCCATAGATTAAATGCCAATTTGGCATTAGAATTTTCGAATTTTTTCAATTCGAATTTTGGGCTATTTGGTAGTGTTCGATAGTATTCGAAGTAGCCCACAATCACTTTGAAATTTGAATTTTTGAAATTCAAATTTTAGTTGAATATTCATTTCAACACTTAGTAAATGTGCCCCTTAGTGTTTTAGGTCTATAATGATTAGTGCCCGACTTGCTACCTAACATTAATGGTGAGTACAGTATATCAAAGGTAAAAATTATTGGTTTGGGTATATGAAAAGTTGGTTTTGCATACTAACATTTTATTGATTTTCAGAGCAGCATTCCTTAAAAGTTGCATGATTAGAACTGACCCTTGATTTTGTTTAATGCGACTTTTGTTGCACTGCTTTTATCAAAAGGTCTTTTGGTAGATGAAGGAGATTTGGGTTTGGGAAGTTGGTGGAATTTATTGTATTAAACAAAGTGATAAAAAGTTGAATTTTGGTAAATAACCCTCTTACTGTATGTTTTTTTCTGAATTATTCTACTGGAAAATAACATTATTTTAGTTGGAAATATTATTATAATAAATTCTTGTTTTTAAAAAAAAATGTACAACTGAAAGAATCCTGATTTCTGTCATGACCAAAGATAGAGGATTACAAATAAAATGAAGCAAATTGATTATTCTGTTAGAAATAAATGTAACTTTTAAGTAGGTTCAGAAAACTAAAGGTTGTACTTGAACAGTTAATTAATAATCTAGACACATACAAAAATGTCACCTTGTCAAGAACATTTATCATACTTTGTGAAGGGAAACATTATGATTATGAGCAAAGTTGCAAAAGGTTACTCCAATAATGAAATATCAAAATGTGATCTGGGATGTTTATTTTGTCAACTGTAGAATTTAGATGCAAAATTATCCAGCTCAGTAGTTTCTTTAAACATATACACCTCATGGTAATGATAAAAAGTTTTCAATGATCTAATATATTTTTTTATTTGAAACAAGTAAGCAAAAGCTATGAAGAACATTACTCAGGGGCTAAATTAATCATGCTGTTAGCTATAACAGATGTCATAAATGTTTCATAACCCTCTAAAATGCTTAAATCCCAGTAAGAGGCTTTAGTTATTCACTATGTTAAAAATCCAGTATAAGTGATGTATAATGAAGAGGAGGAATCAAATTTGGGTAATGAGTAGGTGAAAATAAGTGGAACAAGGTCATTTATAAACTTCGTGCAGGGCAGATTGGTTCGCAGAGTGAATATATTTGCCCTGCACCTGGTTAGATTTATAAAGCTGAATAAGAGTGTGCAAATTTCAAAAACAGATTTGCGAATTTGTTGTTCACATTGCGAATGTCTATAGGAGCTTTTTAAATATGGCAAAAATCACAAATTGCAAACACTCTGCGCCACAACTTTGGTGGCAGAGAAAATATTCGCAAAGCGGTTTAGCAAATTGCGATGTTACTTTTAACGCTATTTTCGTACAAAACAACCTCGCAAAGTGCCTGTACTCACGCAAAGACCCATCTTGTTTGCGAGTTGTTTGCGAAAATTCATTCACAATGCAATTTTGCGAAAACCGGAAAGACGGGCACAGTAGTGCAATATTGTAGTGTTCAGGAAAAATCATGGGAAAACTACCATTTGCGAACAATTATGCGCTGCGCGAACTTTATAAATGACCCCCAGCCCCTTTTATTACATAAACCTTACTCCTAGAGTTGGAGAACCACTTTAAACTTAAGGGTCAGTTTTTAATGAAAGTAAGCAAAAAAATATTAATTTAGAAATATTCTATAGCCAAAGTGGAATGATTAAGAAATTGGGTAAGAAGCTTGAAGGGGCAGAATCATGTATTATCTCAAAGACACCCAGTCAGAGGTGAGGGCTTATAGTGAAGCTGTAACTAATAATAGACATTTCTGAGATGTTTAGGTCTTGGATGGGGGAAGAGAGACATTTCATCTTAAGCAAGTTTATTTAATTGGACATACATGTAGAATTAGCTGGGAAACATACATTTGGAGATCTGGGATGATATAGGGAGCTGAGAGTTACATTTGAGTGTTGTAAGCAATCTGTCTTATGAACAGAGTAGCTATCCAAAGTAAGGGATTATACAAATAGAATAGAAAATGGCCTATAGAGCCTTGAGGAAACCTAGTGAAAAGAGACATGGAATCTGTCACTAAGGCAGAGAAAAAGAGGGACTTGAGGAAAAGAGAGAAATTGGGCAAGTTGAGTTTTTGTAGAATGTTGTAGACTTAATTTTAAAACTGACATAAATAAATTCAAGTATTAAAAGCACATTTTTAATGGTTGTTGCAAATAATATTTTATTCCAAAACTACTGTATAATTAGTAAGGAAATTTAGGATATACATAATAGGTTAAGTAATAATGCAATATACAGTATAGTGCTATATAAAAAAAATGGGTTATTACTCTTTTCATGATATTGATGCTTAATCTACATATAGAAATTGTTTAATTTTAGAAGGTTATCACTACAATTAGAAAGAAAAGATATGTCTTCTATAAACCATGAGTTCAGATGACAGTCATTAACACTAATGAAGATGCATAATTTTTTATTTTGTAGTGAATTTAACATTTTTATACATACATTCAAAGTATGTTTTTATTTAGAATTTTCAGGCATTTAAGACTCTGCATGCTGCTTGAAAGTAAAAATAAATCTGTCTGCCTAAAGTAGAACTATTCCTAGTTCACTTATATTCAGATTTTGCTGTACTCAGCAGGATGCTCAGTTTTAAAAAGCTAAAACCATACCTGAACAAAGTATTATGACAGTTCAGTTATTCATCTTAAATTTCATTTCAGACATTACTTATAAAGTAACCTCCTTATGTACAAACATGAGACATTATACAAAGCTCAGCATCACTCGTAAAGGAAAACTATGCCCCCCAAACAATGTAGGTCTCTAAAAATATATTGCATAAAATAGCTCATATGTAAAACCCATATTAAAAAAATAGGGGCTGCCACCTGGGATGGTAGGATACATGTTAGGTCAGATGAGCCATCAACAGACCATGTTCTGTCTTTTGCTTCCACACTTCTTCCTGTTACAATTAGAGCTGTAGCATTTCTGGTCAGTGGATCTCTGAGGCAGCACAAAGACTATTACGAAATGGTGTGTAGGGACCCATAAGTATAATGGCCCTTATGGATCCATGTGTTTCCATTTTGTGAAATCCAATCCTGGTGAAAGAGGGTCATGTGTAACCTATGCTCTACCCTGGTATTTGTCTGTTAGCAGCCAAAAAGTGGTTACATTTCAGTGCCCAACATGGGGATGAGACACGTGAACTGTTGTGCATTTTAAATTTTAATTTTGCTCTGGTCATTGCCGGAGGCAAGAGAGAAAAGGCACCTGTCTGTGTGACACCCTAAGTAATTGGCCATGGGTTCGGGTTTGGTGTTCTCTCCTGATTCCCCACTGCTACCAGTTGTGCCTGTACATTTTATTTGCCATTTGGTGCTGTTCTATTTTTGTGTGCATCCATGTTGGCAACCTAAATTTTGGCATGAAGAGTTCCCCTGGTGAACCATGCATCATTAGATGAATTACTAGAATTGGGAATATTAATAAGGAAACCTTCATAAGCTGGTTCCTCATTTGTGTAGTCAGACGAAAACTATGTGTTTAGAGCTTACAATCTGTCTCCTATACCTAACAGAAACAAAATGTGCAGGGGAACAAATGCATAGGTCACAGATGTGTTGCTGCAGAGGAAGAATAGTAAAGTTCTTCCTTCCTCAGTAATTAAGAAGCATTGAGAATAGAGTTGGTGAATAGTGTTGGTGAATAAGTAAAATAATTCTAGGTGTGATCAGCAAGAGAGGTATGATTAGCAACTAAGCACTTGTGGTATACTGTCATAAAATGCATCAGCAGTAATGAACAAATCGGACCCATCTCGCGGGAAAAAATTGACAAAATGCATTGGTCTATGGGCATCAATTTTATTTTTGTTGCACAACAGGTTTTTTTTTTACTCATTGGAGTCTATGGGTGTCATTTTGAGGAGAAAATTTTCACTCATCATTGGTCATTTTATTGAGATGTGCTCCTCTTCTGAGATGGCTATATGACAATGATCCATCTTGCAGCACTCTAGGTCTCCTCCCTGCCCTCTATAGGAGATGGATCGTCACCATATTGCCATCTCAGTAAGTAATTCCTTATTAAAAACTTAGCAATTTTAAAGATGTATGTCTCTTTTCATTAAAAAAAAGAAATAAAAAAAATGTTACTGTTCATTTAACTAGTTACAAACAGGACAGTTGTCTCATGTTATCTCCTATAATCTCATTGCAGTGTCAGGGGAAAATAGCCTACAACAGGTGGTACCTGGAAAGACACATAAAGGGGCACAGTAGGGGGGTTCAATTTTGTTGACACCATGCTTCTCCTGCCTAATCTCTGTGGTTCCTTTTTGTGGAATGTTGAAATTGCTAAAAGTGATTTTGAGGAGGCGTGGCTTGATGCGGTGCTGACAGGTCAGGAGAACTAAGCGCTTTGCGTGAAAGACCCAATTCAGCTACCAGCAGAGAGTTTCCAAATGGGGAAAACCTAAAGCAAAGTCTGAAAAGAACAAACCTTTGAGGCGCAAATCCCAAGCCTCTGGCAGCGAAATAGCGCCGCTGTTCTTAAAGAAAAAAGCACTAAGTGCTGAATCCAAGATGGCGCCCACCAGATCTCACCATGTGGAGGAGGCTGAATGTAAGGAAACCTTACCCTGGTGGTCTAGTGGTGCCAAGTCCTTCCCCTAGTCCGAGCGCATTCCTTGTATTTATAGGCGCAGGCGCGCAATGGCGCCAAAGTTTGAATATTTAAAGGGGCATTTTCCATAAACTCATTGCCCGTGATAGGATTTGCTCCTGGTGCCTTTCCTGTGCTGTTAAAGATTCTGATCTAGTTCTGCTACCTGTGTTTGACCCTGCCTGGCTTATTGACTACCCTGATCTCGTTATCCTGACCCGTGCCTGTTATTGACTACCGATTCTGCTGTTTCCTATCTGATTGATCACCCGGTTTGACCCTTTGCCTGCCTGACAACTCCTAGCTATCAACCTGCCTCGACCCAGCCAGTTTGACCACGAACCTGCCTTCTCCTGTCTGTACCGTGACCATCGGCCTTAAAAGACTTTTATACAGTTGTGCTCCATTGCTGGCCAGAACTCCAGCCCTGCACCTCTCGTTTAAGTCCAGGTGGCATCTGAGTAGCTGAGGGCTCCTCCTGAAGCCAAAGGCGGTCACACTACTGGTGAAGCACAAGCCTAGACCAGGGTGCTTGGCGTTTGTCCTGACATTAGGTGCCGACCGTGACACTGAATCTTGCATAGAGCAATCAGATGCTGACCGTGAAGGTGAGGAAGGTATTGATATCCGCACATATATAGCCCAACTCTTCAAAATCTGAAATCAAAGAAAAGCTCCACAAAGTCACTACAGTAATTAAGGAAGACATTCAAGATATAAAGCAAGACATGATAACCCTTGCAGTCCACACAGACCGTTGTCAACACACTCAAAGTAAGTGTACCAACAGTCAAAAAGCTAACCACATTCAGCAACAGGATATTGTTATACAAGAGCTCCAACATCAATTAGAAGACCAGGAGAATAGGAGCAGGAGAAACAATATAAGAATAAGGGGGTGTCCCTGAATCAGTCCAAGCAGAAGAGATATGCCAGGTACTACTCCAGATATTTAATTCCAAACTCAAAAGTGAAGCAGATACTGATATTAAATTCGAGAGGGCCCACAGAGTACAGAAACCTAAGACAACACCTCTAAACGCACCACGGGACATCCTATGTTGCCTGCATTCCTTTTCAAGGAAGTCAGACAACTTTCCTATGAGGACTGTAATATAAAACTGTTTCAAGACCTTTCCAGGACAACACTGGTTAAAAGGAGAATGCTGAAGCCACTGACTAACATGCTGAGAGAACAGAATATTCTTTATAGATGGGGATATCCTTTCTCCCTCTCAGCTAGCAAAGATGGAATTAAGGTGGCCATACACAGGCCGATAAAAGCTGCCGACAGACTGTGTCGGCAGCTTATCGGCCCATGTGGGGGGCCCTCTGATGGGATTCCCTGATCGATATTTGGACTGAAAGTTGGCCAGATGTCGATCAGGCAGGATTAAAAATCCTGTCGGGTCGTGGCCACATCTGTTCGTTGATTCCGGTCCCGCGATCCGACCGCCCATATTTGTGCCATTCTGATCAAATTGTTGGGCCCTTGGGCCCGCGAACGGATCAGCCCGATATCGCCCACCTCAAGGTGGGCATATCGGGGAGAGATCCGCTCATTTGGCGACATTGTCAAACGAGCAGATCTCGAAGTGTATGGCCACCTTTACTGGTACTATAAGAAATCCAAGCAATACGGAAAGTTTCCAAATAAAATTCCATCTACCTGCAGTTGAAATGCCATGCTGGTTACCTAATACTGGACAAATCAAGGATCTAGACTTCACTATTCCAGGAGAATGGATGCTTTCCAACTTTAATGTGAACTATTCAAAATTGGTGATTTTAAATATCAATATTCCAAAAGTTAAAGCTGAAAAAATTAGAGAAAAATTTCCGTTCAAATGGACAGACATGAATATTAAATAATTAGTGGTCAAAATAAGGGCAGACCTTCGCAAACTCTATCAAGATAATTACTTACCTCTCTTAGACTCCATCCCGAAATTAATAAAGAACTGGGAGAGAATACAGTTGTCATGGTTCGGAAAAATTCAAACTGTTAAAATATTAATGCCAAAATGATTGTATTTTCTCCAGGTTCTCCCTATGATGATACCTCAGTCCTTTTTCACCTCTATGAAAATATTAATCTCAGAGTTTATATGGGGAGGGAAAAACCCTAGATTAAAAAATATCCTACTCATGAAGAAGCGGAAAAATGGTGGCCTAGGTCTTCCAGATATATATTTGTATCATCTAGTGAGGATCCTTAATTGGAAACAGACTGAAAATAGAAAAGATTGGTGTACCCTAGAGCATTTGTTAATTAACTTTCTCCTACTCAGTAATCTCTGGACTAAAACAGAGAACATCCCTAAAAAATTATTACAACACCCACTAGTCGGGGCTACTTTAAAAATATGGCATAGTAATAAACTAAATTTAGGTTTAACTTAGCTATCATATACTCACCAACTGTTAATGTTTAACCCTGAATTCCACCCAAGTATGGAAAGATGTGCTTTTAAGAGATGGGGAACAAGGAATGAGAATGAAATGAGAATGAGAGACTTTATAAGAAAGAACAAAATGATCCCCCTGGCAGATATCCCAAAAAAATGGGGCTCACACCCGAGAGATATACATGGATATATTCAATCATGTGAAAATAGGGAGTGGGATTGTCCGGACACACCATGGTAAATTTTCCTGCTAAGAAATAGAGGTCATTAGAACATTCTCAAAAATATATAATCTACTAACAGAAAATCAACCTCAAAACCCTATATCTACACATTCCGATTGGGAAAAGGAACTAAAACTAGAAATACCCGAAATTATATGGTCTAGAATCCTAAAAGCAGTACACAGGCCATCCATAGCAATGACAACCAGAGAAGCAAATTACAAATTAATTATGAGGTGGCATTACACACCTCAAAAACTAAAAAAAATTGTACCCTGCTAGTTTAGGTATGTGTTGGAGATGTATCAGAATAAACTTACACACATATATGGAAAACCTATCCTGTTCTAAATGGTTTCTGAAACAAAGTATGAGCAACAATAAAACAGAGAGTAATATAAAAATTGGTAACCCTAGAAACCATACAGTTAAATTTCTTCCAAGATACAAAAACCCTGATAACAGATCCTCTTACTATACAAAAATTGCAGGCAGCGAAACCCCTAATACCAAACACATGGAAAAATATTGAAGCCCAGTGTCGGACTGGGATGCCAGGGGCCCACCAGAAAACCTTAGACCAGGGGCCCAACATTCCAAACTTTAATTCCTTCTCTCCTCACTTAACTTCTTTATTCTCCTATTCTCTTACATCTACTTTCTATACTCTATTCTTCCATTATTAAGCCTCCTTTTCCACATAAAGAAATAGGGAATGAACATGAAATAGGCCAAATTGTTAGAAGCAAGAGGGACCACTGACACCTGGGCCCACTGGGAATTTTCCTGGTATCCCTGTGGGCCAGTCCAACACTGTTGAAGCCCCCACTTTAAAGGGATGGTTAGCAATAGTAGAAGAGGTAAGACAAATGGGGGCAATCACTTGTATTACACACAACCAAACTGTAACTTACTGGAAGATCTGGTATCAATGGCTGCACTTTTTGAAATCTACAAAATAACTCCTAATTTGACCATATTATACTAACCGTCTAAACATGTCCATAAGGTATATAATAAACTGACTATTACAAAGGAATATAACTCTCTGAACAGGGACATGTTTTGGCCTTAATAATTTAGCTCATATAAGAAAATGTCAATATTTTACTATTACTAATGTAAAGATATAACTTACTGTTGTATGCTTGTGTAATGCCTGCCGTCAAACGTCGGCGCATAAATACTGGTCAAGTCGGACACCCATGCCATAATGGACGGACTAAGGCCCCATCACCTTGAAAATGTCTATCTTGGAAGCTAAGCAGGGTCAGGCCTGGTTAGTACCTGGATGGAAGACCACCTGGGAATACCAGGTGTTGTTGTTTTTTTTTATACCAGTATACTTAGGTGTTATGACATCTATTTTGTGCGCCTAGCTTCCTATTGGTTCCTGATGTGTCTGTCCGTCCTCAGCCTCCTAATTGGTTTCTGGTCCCTTAAATACCTTCCTCTTCCTCCTCACATTGCCCAAGCTGGCTTCTGTTTCCACAGTTCCTGCTCAAGCCTTGCCTGACATCTGATTCCTGTTTTTTGACTCCTGGCCTGTTTTTTGACCTCTGATCCTCTGCTGCCTGCACCGATTCTTTTGCCTGTTTCGACTTTGCTTCTGTTTCAATCGTTGACGGTACCTTGATCTCGGCTATTCCCTGCTCCTTTGCCTTCTCCGCCGCAGAAAGCCCGGGGCCCCAAAAGGGCATCGGTGAAGCCTGGAGCCGTAAAGGAGTATCCTTGTCCACCAGTCTTCCTTACACCAGTGGCTCTCCTTCGGGATCC
The DNA here is from genome assembly GCA_024363595.1 of Xenopus borealis. Taxonomy (NCBI): domain Eukaryota; kingdom Metazoa; phylum Chordata; class Amphibia; order Anura; family Pipidae; genus Xenopus; species Xenopus borealis. The sequence continues at coordinate 69,711,289 of CM044442.1, forward strand.
AAGCTATCCATAGGATTCAAGGTAACAGATTGCTACAGCTTGCTAAATATATTGCATTCATATCTTTGTGGCATTTTGCTTTCCCTCCTGTTGTGTTTGGTAGCCGAGGATGAGGAGGGTATAACAATGCTTTATTAGCAGGTTCATGCAGCCATTACATAACAGCAGTAAGTCTTACTTTCACTTTCAAGTTGTACAGAAAGTCATATGTATGCACAGTGCCACCTGCAGGCCATTTGTATAAACACCACATATTCCCCCTATAGTAGGAAAGCATTTAGACAAATATATAAACAGTAACAATTAAACTGTATGTATCTTAAAGCAATATATATATATTCTTCACATGGCATAGTCCTTGGTCCATGCAGGTAGTTTCCTCATTCTCTCAGTATGCCTTATAGGTTCACTTTCTTCTGCCCTATTGCAGTTGGCATCAGGAGTAGGGAAATGTCCTTCATCAAATGGAACATCTCCAAAGTCATATCTAGCAGGAGCAAGACGACTTGCATTCCATATGCGTCCATCAGACAGTTCATATGTGTATGGTCCTCGCTGGCGTCTCACTTCAAGTGGTGTAGTAAATTTAGATTGTCCTTGTTTCAGTATTCCTGGTTTCTTAATTCTGACTAAAGATCCAGGCTGAAAGTGCACTTCTCTTGCACCAGGTTTTCTGTCAGTATAAGCCTTGCATTTGGCTTGGTGATGTTTCACAATGTCAGAAGTAGATGATTTTGTAGGAATAGTCTTTGGTGGAAGTTTAACATCTGCAACATGTAACCTAGTGCGCATCTGTCTGCCATGTAATAATTCAGCTGGAGATGATTGGGTCGTTGCATGACATGTTGCTCTGTAGTTATGTACTGGTTTTACATCTGGTCTCAACTTAACTTTGTGTACAAAGTTCTTTGCACAGCCCAGTGATGTGTTGCTTTGTGGTGAAATGTTAGACACAGGCTGTGTGGCAGGCACTGGTGCTGTAGTAATAAGACCATTGACTAATTGTAGGTTTAATGCAGCAAAGAGATCCCTTCCAAATATAGCAGTACCTTTATTCACAATGTAAAAGTCACATTTTGCAGTATTTGATTTAAATTGTACAGTCACTGGCAAGCAACCAAGCACATGGATTGGATCCTTTAAGTAACTGACCAGTCTCAAGGCAGGTGCACCAAGCATATCTTTTGCAAAGTATTTCAAGAAAATATCCTTTGGGAGCAGTGTCGGACTGGCCCACCAGAATACCAGGAAAACTCCCGGTGGGCCAAGGTGTCAGTGGGCCCTCATGCTGCTAAACTTTTGGCCTATTTCAATGCCATTCCCTATTTCTATGAGAACAAAGAGGCTGAATAGATGGAATCATTGATTATAGTATGTAAAGAAAACAAACTAGGAGAATAGAGGTTGATTGAGGAGATGAAAAATATTAGTACTGAGAGTGGCCCCCTGGTCTAAGGTTTTATGGTGGGCCCCTGGTCTAAGGTTTTTGGGTGGGCCCCTGGTGTCCCAGTCCGACACTGTTTGGGAGTATAGAAACCGCTGAACCTGTATCAAGCATCAGGTTAATGGAGTGTCCCTTTTCAGCAGAAGCAGTATTGACATTGACAGTGCATATAAACTTGTCTGGGATAAATGTACCAGCTGTATCCACACTTAATGCTGTAACATTTGTAGTAGTGACTTCATGAACATCTTTAGCAGAACTACGACAGACCCCAGAAAAGTGACTGACCTTTGAGCATCTGCGGCATTGTAGCGCTTTGGCACGACATCTAGCATAGTTTGCAAGGTGTTGTGTTGAACCACAGTGAAAGCAGTATTTTTTATTTGTATTTCCTGCCCGGTTTTGCAGTGAATCCCTTTCCTTAGCACTGTATTCTTCCTGTGACTGCATATTATTAGGCCACAGTTTTGAATTCACAATCTGTACATTCCCAGCAGTTCCCAGACTGAGAGTTTTAACCCCTGCCCCAGCTGTTTCAATTTGGCTAGCAACTGTAATAGCCTTTGCAAGGGTTAAATCTTGCTCTAGGAGCAGTCTCTCTCTAATGCGTGGTGAGCTTGTTTTTTCCACTATTTGGTCTCTTAGCATTTCATCTGTTAGAATCCCAAACTCACAGGTAACAACCAGCTCTCTCAAAGCTGCTACAAAATGTTCTGTAGATTCACCATTACACTGTCCACGTTAGCGGAATTTATATCTTTCAGCAAACACATTTACTTTTGGAATAAAAAAGTTCTTTATAGAAGTAAGTGCAGTTTCATAAGTATCATCAGGTATTGGTAATGTATAGAATATATGCTGTCCCTCTGCTCCCAGGCAGTGAATAAGTAAAGCACGCTTTCTAGCTGCAGAAATCTCCCCTTGGTCAGCAGCAATAATGTAATTATCAAACATACGGATCCAAGCAGTAAAAGGTATGGTAGGCTCACCAGGGTTTGGTAGAAAAGGTGCAGGCTGCTGCAGAGGTAGAAGAGACATCCTTGTCGCCATTTGTTGTGTTTGGTAGCCGAGGATGAGGAGGGTATAACAATGCTTTATTAGCAGGTTCATGCAGCCATTACATAACAGCAGTAAGTCCTGCAGGCCATTTGTATAAATACCACACCTCCCTCTTGCTTTTTTTTTTTTAAAGTGATTTTGATGATGCAGTGATAACAGCAAATAAAACTACACTCTCTGCTGTAGATTAATTACACTCTATTTCTCAGCTTGCACTCTGCTCACAACTGCTCTCTTCTGTGTCTGCCCAGATGTGTCTGATCTGAGTGCAGACACCACGTGGATTTTGGTGTTAAAAATGTGCTTCATTTGTCAACTCAGGCCTATGGATGAAGAAATACACAGCATAAGCACAATTAATTTATTCTGTGACTTGTACTGTATCATAACATTTTTACATTTGATAGTAACTAGTGATGAATCTGTCCTGTTCTGCTTCACCGAGAACTTTGTGGAAAGGCAAAAAATTTTCAAGAGGCATTAAAATCAGTAGCCAGTATTTATTTTTTTGCAACACTGTTTTACGCTTGCAAAATCTCACTGATTTTTATTGTCTTGCCTTTGCAACTTTATTTGGTGCTCCAAATTTTTTAAATTTAATTATGCCCTTGAGAATGCTACATGAGAACTTACTGGCCAACTACATGTTATCAGTTAGTCAGCACTGTTATCAATAATAGAGACTGTACGTAACAGCAGATGATTGTTTTCTAACATCCTAGCTCTTCATACCTTATGTTAGGTTTGTGAATGTCCCTTTCAGGTCTTTGCAGCAGCAAAATGTTCTCTCAGGTTTGCTAGAACAGGGGTTGGAAAGGAACTGTAGGGATTGTAGAAGTCTCTCTGTCTTTGAGAAATGAGGAAAAAAAGCTAAAATTTTTGTTTATTGTTCCTAGTCAGCAACTCCTGTAGCACCCCTGATAATATAGCACACTAAGGGGCAGATTTATCATTCCTCGCCAATTCGAATAAAAATTTGAAAAAATCATAGAAAATATTCACTAGTTTTGAGCGCTATTCGATTTTTCGATAAAATCATACAATTGATTTTATGAAAAAATTGTAACATTTCGATCATTTGAAAAAATCATACGATTCAAACGATTGAAGCGTTCGATCGTAGGATTTCTATTTGAACTGGTAACATAAAAAAAGCCTATGGGGGATTCCCATAGGCTTCTATTACAATTCGGTAGCTTTAATCTGGCGAATTTGGTCGCATATTTAAAAATTTTGAATTTCTAGGTACTTTTCGGCTACTAAGACAATTGAATAGCCCACAATTCGATTTGAATTGAAAAAAATAGAATTTTTGCATTTTGAAGTACTGGCCCTTTAAAAAAAAAATCCAAAGTGCCATTTTAGCCTATGGTGGACCTCCTAGAACCTGTCCTGAAAATGTTTCCAAGTCCTAGGAATTCATAGGATTTTGCGCCAAATAGTATGAATCGATTGGAACGATGTGATCAAACGACTTTTACTTGATCAAATACGGCCCCCCAAGTTTTTTCACTTTGAAATTCAACCGTTAGTAAATCTGCCCCATAGTGAAAATACAAAAAAAAAAGTGTTCAGTATTGTTCATTGTTCCTCACGTGGCACTATTGATTCACATCTTTGTGAGTTGTATTCAGAGCAGGTCTGTCAAATAGGTTTAGGAAACTGATAAAAATACAAGGTTTTACCAAACTGTAGGGAGCTGTAATGCAGTTTGCATTTGCAGGTAATATATTATACTGTATACAGATCTAGCTGAAGAGCGATGAACTATGTCCTCTCTAAAATAAATACAACTGTGATAAAAGCTTGAACTTACAACCTCTCTACCATTACACCCTTTCCTTCACTCACTGAGTCACAGATTACTCATATGGTATGGATCTCCCTGAGCCACCAAAGCACTCATATGGTGTGGACTTTTATTTTAACAGGTAAATATATAAAACTGCAAGCTAGAATTCTTACATCCCTTGTGATCTGATACTTGTATATGCATGATATGAGGAAACGGAGAGGACGTGTTGGGGTTTCTCCTATGGTTTTTAACTTGTGATGAGCAAGGTTTTTCACCAGGCATCTGATTTTTTTTTTTTTTTTTTTTGCCAAACTGTGGCAAAAATTTGCAGTGAAAAAATTAGCCATGGCAAAAAATAGCCAAGACTCAAATGTCACATAGACAAAACGTCAGCACAACTTTTATGCATTTGGACAAAAAGTCGCAGAGACAAAAAAGTTGCAGAAACTTTAGATAGATGCACATTGGCTTTAATGCATGTGAGAGTGAAGTGAGAAAAAAAGTTTATCATGTAAAATTTTGTCGCCTATTGACTTCAATGTATTTTGCTAAATTTGTTTCCTGCAGCCCTTCTGCATTCACATTAATAGTGAAGTGTTCAGACAACTGTCCCAACCTTAACACTTTTACCCATAGAAATTAATGGAGGGTGGTGGAATTTCACTCTAGATGACGGTGGTGATCTGTAACTTCCCTCTTTGATAAATATACCCAAAAGTGTGTAGCACAAAATGTAATTATTAGAATAAACTGGAAGGTATGTTCTTTTACTGTGAATGGTCTGTGTCCTGAGCCAGTTACTGTTGCCAAACAAAAGATTTTGTGCATCTACAACTCCTTTCACACTTCACACATCAGCTTACTATTGCTCTTTACTTTGAAACTCATATGACCATGATTTGCCTCCAATAACTTGTCCCTTATTTATTGTTTTTATCTCTCTGTGAAAGTTTTTCTTTTTTAGTATATGCTTTATTAATGTGCCAGAGCGTTGCTTCCTGTCTGAGCCATGAGTATACAACTTAATATGGACATCACCATTCTCCCCATGCTATGGTTGTTTGTACCATGGTTCCCAGTTTGTGGAACCCCTGTACTGCAAAGCATCTTGTGCAATTTGTGCTCAGTTTGAGGAACCCCTATTGTGCAAAATAACTGGCACATCCCCTACTGCCCAGCATGGGTATCCATGATAAATACAGTCTTGCCACACTAGGTATAGTGCCACTCTTTGCCCTTGTGGCCTTTGCATTTAAGGAGGCTAATCTCATATTTGGCTTCATAAGATAACCACATGACATGGTCGTGTTATGTAAGTTGTCAATTTATCAGAAATGGGCTTGCACATTCAAAAAAATAGAGGATACAGTGGTATGCTAATAATTCATTTTACTCAATATCAAAAAGC
>CM044442.1:69757202-69793694 GCA_024363595.1 Xenopus borealis
ATATATATAGTTCTGGTAAGTACCTGCACTCCAACTCCAACAATCTTCTGCCTGGGTGATGGGTCAAAATAATCATATAATAATCGTATAATGTAAGAAGGATCCGCACTTCAGTTTATTGGAGATAGTGTTGTCACTGGTCAGAATCGGCCAGTGTTTCAGCACACTATTTTTCACCACGTGACTATTTGCACCATACTCACTTACATAATAGAGGTCCTGATTGCCCCTGTCTTGTTTCTTGGTGCATTCGGTTTCACTTGTTTTCAAGATAGTTTCTCGATCTAGGGAAAGGGCCCAATTTCTTGTGTCCTGTAGCAAAGTTGCTGGGTATCCCCTCATGGCGAACTTATTCGCCATTTGTGTTAGATCCTCTGCCCTCTTATTTACATCTCTATCTATACGCACCACCCTAAGCATCTGTGATTTAGGCAGAGAGTTTAACAGATGCCTAGGGTGGTTGCTGTGATAGTGCACTAGTGTGTTCCTATCCGTGGGCTTAGTGTGTATACATGTTTGAAGGGTGCCTTTATCCTTATACACTTTCACATCAAGAAATTCTATATGATCAATGCCATATTGTAATGTAAATTTAACCGGGCTATCCAAATCATTCAATGCTTTTACGAATGTTTCCAATGTTTCTACTGGACCCAGCCATAGAAAAAACAAATCGTCGATAAATCTCCGGTAAAAGGCACCCCATTGTCTAAATAATGGGTGACTCAGAATATGATCGCTCTCAAACTTGTGCATATAAGCATTGGCATATGCAGGGGCCACTTTGGACCCCATTGCAGTGCCAGTGCGTTGTATAAAATACTGTGTTTCGAATTTGAAGTAGTTTTTGTGTAACACAAATCCAAGCAAATCCAATAGAAAATCTATTGGGGGACCTCTATATAAAGGATTATTTTCCACTAAATCTCGTACTGCCTCCACACTTGCATCATGTGGGATGCACGTGTAGAGGCTCTGCACGTCCATAGTTACCAAAATCATGTTATCAATAGGTAGGTCCACACTTCGAATAAGCTTCAAAAAGTCATTTGTATCCTTCAAATAACTGTAAATATTCTGTACACAAGGTTGTAAGAGAGAGTCAATATATTCTGCTATTCCCTCGTTAAGGGAGCCTCTAGAGGAGATTATTGGCCGCCCTGGGGGTCTAGTCGGGTCCTTGTGGACCTTAGGCAAAGTGTAAATAGCTGGTTGCACCGGAAAAGATGGCAAAAAATACTCATACATACTTCGTGTGATCCAACCATGTAGTACAGCATAAGTCAGTATCCTTTCTAATTCTTCTCTAAACTGCTCCGTCGGGTCTTTTGGTAATTTCTCATATTTAGTCAAATCAGACAGTTGAGACAGAAGCTCCTGCCTGTAATATGTATAATCTAACACCACAATGCCCCCACCCTTATCTGCAGGTTTGATGATAATCTCTTTATTATCTTTTAGGGATTTAATGGCCATTCTCTCTGCCCTTGTAAGATTACCCCTCCAGTTCCGTCTTATGCTGTAACATGATTGCATATCCACATTTAGCATGCGATTAAAAGTTCTAATCGAGGCATTGGTGCTAGTTGGATCATACAAGCTTTTTGGCTTAAATCTACTAATAGAAGTACTAGTGTCCCGTAAGTTCAAATGTGAGCCATCTCCCTGGCTCGGGATATCTCCTTGAGCCTCTGTGGTTTCCATCTGTGGCTGTTGATCAGTCTCTCCCAATCTTCCTCCCAGATATGTTTTACACTCAAATTTTTCCCTTAACCGTAAGTTTCTGGTGAACTTATAATTATCTATAACATGGTTAAAGGGTTTGCCACTCACCATCGGCACGTATCCCAAGCCTCTCTCTAATGCGGAAACCTCTGGTTCTGTGAGCCGGTAGGTCGACAGGTTAAATATCAGGCTGTCTTCTTTCCTCTTCCGAGCTGCCTCTGGGACCTTGTGTTTGCCGGCGTTCTTTCTCCCACCCCGACGGGTGGCCTTCCGGGGTCTCTGCTGCTCTGCGTGCGCTCTCCTAAAAAAGAAGCCTGTCGGCGTGGGGATTCAGCGCCGCTCACCTCTATACATAGTATGTATATATATATATATATATATATATATATATATATATATATTCATTTTGTGCCTATTGTTTCAGGTATTATACATGAAAATATGTATAATATTTGGTCTGTATACAAGAACACCAATACAACACGCACACACACAGTGAAACCTTACTTTTACATAACCTTATCCCTCCCCCCCCCTTTTATTTTACACTTTTTTGTGGTCCCAACAATATAAAAAAGAAAATGATGGTAGGCAAGGATTATCAGTGGGTGTGGCTTATAATTGGGTGTAGACCTTGCATATTTATGTGCCATAATATATGTGGCACCCATACCATCCTTCTATTTTTACCTCAATTCAAGAACTGTTCCCACCCTTCTGCCCACCAAACCAATGCATTTTGCCAGTCATTTGCTCAGTTCTTTTCCCCCAATGAGAGGAGCACACACATTTAACAGGCTGCGCTTACTGTCATTCACCTTTTGTGGAATAGTGCATTTTAGTGAGGGTGGTATGAGAGCTGTGAACTATGTGATTAAAGGAAGTACGTAGCTCCTTCATTCTTTATCACGTGATTTATCCTCGCCCTAAGCATAGCACTGTGTTCTGGTTCAGCAAAATTGTTCACTGTGTCTTTGCTGCTTTTTTACTGCTGCTGCACCAGTTGTAAACATTTTTACTTGCACTTTGTCATGAAAGGAGTAATAGCTGGCTCACCAAGATGTTTACAGGCTATACCTGCTTCTGTGATTGTTTTGCCCTTACAAAGTGTACCAGTTTCAGTAATTACATTTTTTATTTCAGTCATATATTAGGGCATTGGGTATGACATTAACTACCAATGCTATGCATGCGGGAGGAAGGTGCAGTTGTAGGCACCAGGGCCCCTAGGTGTATAGTTGGGCTACTCTATTTAACTTTGATGCAGAATATATTTGTAATGTACTGGCCATGATACATTAAAAACTTTAATCGGTTGTTCATCATGGATTCTATATTTTTTCATAGTTTTTCATTAATAATAATTAGTTATGGGCGAATTTGCGTCGAATTCCCGCGATTCGCGAAATGCCAGCAAAAATTCGGCTGGTGAAAATTCGCTTTAAAAAAATGAGTCGCGCGTCGTTTTTGACGCGACGAAAACGACACGACGCGCATTGAAAACTACGCGACACGAAAAATTTGTGAAACGTGAATTTTGATGCCAGTGACAATTTGACGTGCCCATTTTGTCCAAATGCATTAAAGTCTATGGTTGTCCAAATAATTCTGTTGTGTGACAATTTTATGTGTCCAATTTTTTTTTGATGCAGCGGATTTTTCTTGGGTGAATTTTCGCCACAGTTTTGCAAATTTATTCTCTGGCTGTCTATGTGTGACACGCTTACATTAAGGGGCATATTTATCAAGGGTCGAATTGTCGGCAATTAAAAAAAATAGGTATTAAGCAGATTTCCAGTATTCACAAAAATCGGACGATCGACCGATATAACACAAAATTCATACGAATCGAATATTCACAGCGTCCGATCGTACAAATACTATTCGATACGAAAACTAAAAAAGAGCCTATCGGGGCTTCTACTGCAATTTGGTAGGTTCAATCTGGCGAAGTAGGCAGTCGAATTAAAAGTTAAAGGGCAAGTTCTTCGACCAGCAAATAGTGGAACGATCGAATATATATTTATTTGATCTATTCGATGTGACCGATGGTTGAAAATACTTAATTTGCATATTTGAATATTGACTGTTCGAAAATAGACTGTTTGATCGCATTTTGAATCCTTCACACAACTTTAGAAAATCTGCCCCTTCTAAATGTTTTCCTATGGTGCTATAATTTGTAGACTGTCTTAACACATAGAAGAAAATTAAACCTCTACTGCCTGCTTTGTTCATCAAAGGAAACATGCAGTGGATTATCAGACTCCAGTTGTTTGGAAGGGTATTAGTGAGCAGAAAAGAATGCAAAGATGGATAAAACAATGGAAAGAAAGATATGCAACTAAATTGTGAATGGATATGGAAAAATGCAACTTTGAGAAAAAACTAGTAGAGTTTGGGTTACTCTTTACAAATATGCATGCTCCCTTAGCTAGATTTTTACCACAGCATGCAGAGTACATGTATAAAAAATTTCCATCTGTCATTACAAACAGAGAGTAAAAACATACATAATTTTATAGCTAGTTAGATGGCACAATAGCTAAAGACCAAAACAAACATAAAAATACCCCACAGCATATATGGTAACTGCGAATAATATATAGCTAAAGTCAGTTCATAGGAATCTTTTAAACTGCTTTGAGCAGTTGATCACTTGTCTGAATACTTGCTTCATGGTGCTTATAATATTTGGAGAGAAAAAAATCGGCTAATAATTTCCCTTCCTGGAACATATCATTCTGGCATGAAATATATTTTGGTTAAATAACTATAATTATTGCTTAGTAAAACACTTAAACAAATGGTGCATTTATGGAGCTGAATGTGTGACTCAAGTATTGGTGTGGAAAGGAAGGGTTTGTGTTCTTAGAGCCTGTGCTGATTTTTCCTTGGGGAATAACCTATTTTGTGTGATGGCTTGCACCTCAATGGAAGTGGTAGATGAGCCTGTGGGATTAGTAAGGGGTCATAGGGGAGGAGTGAGGGGGGCATATAGTTTATCAGCTAAGGAGATCCCTTTGTTGAAAGAAAATATGGTAATAGTAACTTTACATCTATTTCTCTATTAAATAAATAATGAGGTCCCCTGTTACAAGGAAAAGAGGCTAATACTAACCTAACAACATATAATTCTAAATTAAGTAATGTAAATTACATAAGGAAAAGTATAAATCCCCTCTGTGTGCTGGCAAATGCACAGAGTTTGTCAAGTAAAATGGGAGAGCTAGAGTTAATTTTATGCTCTAAAATGTATGATATAATTGGTATCACTGAGACCTGATGTGTTGAAACACATGACTGGGCTATGAATTTAAATGGTTACACCCTTTTTTAGGAGGGACAGAGTCATTAAAAAGGATAGAGGAGTTTGTATGTAAAGCCTGAATTAAATCAATGCACTAAAGAAATATCCATTGATTGCACTGGGGAGGGGGTGGAATCCTTGTAGGTAAAGCTTTCAACTGGGCAGCATTGGTGTATACTACAAACCACCTTGTATAAGTGACGAGAATGAAGCCCAGCTACTTTTACAAATAGAAGCAGCTTCACAACTAGGTCAAGTTATTATTTTGTGTGGCTTTCATTATCCAAACACTGCCTTTGGTAATGGGGTTGCCAAGACAGAAAAAGCTAGCAGGTTTCTAAATATACCGAATAACAACTTCTATTCCAGCCGTTCAAGAACCAAGTAGGAACCTTAAATGAGAAGGATCTACATTGTTTAATGTTGTCTAATTCTGGGCAGTGTCATTCTGTGGCCACTAAAGCAAATAAAGTTCTGTCTTGCATAAAAAAGCGCATTAACTGAAGAGATGAAAATCTAATTAATAATAATTATATTACAATTATTTTATATAATTATATTATATTATAATAATAATAATAATTTAATTATTATATGTGCCTGGTAAGACCTCACCTGCAGTATGCAGTGCAGTTTTGGACTCCAGTCCTTACGAGGGATATAAATGAGCTGGAGAGAGCACAGAGATGCGCAACTAAACTGGTTAGAGGGATGGAAGACTTAAATTATGAGGGTAGACTGGCAAGGTCAGGGTTGTTTTCCCTCGAAAAGGAGGCTTGAGAGGGAACATGTTTATACTTTACAAGTATATTAGAGGACATTATAGACAAATGGCTCTTTACTCATTATATAAATAACTCTTTACCCATTAAGAGGATCACCACACCAGAGGCCACCCCTTCAGACTAGTGGAAAATAACTTTAATTTGAAGCAGCATAGATGGTTATTTGTAGTGAGTTTGTGGAATGCACTGCCAGGTGATGCTGTGATGGCTGATGCTGTTAATACTTTTAAGAGGGGCTTGGATGATTTCTATGACAGACATAATATCCAAGGCTATTGTGATACTAAAACCTATAGTTCGTGTATGATGATATATAGTTTTTGAGTGCATAGAGGGGTCAGTGTGTGTACAGTATGCATGGATGCTGGGTTTCATTTAGAGGGGTTGAACTTGATGGGCTTTGGTCTTTTTTCAACCCAATCTAATATGGTATTTGCCATTCTATTCTGCCCCTCCTCCCATTTTCCAGTCATTCAAACAACTACTTGGTTGCCCTAGAAAACTGATGACATTTCAATTTACAAATCTGAAAGCAGCAGAAGAAAATTTTAAATAATTGCAACAACCTCAAAAAATAAAATAAATCAATACCTTAGAGCACAAATCAAACTGACAGATAATTTTACCCCTTTAAATTCATCCCTTTGGATAAAACTTAATGAGCATTTTCATCAGATTTTGTAGGTCAGATTTTATGTTATCCTCCATGCAACACCATGATATTTTGAAGAATGCTTCAAAATCTGACCCCCCTAGGCTAGAATGTGATATCAAATCAGATAAAATTGGATGGAGTCTTTTCTTCATATGTTTACATCCAACAGCAGTATATTTCAGTGAGAAAAAAGTATTTGACACCATCTATTTCTCTCTTGTTGGATGAAGACACAGCATGCACCATTTACATCTGACAGTCGTGTCGGATGGAACATTTACATGTAGTTTACGTGTAGATAAAGTTATTCGGATTATTCTCTTGTAGATAAAGTTATTTGGATTATTCTTTCAGTCCCATTATATTTTGACAGATGCAACTACATCAGACTTGTTGGGATACGTTTTGTCAATCCATTTCTCAAAAGAGCAAACAGATTTTTTTACATTTCATTTTGAAATCTGATATGGGGCTAGACATATTGTCAATTTCCCAGATGCCCCAAGTCATGTGACTGGTGCTCTGATACACTTCAATCACTCTTTACTGCTGCACTGCAAGTTGGAGTGATATCACCCCCTCCCAGCTGCCTAACAGAACAATGGGAAGATAACCAGTTAACAGCTCCCTAACACAAGATAACAGCTGCCTGATAGATCTAAGAACAGCACTCAATAGTAAAACCCATGTCCCACTGCTTACTATTCAGTTACATTGAGAAGGGTAAACAACAGCCTGCCAGAAAGCAGTTCCCTCCTATAGTGCTCCACAAGTCACATGACTGGGGCAGCTGGGAAATTGACAAAATGTCTAACCCCATGTCAGATTTCAAAACTTAATATAAAAAAATCTGTTTGCTCTTTTGAGAAATGGATTTCAGTGCAGAAGTCTACTAGAACAGCACTACTAACTCAATAACTGAAAAAATAGACGGCACTTCTGGACAGGTTTATTTGTCAGAATAAACCTGTCCAGAAGTGCCGTCTATTTTTTCAATTATTGAGTTTGCACCGTGGGGACACTGGAGACTGAGCACCTGGCGGTAGGGAGAAGGAGAGGTGAGCTTGAGCGGTCTCTCATTTTTATTTTTTACTAGCACTATTAACTGATGCGTTTAAAAAAAAAAAAAAAAAACATGTTTTCCCATGACAGTTTCCCTTTAATGTAATTTAATTCAGAGCTAAACATGCCATACTAAGTAGTGAGCATGAATAAATGGTCCTAAATATCATTACTTGGTGTAGCACAACGATAGGCAAGAATGCAGGTAAGAATATTATCAGGAACTATTAAATAACAAAGAAAAAAAGATGATGATTGCTAAAACCACTATTCACATTTAATTTATCTAAATAAATTTGCCATCTTGATTCAGAGGAATTTAAAACAATGTTTAGTTTGCATTTAGGCAACACAGAGCTGAGTCACAGAGCCTAAACAGTAAAGACTTTCCAAAAAGTGGGCAGGATATCTTTTGGATTAAGCTTGCCTGTGAGTAACAGGGTGTGGCTAGAGCAAATCTAGTAATACACTATCCACAGTAATAACATTGTTGGACTTCTGCTTTCAGCATTCTACTACATATTACCAAGGGTTAAAGCAGCAGTTGAGTAGCCACAGGTAGATTCGTTAACCAAAGTACACAATAAACCTTTTTCCCTAGTCCTTCAGGGCTAAGTGGCCTTACTCATGCAATTTTATCCTCCAAATAAAGTTTTGTTTGTTTTTAATATTCTTGACTCTTGGTTTGTATACATCATTGTTTTTTATTTATTTTTGCTTAGACATTAAAGGAAAACTATACCCGCAAAATGAATACTTAAATGACAGCTTGTATCAAATTAAGTGGCATATTAAAGAATCTTACCAAACTGGTATATATATTTAAGTAAATATTGCCCTTTTACGTCTCTTGTCTTGAACTACCATATTGTGATATCTCTGTGCTGCCTCAGAGATCACCTGACCAGAAATACTGGATAGAGAACTGGCTAAAAGATTACAAAGACTACAAAGAGTGGTGGTAAATGGAACATTTTCTAATTGGACCAGTGTTGTTAGTGGGGTACCGCAGGGCTCTATACTGGGTCCCTTGCTTTTCAACTTGTTTATTAATGACCTGGATGTGGGCATTGAAAGTACGGTTTCTATTTTTGCAGATGATACTAAATTGTGCAGAACTATAGGTTCCTTGCAGGATGCTGCCACTTTGCAGAGTAATTTGTCTAAGTTGGGAAACTGGGCAGCAATCTGGAAAATGAGGTTCAATGTTGATAAATGCAAGGTTATGCACTTTGGCAAAAATAATATAAATGCAAGTTATACACTAAATGGCAGTGTGTTGGGAGTTTCCTTAAGTGAGAAGGATCTTGTGGTTTTTATAAATAACAAGTTGTCTAATTCTGGGCAGTGTCATTCTGTAGCTACTAAAGCAAATAAAGTTCTGTCTTGCATAAAAAAGGGCATAAACTCAAGGGATGAAAACATAACTATACCTCTTTATAGATCCCTAGTAAGGCCTCATCTGGAGTATGCAGTGCAGTTTTGGACTCCAGTCCTTAGGAGGGATGTAAATGAGCTGGAGAGAGTGCAGAGACATGCAACTAAATTGGTTAGAGGGATGGAAGACTTAAATTATGAGGGAAGACTGTCCAGGTTGGGGTTGTTTTCTCTGGAAAAAAGGCGCTTGCGAGGGGACATGATTACACTTTACAAATATATTCAAGGACATTATAGACAAATATCAGGGGATCTTTTTACCCATAAAGAGGATCACCGCACCAGAGGCCACCCCTTTAGACTAGAAGAAAGGGACTTTCATTTGAAGCAGCGTAGGTGGTTCTTCACAGTCAGGACGGTGAGGTTGTGGAATGCACTGCCAGGTGATGTTGTGATGGCTGATTCTGTTGATGCTTTTAAGAAGGGTTTGGATGATTTTTTGGACAGACATAATATCAAAAGCTATTTTGATACTAAACTTTACAGTTAGTATAGCTATGGGCATATATGGTTTGTGTTTGAAAGAGTGGAGATGTGTGTGTGTGTGTGTGTGTGTGTGTGTATGTATGCTGGGTTTTTAATTTGGAGGGGTTGAATTTGATGGACTCGGTCTTTTTTCAACCCGATTTAACTATGTAACTATGTAACTACAGCTCTAACTGTAAAAGGAAGAAGTGGGGAAGCAAAAGACAAAACTCTGTCTGGTAACTGGCTCATGTGACCTAACATGTATGGTTTGTTAGTGTACACTGTGAATCATAGGATTCCAGGGGAAGAAGTGCAGAATTATGCAAAAAATCCATGCCTGACAAAAAATGTGCTCATGACTTTTGTACAACTAAACATCACCAAGTTCTCCACCACTTGGTGCAGTCAGCAGTGCAAGTGTAAAGAAGGTACCGTGCCTCAGTGGTCTAGCAATGCGACAGGGATGACCATCACGCTGCTTGTGGGGATGCCGGCAGTCTTGAGTCCAGTGCGCCAATGATCGCTTTTCTTTTACACAAGAGCTTCCTGGTTTGATGCACGCCATTGTCATTATATCTTCACGCTTTGGTGCAAAATTTGAAAAATTAAAGGGGCCTGGGGCAGATACTCATTGTCCAATGTAGGTCTATTTCTAATAGTTCCTGGGTTTGACCTTGCCTGTCCTTGATCCTGCCTTTTCTGCTGCCAGTCCTGGCCTTAATCTGAACTTTGACCATCTCTCAGATCCTGTCTTGAACCCACTACTTTGACAGTGCATACCATGAATACCATGCACACATTTTTCCAGATATAGTAGTAGTATTGTAGTGTAAGAGAAATGCAGCTACATTTACATGTCAGATGGACAGTAATCCATAAAGGTACAATTATATTGAAGATGATGCTTTGTAATATTGAAACAGGTGTTCACATTTTGCAAATGTACATATTTTTGTTACTGATCTGTCTGAGTTAGCATGAACTTATGAACCCTGTTCAATGAACCAGATTTGTAATATGTTCCAAGTCGTTAATCATAACAATTAGATATTGCTCATGGCATAATAAAAAGGGAACAGTTTGAAAGATAGCTTTGCATTATTAAAATATTATATATAAATATATATGTTTATGCAATAAATGTGCTAATAATTTTCAAGGGTTTATAACTGCAGATAAGTAATGTCTGGATAAAATGCCATGTGATACAGATTTAAAGCAAAAAATTTATATTGCATTATTTTTTTGCCAAAAAGTGTCATGTAGTGCAGTGTGCAAGAGGTGTTTTGTCCATAATGCAGGATTTTTTCTTTCATAATTCCAGCATAAACTATTCCACCTAGAGAGTTAAACTTTTATTAATCATAAGGGATGAGTGAAATTGACCTGTTTCGATTTGCCAAAAATTCACCACCAGTGAAATTTCATTGACAGCTATTAGTCTATCGGCAATTTTTTTTTCCGCACACCATTCGATATAGGCATAATTTCTGCAGCGAATCAAGGTGAAAAAATTCGCCCATCCCTATTAATCATGTCCATTGCAACAAAATGAATACAACGGTGAATGTGTGTGTTAGCAAACTGACCATAGATTGTGGCTATCGTTTTTAGAGTGGGGAGGGGGGGGGTCACTTTCTGAAACCTGCATGTTCATCTTTACAGGTTGTGTAACCTTTCCAAATGTAGTAACCAAAACAGAAAAAGTGTGAAAAGAGTGCTTGTGCCTCAAAACAATATTCGCAATTTAGTGGATGACATTAAGGGACTGTTTACTAAAACTCAAAATTGTCTCATTACTATATTAAAACATGTTTTACCAAACTCCAATCCACAATTTTACCTTATCAATAAAATAATCAATAAAATAAATCCAAAAATTTGCTCTATAAAAAAAATTAGTGATAACATTTGAATTGTACGATTTTTTTTTTTATTTGATGCCCGAAAACATTTAAAGAGTTAATAGAGTCTGCTGACGGCCTAAGGGCTCTTACACACGGGCGTTTAAACCTGCGCTCCGTTTTGCTGCGTTCAGCCGCAGGGGAGCGCAGGTATAGACGCACTCAATTATTTTCAATGGGGCTGTACTCACGAGAACGCATGTAGGCTCCGAACGCAGGGAAAATGCAGCATGTTGTGTCTGAACCTGCATTCGGCGCCTACAGAATCAGAGTTTTGGGAAGAAGGAGGAGAGCACTCAAACGCAGCTTAAAGGGGTGGTTCACCTTCATGTTAACTTATAGTATTTGCTAGAAGGGCCAATTCTAAGAAACTTTTCAATTGGTCTTCATTATTTATTTTTCATAGTTTTTTTAATGATTTGCAAGTTTCTTCTGTTTCTTTGCAGCTTGCAAATGGGGGTCACTGACACCATCTAAAAAAATGCTCTGTAATGCTACAAAT
The DNA here is from genome assembly GCA_024363595.1 of Xenopus borealis. NCBI lineage: Eukaryota > Metazoa > Chordata > Amphibia > Anura > Pipidae > Xenopus > Xenopus borealis. Next base: position 69,769,051 of record CM044442.1, read on the forward strand.
GTATTGTTATTGCCACTTTTTATTACTTATCATTCTGTTCAGTCTATCTCCTATTCATATTCCAGTCTCTTATTCAAATCAATGCAGGGTTGCTAAGGTAATTCGAACCCTAGAAACCAAATTGCTGACACTGCAAACTAGAGAGCTGCTGAATAAAAAGCTAAATGACTCAAAAACCACAAACAATAAAAAATGAAAACCAATTGCAAATTGTCTCACAATATCACTCTCTACATTATACTAAAAGCTAACGCAAAGGTGAAAAACCCCTTTAACTGCTAGTGATTATCATTTATTAGACTGTTAGACACAACATGTTTCGGGCCTCTAACGCCCTTTATCAAGTTTCAGATTATTGCCCAAAAACCACAAATCATTAGTTTTTTTTTCTGCTAGCATACACATGGGCCTGGTAGATTTGTATTATTCTTATTATTCTTTGTATTATGATTCTAGTTTAACCTCAGCCAAAATTATGCAATTGTCTGAAATCCCTGCAGGAAAAAATGCAAAACAATTCAAGATATATTCAAGATATATATAGCAGAATTTATCAATGCTCAGAATCAGTCACAAAACACTGAGATGGCTGCCATCACACCAATCTTACAGCTGTTTCGGTAAAAAAATGTTATATAGAAAAATTAATTATTTGCAATGTAAACCGTGTCATTTAGAAATAAAAAGTCAACCATAAAAATCATGATCATATGGCTTTAAGAGACATGGAAAGGCTAATGCACTGGGATGAGCCAAATGTGAGGTACCCCAAAGTTAGTTAAATACATTGTATCTTTGTTTGTTCTCAATTCATTTTTTATTTCATTGCTTGACATGACTTCAACCAGCAGTTACACTTGCACTTCCACATGAATCTGACACAAACAATGTTTTTGCTTTGGATTGCTTTGATTTTACTCAGTTTGTAACTTTACTATATTTTGCAATGTTCTTGATTACTTGTATTTGCCATAAGAAAATAAGTCTCAACATATCACATATCTGGTATCTGCATGCATATTAGACATCAATCTGTTGACCAATTGCGTTCATATTTAAGGAATAATTTAAGAATGCTCAAGCTTTCTGGTACTAAAACCATTGGGTGGTTTTTCTTTCAAATACCTTGCTTTCCTGCATATACCTCATTACTCAATTGCAACAACTAGGAGTGAAATGTATCCAAATACACATTCCCCCTGTTACTGCCAGCAAACCAGATCAGATAAAATTATCCTTTAATTCAAGTTGCAATAAAACATATTTCCCATACACATACAGACTCACTGCCTTAAAAACTACATGAGGTGGATCAGTGGGAATTTCTATGGGAGACCAAAGTAAATCGTTATCGTGCCACTGCACAATATTAAAGAACCTTGCTTTCCTGCCAACAGTTTTTTTCCCCAGACTAAAAAAATTAAGTTTCATAAAAACAAATCAAATCAACCCTTTTTGAATTTGAATGAATGTGTTCTTTTCACAATATATAATTTTCTGAGATACAGATTTCTGGGAACAAATTTTCCATGGCTTTAGCTTATATAACGTAGAGCATATGTGTTGATTTTGCTGTATCCCAAATGATCAGAATCTCTACATGCCAGGTGCTTTGAAAATTCTATGCATTCTGGGCATCAAACTGTTTAGTAAACCCATGGCGTTCATATTTAAGCACGTTTTATATTGGTATCTAATGTTATAAGAAGCTGTAAAGTGAAAGCTTTGAGGTTATTTTCAAAGGTTTTTTCAAAACCACAAACTTTAGGGAAGAGCTGCAGTATTTAGTAAAAATACATATTTACTTTATTTTTTATTCCTGATATGTATCTTACAAAAATGTACAAATTCCTGTGGTAAACCTACTGTTTTTGGCCTTGGACAAAATCTTTTTTTGGTTTATACTCTGCCAATTTGACAATTTGGAAATAAAATATAATATTATTAATGTCGGACCTTAATAAATACCCTGCATCCTTAAATCACCCCCATAACAAGAGATTCTGGCTAAGAGACATAAAGAGCATTCCAGAATTTAGCTACGCTCTAACAGAGTGCTGAACACTCTCACATAATTGGGTAGAAAGGAGCAAGAAATTACTGCAAAAGGAGGGAACAGCTGAAAAAATTCAACCCAAACACAGCTTTTAATTCTGGAAGTAAATCATTTTATCTGAAAACTCAGAGGCTGATGTTGAATATGTTCCAAATATTTTTAATACAAAGGGACTGTGCCATTAAAATTAGAATTATTGTGCCTGGAAATGTTCCATATTTTATAATTGCATTGGGTTATTGTCCGAATACATTACTGGTTTCTGTTACCTTGTTCCTTTTAGACCAAGCAATAGAAACAAAATTACCAAGCCCATTAGGATTATTGTGCAAGGTATATCAAGCTTCCTATGATGCAGCATCAGGATTATGGTGCATTTTTGTACACTTAATATACAGGGGTTAGATCCATCGCTAGGAGAAGATCGGCTCACATTGCAATCCTAAAAAAAAATGGTGATATAAATTGACCCAGCTCTCACAATACATAGTAACTTTAACATTTGGCATTGTGATGGCAAGAACATAATAGACATAATGTGATTAAACTGAAAAAGTCAATACAATGCCAAAATAATGTAAATACATTTAAGAATTTAAGAACTACTCTGCAGCAAATGAGCATACTGCATGACAAAATCGTACATTTTACACAGGAGAAATGACTCAACAGATCAATAAGATCTTTTAGTTCATAATAAGTAAAATGCAATAGCATTTCATTTAAACAAGGTTATGGTAATATATTATGGGAGGTATTACAACAAACGTAAATATTGTGTTTACTTACAGCTGTTGCTGTTGTTTACGGAGTACGTATGCTATCAGTATTACATACTTTTTTGTTATGCTTTCTCAAAACCTACCAATCAGTCTCTACATTGCTAAGTAACATTATATAGCTTATTTCTCAACAGTGGGGAAATTAACCTTAGCAACCAATTTATGATTTGCTTATGTACGTATGTATAACATAACAGCAATTATATATTTTAGGGGGTGGGAGTATATTTTTTCACTACTGTAAATACTTGTTACAGAATTTGCTACATGTATTCCTTGTGTAAATAAATGATAAGAATCACATTAACAGAAAATATGGTCTGACGCATTCCTTTATACAGTTCAGGGAAAATATCAAAGGATATTCCCACTTTGTAGAATCTTCCCCTAAGAAATATAATTTATCTTCTCAGTGCCAGAAGACTCCCAAATGCACACCTGTTCTCGGCTCTGCTGGCTACCATAAATGTAGCACAATATAAATTACATGTGTAGCATCTGTTATTTGAACATTTAATGTGACGCAAAAGAATATTTGAAATACAGCAGTTTGGGTACTTATGATGAAGGCTAATCTGTGTATCTTCATTTTAGAATTATTATGTTTGGTTGAAACTTTTCTTTACTGACATAGCTAGGGTGTAAATATTTCTACTGACAATTTATTTGCTAAATAATAACTTGGTAAAATTAGAATAATTAATGATGGTTTTATCTTTGTTTTTTGTGTAATGAAAGAGGCAACTGTTAACTTGATTTACTGCAGGAAAGGCAAATTTAGCACTCATTACTGGATATCATTAATCCATTATGAACAGGGAATGCATTCTGCATAATCTATTGTAGCTGCAGTACTATAATACATGAGTAAAAGGCCACATAAAGTAATCCTTTATAAACTAGCCATACTAGTGTGCGTTATAATAAAATACGAATATTGGGCTTACAATGAGACTGGATGGTCTGTGCAAGTCTTTCTCCATATATTGTTAAGTAAGCTTTTCTTCTCCATTAAATCTCCATGTAAACGTATCTGTGTGTACTAGAAGGTGACTTCAGAGAAGAAGAAGAAGAATGCAATAAATGTTTTAAGTAGAAACAGTTGCCAACAAGATGTGTGCAAACAGAAAACAGCACCCTGGAAATAAGGTGAGAGCAATAAATAATGCAAAATAAAAGGATTTCCCCTTTCTGTTGCAGGTACATATAATATATTACACTTGGCTTTGATCTATTATTAAAACATGTACCTTGTCTGCTCAGCAAAACCAATAATTTTGCTTGACTTTCTAAGGCATCTGACATACAGGAATGCTTTCTTATAAAGGTATAGTTTTTATATGTTGTATTGTAAATTCAAACACTATGCTGGATGTGTATCCTTGTATGTTCAAGGGCCTTATTTATCATGCTGTGTAAAATGATACATGTCAAAATAATGGTGCAAAAGAGGTGTGTTTTCATTTACACTGCCTGATCACTGTATTTTACATGGTTATTTTCCACTGTTATATGTATGCCATAGCCCATTCATGTCAATGGGAAAAATGTAGGCGCTGTACTGAAATAACACAGATTTTTTGTTTTGTTCTGTTTTTTACAAGAATCAAATTCATTAAATAAAGATATCAATTCAGCAGAACTTTCTCACTAATTTTACTAACATCCAGGAACATTTTGATAAATCCTTACAAAGACAAACCTGCTGGGCATCCTTTTGGTTTTCCCAGTTCAATCTTCGATAAACTAGCCTCTAGACAGAATGAGCAAGGTTTAATTACCAATTCTGGGCTCCATGGTAAACATGGCAAAAAACACCCATGGGAGAGCTTTGCCACTGTTTGTTCACTAAGGGGCAAATTTACTATTATTCCCTAATTCGAGGGATTTTAGCCCTCAAATTCGGCCAAAATTCGATAAGCATTTGACTATTGAATGCTTATCGAATAGTTTTAGACTATTTAGAAAAAAAAGCCTATGGGGGGCTTCCCATAGGCTTCTATTGCAATTCCGTAGCTTCAATCTGGCGAAGTTAAAGTACTTTGATCATCGAATGGTTGAATTATCGAATATCCGATCATTCGATCTATTTGATACGCTCAAATTTTGCGTATTCTATGATCGAAGTGGCCAAATTTGCAAATTCGAATATCAGAAAAATTCGTAGAATCAGAATTCGATTGAATTCGATTGAACTTCGATCTATTCACGTGAATTTTGTAAATCTGCGCTTTAGTACTTGGTGAGCCTAGTGATTGGAGCTTAAGGAATTCCCACAGTGTTTATAGAGACCACTTTTAGCTTTAAAAGTGATGGTCATATTATTTGTGTGCTGTGTTCCTATGAAGTATCTAATTCCTATGCTCTTTTGATCTTGCATTCTTGCAACCTTTGGAGCAGGGGCCTGTCTAAGTGCTGAAGTTCCAGTGTAAATGCTTTAAATAGTTGGACAGATGCTTTGGGAAAGTTAGAGACGGAATTGAACTATGCCTTATCTGTTTATATAGCATTTGTACTTTGAGGCTTTGCAAACACTATCCATAGTAATGTTCTAATTTACCTATTTGCAGGCATCCTAACCTTATACATAAGTTGTAGCTTGAGGCATTTCATCAGGGATACAATTAGTGCAAGTATACAATACATGTACTTTATGCACCTTTTGGCCTCTTTGAATAATTACACTAATAGATATACTCCTGTGGGATTAATTACAGCATGCCTAACTTGAAAATGTATGCGAGTCTATTATTCAGTGTTAACAACTCTGCCGCTTGCAAATGAACTTTTTTTTTACATCACTGTCAAAATGTTTACATATCCCTTATAGACGTGTAATACTGTATGCTCTCTACATTTTTTTGTGAAATACAGAGCAAAATATTTATGACCTTTCCTTCGGGGGGGAAAGGCTATTTTATACGCACAAGGTTAATTAATAAACAGTAAATAAAGCATTCTGTGAAGTTTGTTCTTGAATTAAAAAAATAAAAAAAGACAAGCTGTGATTGCTGGCAGGTTATTGTACACTGATGTCAATATACTGGATATTATGTTTTTTGAAAATAACACACACACACATATAGTGATGGGCGAATCTATCCCATTTCGCTTCGTCGAAAATTCTCGAATTTCCAGCGAAATTAGTGAATTGACAAAAAATTCACGAAACGAGTCACGTCACTTTTTTGATGCCCGTCGCATCGTTTTTGATGAGCGTCAGGTCGTTTCTGGCGTTGCGTTATTTTCGGCGAATTTTTTCTGGCATTTCGTGAATTTATTCACTGGCGGCCAATCGCGGGAATTTGCATATGTATATATATATATATATCGGTATAAAGCAGATCCGCACTCCATTGTTGCATGAAAAAATCATGAAAAAGGCCCTAAGGGGGGCCGTCTTCTATATCTACTTACGATACTCTATTCTTCCATTATTAAGCCTTTTTTCCTATAAAGAAATATGGAAGAGCCATGAAATAGTCCAAATGGCCCACTGACACCTAGGCCCACCGTGAGTTTTCCTGGTATCCCGGTGGGCCAGTCCAACATCCAACACTGAATATTAACGATGAGCGAATCTCCCGCGATTCGCTTCGCGTCTAAAACGACGCGCGACTGACGCGCGACTCGTTTTTCGGCGAAATTTCGCCAAGCAAAATTTCGCTGGTGATTCGCGAACTTATTCGCCAGCGGCGAATCGCGGGAATTCGCCGCAAATTCGACCTAGGCGAATAAATTCGCCCATCACTACTGAATATACAAAATCAAAGAATGTGGTTCATCCCCATGTTGCAATTAAAACCAGTTGGGTGCATGGGTGTGTGGCTTATATCACATAATGAAATAAACAAATTACCCCAGTACTTCCATTTTAACCCGTTAAGGCAAAAACAGATAGGAAAGAAAATGTCTGTATTTGGTAAAAAGAGAAACTTTTAGTTACATGGTTTGATCAATAAGATTGCCTTGCTGCCAAGGTAAGGGTTCTGCAAGCGCAATTGTGGTCTCACACTTTTCCTTGCAGGGAGCTGCACATTGTACCAAAATTACATACCCCTTTACTCTGCCACTTAGTTTTTCTCTGCACCACTGGGTCCTTCCTGGCTACATTTTGACACAGTGAAACTCTGGAGCTGCCACCACCTTCTGACAAGGTGGTAGCTCCATAATTCCATTCATGTTCAGGTGCTACTTACAGGACCGAATTTGCGGTGAGTTCATACAGAGCCGGGCCTAGGGTGGCATAAATTTAGGGGCAGCATGCTGCCCAGCTGTAGGGGTAGTTATCTCACTATAGCGCGGAAATGTGCTAGCAACAGCTTTGCCGGCGTTCACTGCACTTTCAGGTGAATTTTCACTAGCGCTATGCAAATTCACTAAGATGCGAAAATGCACTCAGGGCAGAGAACGGTAGAGAAGTTGCACTACCGTTACTTCGCCAGGCAAAGCGCATTTACCCTAGCGATGCCTAATTTGCATGCAGTGCGAACTTAATCGTATAATAGCGGTGTATGTTACTGCCACTACATTAAACTACACAAGCCCAGGACACCTTTAATAAATAAAATAAAGTTGTCCTATTGCCCTAAACTTGTGCCCACTGTATAGTTGAGTTGCCATATGCTAGGAAATGTAGGTTGTGTTCAATTTGAGACATGCAGTTGTGTTCAATTTGGGACAAAATACACATATGTCTGAATTCACCTTCAGGGTCAGATTTACGAAGGGCCGAATTTTCGAAGTCAAAAAACATTTTTTTTTAAAAGGACTTTTTCAATCGAAAATGGACCTATTTTGATAGAATAGATCCATTTTCAATCTAATAAAAATTGTTAGAATCAAGTGATTCTAAGGATTTTGCGCCAAATCCTTCAAGTTTTAAGGACTTTGAGTAATTTTCAGGGGAGGTTCTAGGATGTCCATCATAGGCTAAAATGTTAATCCATCAGTTTTAAGGTGGCAAAGTGGCAGGATTATAAAGGGCCAGTACTTCAAAAATTCAACTTGTAGAATATTCAATAATTTTCTATTTGAATAAAATTTTTGGCTATTCTATTGTCAAAGTAGCCCAAAATTACTTCGAAATTTGAATTTTTTTTTTATTCGAATTTTATTCGACTATTCACTTCTACCCTTGGTAAGTGTGCCCCATAGTTTATTGGATTCAATTACATCAGGTGCAGCACAAGTGCATCAGGCACAATGCCCCCTTGCAAACTGTAATGGCCGCTGGAATACTGAGGAAAAAATGCCACACTGTGGGGAAATAAAAAGCCTTAATTTTTCTAGTTAGTTAAAGGGATTGTTCACCTTCAAACAACTAGTTGTTTTCCGATATATCACCAGAAATAATGCATTTTTTTCCAATTACTTTCTAATATCAAAGTGTAAAGTGTCATTTTTCACTTTCTGGGAGAGTGGGGGTCGCCGACCATGTAAACTGTTCTAAATTGATACATTTAATGGATACATTTCTTATATTTGTCCCTGCTGAGCAGAATCTCTGGGTTTCATTACAGGCAGCTGTTAGAATTGATAGAATAATTGCTAATACTCCAGAGATGTTGATGTGAAATGTATCAACTAAATGTTGCAAAATTGTAACAGGTCAGAGTCTGCACCTGAATTACTGAGCTCCCAGACTGAAACCCCAGAGACAGGAACATTCAACTTTACATCTAGATTTTGGAAAACAATAAAAAATAAATAATGGAAAGTAACTGAAAAAAGTTTTTAATTCTGGGGAACAATCTGAAAACAACCAAACTGAAAAAAGTGTTTGGAAGGTGAACAACCCCTTTAAAGTGGACCCGTCACCCCAAAAAAATATTAAAAATCCTATTTTATCACATTAGTCAAGCAAAATGAACATTAATTACACTATATAAATTATTTTGATCTTGTTTTCTTCAGTCTGGGAATTCATAAATATAGCAAGTGGGCAGGAGCCATTTTGTAGACACTGTTATTAAGGCAAGCCTTGCATCATCTCAGATTTTTGTTTGTGCATCAGAATGGGGGACCCAATGTCTATCCCCATGTCCTGGCTACACAATTAAATGGTTAAGAGAACTGGGGGAATGTATGGGGAGCAGTGGCATCTAGGAAGTGCTGAATGGAAAATGAAAGTAATTATCTGCCCCGCCTCTATGCCTAAGGCATAGAGGAGTGGCAGACAATATTTGATTGACAGCTGAGATTTATAAATGAGCTTAAAACAGCTATGAATGCTCTAATAAAAATTTGAAATTGGATTTCATGTTTAATTTGAAAAGGACTTTTATTATACAGATTGTTGTGTCTGGGTGACGGGTCCACTTTAAAGCAATTTTAAATAAGTTATATATACTGTTTGCCCACTTGCATATACAGTAAACTGAACTTTATGGCCTGACTGGATAACACATAATACATTATTATAGCCAGTTCCACGTTCCATATACTCTGGCATCCTAGACACAGAAAACTGGATGCTGTGAAATCAAGTGATATTTGTAAGCTGCTACAGAGACATACTAAGTGTCTAAAATGCCACGTAGTCAAGAAATGCATTAGAAGTTTTCACCCATTCATGAATTCCAAGTGACAAAAATGAAATTCAGGTTCGGTATAATTGTACAGTATATTTAAGTTGCAAATTCCTTAACTTATTCATATGATGGTAAAAAAAAAACCCATTGTTTTCTGCATTGATTATATGGATCCTAAATGCTTATGGGAAACAAATAAATTGGTAAGAGTAATCATATACGGAGTCATTTTTATTGCTTCAATGATATATATGAATCGTAGCTAGAACACTACAAATTGCCCCTTGGATTGAAAATACCTTTAAGCTCCAGATGCATTCTGGCAGACAAATATCCTTGAAACTTTGCCTCAGTTCTTATATCCACTTTTACTAAAAGACTTACTGACACCAGAAATTAATTTTTTTTTAACATCTATCATAACATTGACTTTGCATACTATGTATAATTATACCAAATAAGTATGTTTCCAATGCTTTTACATAACCTATCTGATCCATGTGTTCCTTTATGTGGGGACTGTCATATTTGTGCAGCAGTAGTAGCAATAGATGCTATAGATGACAAGTTGAGAAGGGACAGTCATTTTGGCAAAACAGGATATTGGTTATTTTCCTAACAATCAAATTATCTGACATGAAGTAACTATAAAACATTGTCACGGTCAGCACCCAATACCAGAACAAACGCCAAGCAACCCTGGTCTAGGCTCGTGCTTCACCAGTAGTGTGACCGCCTTTGGCTTCGGGAGGAGCCCTCAGCTACTCAGATGCCACCTGGACTTAAACGAGAGGTGCAGGGCGGGAGTTCTGGCCAGCAAAGGGGCACGACTGTAGAAGGCAGGTGAAGGCAGGTTCGTGGTCAAACTGGCTGGGTCGAGGCAGGCTGATAGCTTAGGGGTCTTCAGGCAGGCAAAGGGTCAAACCGGGTGATCAATCAGGTAGGAAACAGCAGAATCGGTAGTCAATAACAGGCACAGGTCAGGATAACGAGATCAGGGTAGTCAATAAGCCAGGCAGGGTCATACACAGGTAGCAGAACTGAATCAAAAGCTTAAACAGCACAGGAAAGGCACCAGGAGCAAATCCTATCACGGGCAATGAGTTATGCAAAAATGCCCCTTTAAATATTTAAACTTTGGCGCCATTGCGCGATGACGTGAAGACGCCTATAAATACAAAGAATGCGCGGCACGCGCACTAAGGGGAAGACCGGGGAGAGGATCGGATTGGCGGGCGTCCCTGCCAGAGGGACGGCGGGCATCCCCGCCGCACCACTAGACCACCAGGGTGAGTTTTCGTAACAAACATCTTTCCTAAACCACTGCAATGTAACTTTTTAGCATACTGTAAGCTGTAACTACTGTATTTAAAAAATAATGATTTTTCAATAATATGACAATAATCACTGCCATACTGGGTTTTACAACCTTAACATGAAGCAACATATATTGCATGTTTTCTCAATGTTCTATGACAATATTAGTTTAAAATCCAATTTAGATCTGCTGCATTTTCATATTAATCTTATGTCACCTTTACCAAAGCTTACAGTACAATGTAATATCCATGCAAATATTCTTCAGTGAAATAACATTTTATTTTCTCAACCTTGGGCAGGTATACTTGTAAAGATATGGTCAATAAACACAGTATTGTGCACTCATCCAGTAATCTCTTCTTCTGGTGTTATGTCTTAAGAGTATGCTGAACATTCCTCATGCAATCATCCAGAAACTGAAGTACAGAAACACAGAATGCTATATCCTGTTTATTTACAATGCTATTGGTACTATTTGAGTAAATACATTCACTTTTCTACCATTTGTGAAAGCTTTAAAGTACAGTAAAAAATATCAAAAGATTAGTTTACATACAAACAATAATAAACAAAACTGAGAAACTGTTTTTTTTTTTGTTTATTTTTAATAAGAATAGCTATTGTATTTCAATATTATTATGTAGGGGAAATGTAATAAAATTGGCAAAGAATTGGCAAAGAGAAGAAAAAGAAAGAAAGTATGCATGATATGGGCTGCAGAAGGATAATAAAAAACATTTATACAGATGAAGCCACTTTGGATTGTACATTTGACACAGAAAAACTTAACTCATTTATCCCACTTAGCACAGAATATTGTGTCACAGCATCCCATCCAATTAAAGAATTCACTATTGAAAACAATGGTGCTTTGGTATGCTAATGAAAAGGTTAAATGCATTAAATGAGTTAAGATAACTTTAGATAACACAGTTTCTTCAATTAACCCTGAGTCATGACACATTTAACTCACCAATCCCAGTGGCTGCATCTGTACATTAATAATTCTAAATTAGATAATTAGGTGGCAGCTGAGAACAAAGCTCCGCACTTCGCCATTTTTTTTGTGAAAATGTCCATTGACTTTAATGCATTTGGACAAAAAAGTTGCTGAGACAAAAAGTTGCAAAGGCAAGATAGTAGCCACAAGAAAAATACCCATTGACTTTAATGCATTTGGAGTGAGAAAAAATTGCTGCGTGCGTAAAAAATTGTGCACATGAAATATTGACAACGAGTTTCTTGAATTTTGCCATTTTTTAAGTTTTGCAAATCTTGCAGCAAAGCAAAATTGGACAGATTTGCTCATCACTAGTGTGCTCCAATACTTAGCAGTTCTGGCTCTTCCCAGGGTGTAAGAGTAATATATGTAAACACAGTATAATTATCGCCATAAAGATCAGCACTCCTTCAGGTATCACAGGTTTTCGCTAATAAATTTGCGAAACACCTAAAAAAATTAGCCTGGAAAAAATTTGTCAAAAAAAATTTCGCGCCTAAAACGACGCATCGTCAAATACGACACGAAGAAAACGATGAGACCCGCATCAAAAACGAGAGCCATGTCGTTTCGCTAATTTTTCGCCAAAATCTTCCTAGATTCGCCCATCACTAATCACAGTACCCAGTTGCGGTTTCTGGGATCATGTGAATGCAAACAAATGTAGTATTGTTTTGTTTAAAACAATAAAGTCTCTATAAAAACATGACACAGAATCAATGTTTTGGCTCACATCTACAGTCTTTATCAATATTAAAACAACACTTAAATGCACTGCCACATGGGTGTGTCTAATCCCTTATACCAATCCTCAAAGCACATGTGACATCACCTACTGTGTCCTAATGATACAGTTTAAAATTCATAAAATATTCCTCTAAACCATCAAATAAAGTAAAAACTTGGCCAGTACATTCCCCCTATAATTAATCCACTTTAACGCTATACAAAAATGGAATGTAAAGTCAACCCAAATCAAAGTTTCCACAACTCTAACTCAAATTCAAAAAACAATTAACGTAACACTGTTCATTTACACCTTTAGGAGCCAAAGTACCTAATTACTTTATCCAATTTGTTTTGTGTTGTAACAACAATCATACCAATCCCCTCCTCTCCTTAGTTCTGGCACATGGTCAATATTTATATGCTTAAGGGGCAGATTTATCAAGGGTCAAATGTAAATTTTTGGATTTTTATTATGACCAAAACTGACAAATTCGACTAGGGAGTTATCCAAATTCAATTCTAATTTTTAAAACCATTCAAATTCAATTTTCGAGACTTCTCATACTCTAGCCCTTTAAGAACTCAAATTCGACAGTTTGCAACCTAAAACCTGCCAAATTGCTGTATAAGTCAATGGAAGTGGTCCAGGGTTCAATTTGGTTGTTTGCAGCCTTCCTGACATTTGAGTTTTTCTAGGAGAAAAAACTCAAATTGAATACGAGTCAGATTCTATTCGAGTTTTCAGGTAGATACTATTCACCTGAATTTGGAAATATTTGAATTTTATAAAGAATAAAATGTGCTGATGTGCCTTAAATAAGTGTTCTTTAAGACAAAACTTAATTCAAAAGGATTTTCTGCACTACAGGTCATAATAGAGTGAAATTGAATGGATTTTTGTATATACATTTAGTCTTTGATAGTTTACTCATGAGAATCACACACTGAATTCCTTTCATAAAGCTCCAACTTATTATTTAGAACATATTTCCTTTAAGGTTTTTCCCTTGGTTCCTTGTCTCACTGAGCAATTGTTCACTGTGCTACATCGTATGGAAACTTTTCAGCTTCTGTATAATAGCACCAGCAGTATAAGTAGCTGGAGGTATTTCCAAATCAATGGTTGGCACTCTGCATCAGTTATGCTCAATATGTCTTTCTTACAGAAAAAAACATTTTATACACAAAAAAATGCAATTTTGAGATTACTCGACGTTAACTAAAATTTGCATATTCCGTGTCCGTTTCATTGTAAATATAAAAAATATGTAAAAATATATGCATTTTGTGAACTCTTCTAAAATATGCATTTATTTGAATATATTGTATGTTTTTTATAAATCCTTTTTGCTTGGAAAGATCCAACACTTTCATTTAGCAATTCTCTTGATGTACGATTCCAGTTGTATAATTTGTATTGATTTTATAATTGGTGTATAAAGCAAAGTAGCTGTGTGGTTCAATATGCAGACACAAAATACCATGAATTGATCTAAATTTTAAATTATCTTAATCATATCTCATGCTCAACATTTTTAAAGTAAGTTCTGGCAAACACATACAAACTGATTTTAAGGACACTCACTAAGGACACAACACCTTCTTGTCAGATGTTGTTACTGTTAATCCTAGATTTGCACATTTATTTGTCTTCAGTTGCCGTGAAAATAATAGTTATTAACGCCTTAGAATGTCAAATCTATTTAAATGAGAGGTTCATTTATTTGTCAGAGACTTTGCTGTACTTCCAGTAACAAAAATAAGCAGGATGAGGTCAGTTTGCACTGCACAATGTCATAAACAATGAGAAAGAGAAGGTTGACTTTGCTTGAACCCATAACAACCTTAGAATGATGAGATTAGCAGCATGCTTTCTAACTGCATAGATAAAGTAAATACACAATCTCAGGTTTGCAGTGTATATATGTAAGTGATTATTTTATAAGCCTGTGTAACATAGTTCTTTCATCTGGGCAACAATCATTTTCATTAATTAACTACTAAAATACACAGTTCTAACACAGTGGGAAAATTTATTTTTTTGGTATAGAATCACATGGTTTGCACATTTTTTAACTGTTATCTATAACATTAATATTCAATGTTAAAGGGGATCGAAACCTAAAAAGTGAATTGATTTATACCTTCTCATTGTGCTTGTCTGAGCATTTCTGCAATATACATTCATTTTCTATTTAAGCAGTTTCTGAGATAATTGCATTTTCAGATGGCTTTTAGCTCAACTGAAAGCCAGCAGTCCAAGGGTTAACCGACAAAAAGTGCACAGAAAGTGCATATACAGTTAGGGTCACTGACACACTTCACCTACAAAAAGCCTTTTAGCTGAAGCCTGTCTAACAGTATAAAACTGTCTACAATTATGCTTGTGTTTCTGAAACCTCTTAAAATAAAAAGTGAATGTAAATTCCCAAAAGACACTCTGAATGAGTTTATACCAATTTGTTTTTTTGGCGTAAGATCCATTTTAGGGGCCATTTACTACCAATTGAATTGCAATTTTTTACACGGTTCTCAAACAATTAATTGTTTTCCTACAGTATATTTTTTTTTTTTTAAAACTTTGAAATTGGACCCTCAAAGTTTTTTAAAGGGCTTTTTTGATCAAAATGTACCCATTTTTGATCGAATTAAAAAAATCATTAAAATTCTTGGAACGTTGCAGGACAGGTTCCAAGAGGTCCCCCATAGGCTAAAATGGCAATTCAGCAGCTTTAAGCTGGCGAATAGTCAAAGTCGAAGGATTTTTAAAGGGCAAGTACTTTGAAATATAAAAATTAGAATTTTCATATTTTTTTCAATTTGACTCGAATTTTGGGCTATTAGATAGTCGAAGTAGCCCAAAATTACTTCAAAATTAGAATTTTAAAAATTATAATTTTTATTCGAATTTTCACTTCGACGTTTAGTAAATGTGCCCCTTAGTGTTAAAACTTGCTCTGGAATTGTGTTAAATATTTCAGCATAAAATACACTTTGCAATTGCAATATTTAATTACAAATGTTTGTAAAAGACATTTGGTTGCAAACTTTGCAAGGACGTTGTTAAGGTCTGTAATCTGTCAAAAAGGACGCAAACATGGTCTATAACATTTGCGATGGTCTTTGTAAATTTATTTGTTTTTTTTTTCATTCATACGACTTGTTTTTGGATTTTTTTATATATTTCATAACATTTGTAGTTTGTGAGTTTAGTCATGGTTTCGAAAAACCCTAAAACAACTAAAATGCAACCTTCAATAAACAAGCCTACACATAAAATTGTCTTTGGGCAATTTATCATTTGCACATTATGTGCATGACAAGGGCAAGGACAATCTCCCATTATGTTACCTCGTTAACCCTTTCTGAGGCCTATAAATAAATCACTAATTACACCTTTAGCATCCCATGGAAGTAAAATTCTGGCCACAGCTTTATTGAACATGCATAGTAATAACATTTTAAACAAATTCAAATATGCATGACAATAATATTTCATACACATTAATTCATAAGCACTTTTTTAACCAACCTGTTCTGAGTCCCTGGCAATGTATGTATGTTTGTATGTATGTACCACATAAGAGTGCCCCATCACTCTTACAATTCAGGGCTGTCAAGCTACAGTAGAATGAACAAATGTCACATAACACATACCTATAAAATAAATGTCCCCCTAATTCAAGAAAATCCAAGAATGCCCATCATTTTAAATGAGGCCTAATGTAGGACCTGTTGTATTCCCACCTACCAATTTTTTTTAATTGTTGCTTCTGCCAGATCACAAAGCACCTAAATGCCCCATAAACTGCCAGGGAAAAAGCCACCTTGAATTTTTGACCTACCCACTACCCCCCAGTTGGCCAAACAAAGCCCAAAGTATTTTGAAATTGACTGTCTTTCTCTTGTCACATTGGACTATGTTCCTTCGCAGAACCTTAATCGCCTGGGGAACAATGAAGCACTGTGCAAAATCCCTCCTTCCCCTCAGCTTAAATAAAACTAATGACACAGCTAATGCCTTGCTATTTTTTGCATAATTTTTGCATAAGAGCAATCCTTCCCATTTTGGCCATAATAATAAGTCAACCTTTTCCATATTCTCCAGTGGATCACATACATACTGTACCTTTCCAATTTAGCCCATTGGCTCCACAACCTACTATAGGACTTCCAAGTAGATTGAGCTAAGTTGTTCCTCACTCAACTAGCCAGCCTCCAAATGGAATTTTCCATAGATCCTCCAAAAATGGGGAGGGATCCAGTTGTGCCCCTGGGTCCAATTGCTGAAAACATTCCATCTGTAATCGGATGAGCATTGGAAATCTTATTTGACTCCTAGCACATGACAAGCCCTAAACCATGTGTTTTACTTCAGGCATTTTTGGATAAAGTGTCGACATAAGTTAATCACTGGTAGGGAAGTGGCTGTAATGTTGTTAATGGCCAAAACTACAGCCATGTTATCAGATTAAAATATCACTCTTTTGTTTGAAATCCTACCCCCCCAAGTTTTGACTGCCACCACAATTGAGAATATTTCCAGACAGGTCAGATCTTTTGTTCGACCTGTAGCATGCCAGTCCCGAGGCCACTGCCCCACAAACTACTGACCCTGGAAAAAGACACCAAAGTTACCTGAACCTGCTGCATCAGTATAGATTTAGGTCCCAACTGGATTGTAAATCTTCAAGCCACAATGAGCAACCATTAAAATATGCCAAAAATCTTTGCCAGACTCGCAAGTCTGCCTTATGATCTTCATTCAGGCAGATATAGTGAGGTGGCTGGTGAACTATGTAAATTATCCTACAGGCGAAATTACATTTTCCTAACATGGATTGCAGCTGTCTCAATATCAACTTCTTCTTTGCCTGTAACACGTATGCCACGTATGATCAACCACTTTTACTTTGGGTAGCCGACACTGCATGGATTGTAAACTAATATTCATCCACAGGAATTTTAGCTTGTTTGTACAGGCCCTCTGTCTTCTCAGTGGAAACTGGAACACCAAAATGAGCAAAAACTGCTAATAGGACTTGAAGTATAACTAGACACATACTGGAGTTGGCACACCCCACACAGAGACAGATTTGTCCAAATAATGGATGATGGAGTTAGTGCCAGCCTCTTCCTTAACCACCCACTCCAAAATGGTGCTAAATGTCTGTCTGCACATGATATGGATCAGCCCATGGGTATACATCCATCACTGTACACCCTATATTCAAATCTACACCCTAGAATGTGCAGTCAGGGTGCACTGGCAGCTGGCAAAATGCAGATTCAATGTCCACTTTGGTCATCGGTGCCCCTGAGATGTATTTCATCATCAAATGAAGCATAACACAACCTTGATAATTGCTGCACTATTCCATCATTTACCAATGAGCTCTTAGAGTGTATAAGCTGGTGTATGAACTTGAATTTGCCTGCCTCCTTCTTACAGATAGAGTCACTTGGATTTGTAAGTTAAATGCGTCATGACTCAGGGCTAATTGAAGAAACTGTGTTATCTAAAGTTATCTTAACTCATTTAATGCATTTAACCTTTTCATTAGCATACCAAAGCCCCATTGTTTTCAATGGTGAACTCTTTAATTGGATGGGGTGCTGTGACACAATATTCTGTGCTAAGTGAGATAAATGAGATAGATGAGTTAAGTCACGACGCATTAAACTTACAATCCAAAGTGACTGCATCTGTAGGTACCAACCTAAAGGGGGCATCCTCAAATCCAGCAAGGCACCTTCTCCAATGGCACCTGCAACAAAGGGATGATGGCCTATGCTTCCTGCATGGGGATTGGGGTGTGCCTTCTGCGCCTCAACCACAACCTCAGCCTCAACAATGAACCTCAACCACAGGCCAATATCCTTGTGATCCCATTGTAAACCTGGTCTGACTGACATCCATTGATGAAATTGCTCGTCATACTTCAGCCATGCTATGTCTTCATAAACTCTATAGGCCTCCCAAATGGAATCCATATACAAAAACAGCCAATGCAGTGAGTTGTTTTTTTTTTCCTATTACACTAGCCATTCCTTAATGTACGAGGAATGAGCCTGAATCCCCCCCTATCTTCCTCCTCTCCTCTCCTCCTCTTCTTTCCTATGTTCCGTGCCCTTCTCACACTTCTCAATACTAAAACATATTCAAATGTGCCCCAAAGGGCCTTCAAAACAAATATATGTCCTTTGCCAAATAAAAGACAGGCAGTGCTTTAGTAATTTCATCTTACACAATCAGTCAGCAATCACAATGCTTGATGTGGTAGCTAACTTTTTCCTTTGAGAACTAGCCAGGTTTGGTTGACTCTAGGTCTTCGTTGACATTCCCACCTTTCAACTAATCCCTCAAGCATGCCATAAATCCTGCCAATTTGCCCTCATTGTGCCCAAGAAAAGATTACCCCTGTGTCTCTCTGCCCCTTGTTACAGGAAATGCACACTCACCATCAATATAGCTTGGATCTGTCCCCCCTGAAGTGCTTTGTCCCCTTTGTCTGAAGCCCTCTCCCATCATCCATGAGGGCAGAAGAACAGAGGATACCCCACTGAACCAGTCACCCCTGAGAAAGGGTGCTACTATATTCAACTCCTCTGCATCTACAGCATAACTAGTTACCAAGCCAGCTGCACCCCACTCCTCTCTGTTGCCCCTTTCACCAGTTCCTGAAATGGTGCTGTCCCACATCTCTGCTCCATTTGCTGGGCAGCCTTTTCCAGACACACCACAACTTTCCTCCAGACCTATACTGCCTTGGTTTTGCCTCCCTTCTGCCTGTCTGAGCACTCTTCTCCATTTGCCTTTTCCCTTTACCTCAGTCCTGATGACTGCAGCTTGTACTCATCTCCTCCTGCTCCACCGGTCGGAGTGCTGAAGGGCTCCTTTTCCTGGGGCCATCATCTTCTGAGAGGCTCATATGCTCCGGAGGCTGTGTCCTTTGTGTCCGCAACAGTGATATCTGTGCCAGAGAGGTAATAACTGCTAGCTGCTCCTCGGCCCATGCATTCCCTTTCTCCATTGCCTGGCTCAATAATATGCTGCTATCATAAGCTGCCATGCTCCCTGTTCCCCACTCCGTTTCACTTAACTTCACAAATGTCCACTAATGGTCCCAAATCTGGACAATATTCTCATCTTCTCTAAACAACTAGATGAACACAGAGCCCATGTTTGGGAGATTCTTACTTGTTTAAAGAAGAATGCACTCTTTGCCAAGCTGGAAAAATGCTCTTTTTGAACTCCCATAATTCTGTTTTTGGGTTATATTTTTTCTTCAGAGTGCTTTGAAATGGATCCTTTTCTCCCTTCCTTCCCTCCTTCAAGTTGATGCCTCCAATGTAGGTGCAGGTGCAGTGCTTTCCCAAAGACAACCCAGTAATGGGACACTTCTCCCATGTCCCTTTTCTCCACCAGAGCAAAATTATGATGTGGGCAATCTCCTTGAAGGCGCTGCAATTCTTGTGACAATATTTACAGACCATAAGAACTGGAATACATCCAAAATCGAAAGCGCCTGAACCCCCGACAGGCTCGGTGGTCATTGTTTTTTATCATGTTTTCAGTTTGTCATCAACTTCCGACCTGGCTCCAGAAACAAGAAGGCTGATGCATTATCCAGAAGCTTTACTCTAGTGTATTTGTGTTTGGAGGATGATATCATAACAACCATGTTCTGTTCAGTCTGCTAAGATTGTTGATGCCTTGGCATCACAAATCCTGTTGGCACAAGCTTCTGTACCTGCTGATACTCCTCTTAAAGTGGCCTTCATACCCCCAGATCTTCATCAGACTATTCTTTGTCAGTCACATAGTTCAAATCAGGCTGGTAATCCTGGGATCAAGAAGTCAACTCGGTTATTGCCCCATCTTGTTTGGTGGCCCTCCTTATGGAAGGATGTCAAAGACTTTGTTTCTTCTTGCTCTATTTGTGCCACCTCTAAATCCTGTCATACCTCCTTAGGGTTTACTATTACCACTACCTATTCCCTCTCAGCCTTGGGCACATTTAGCCATGGATTTTATTGTAGAACTTCCTTCATCCTGTGGTTACACAGTCTAATGGGCAGTAATTGACAGGTTCAGTAAAATGGCCCATTTTATTCCTCTCCATAAATTACCCTCTGCAGTGGAACTTTCTAAATAATTTATCCAACACTTTTTTAGTCTTCATGGTTTTCCTGTTGAAATTGTTTCAGACAGAGGCTCACAATTTCTTTCTAAGTTCTTGAGGTCCTTATGCAAATCCCTCAACATCTCACTTTAGTTTTCCTCTGACTATCACCCTCAGTCCAACAGAGTCTCTGAACATGTCAATCAAGCTCTTGAACAGTTCTTAAGATGTCATATTTCTCTATGCCAAGATGATTAGATTGATTTACTTCCTTAGGCCGAATTTGCACACAATAATTCTCTTCATGCCTCTTCTGACAGATTTCCTTTTTTGAGTATATGGTTAACATCCTTTGGTGTTTCCCCAGGATTTACTTCTCTCCAATGTACCAGCTGCCAATGATCAAGTATCCCAAACAACCGCCATTTGGCAAGCTAGGAAGGTCAATCTGGAAAAGAGTTCCATTGTTAAGAAGACCTATGCCGATAAAAAGTGTTAAGCTCCTCCTTAGTATGCTCTTGGTGACAAAGTGTGGCTTACTACGAAGAACATCCACCACAAGATTCCATCCACTTAGTTAGGTCCCAAATTCATTGGGCCTTTTCCCATAATTGAACTCATCAACCCCTGTGGCCGTTCATCTTCAGTTTTCTCCAGAGATTAAGATTTTGAATATTTTTCATGTGTCCCTTCTTAAGCCGGCTATGATTGGTCATTCTTCATATTTTCTGCTCCTATAACTGTTGATGGTCATCAAGAGTCTGAAGTTGAAAAAATCCTGGATTCCCGACTGCCCAGAGGTTCCCTTCAGTACTTGGTGGAATGTAGAGGATTCGGACCTGAAGAGTGCTCTTGGGTTAAATATTACAACATCCAATCTCCACTGCTTCCACCTTGGTCCACACTACAAACTGCGCCTTCAGGCCCTGACATGCATGCCCAAGCAAACTAAATAAAAAAAGTCACAGTGGTGTAAATATTGTTGTCTGACACATAGAGGCCTTTTGCAGACCTAAGGGTCGGGACAATGTAAAGTAAGCAGCTGGTGATCAAACAGTTTAAAGGGATCCTGTCATGGGAAAACATGTTTTTTTTTCAAAACACGTTACTAGTGCTGCTTGAGTAGAATGACCACACATCTGTTAAATTCCGCCAAGATGGGAGTGAACCGATTCATAAGAACAGTACCAGATTCACGATCAAGAAATATTATCAACTTTATCTGAAGACTTTTGAGGAGACTGGTGACAGTTGTCATGGTTGTTATGATATTCAAACCTGGCATGAAATCCTTGGTCACTGTAATTATTATGATCTTTTAAAACTACAAAGTGTAGTTGATGGAATGAAGATTAAGTGTAAGGTTGATAAATCTAACCTAAATTGGGAAATTTGCACCCAGGGAAAATGTGTTCAGAACAGAAACAGAGAGTATGACACTCAGGCCAAACCATCAACTTGAACAAGTACACACTGAGTCAGCAGGCCCCATAGAGCCAATAACAAAATATGGTTTTAGATATGCCATAGCATTTACTGATGATTACTCTGGTACAGTAGGTGTACTTTCTGAAAAATAAGAGTTATACAGTATTACATGCAGAGACGTTCATTCCTAATACTGCCCCCTATGGCACTGCAAAAATGTATACGGTCTGATAATGGCACTGAATTTATGGCAAAGTACTTTCAGTCACTGCTCAGTAAGAGCATAAGACATGAGACCTCAGCACCTTACTCATCCCATCAAAATTGGACTGCTGGGAGAAACTGGAGAACACTATTTGAGATGGCAAGGTGTATGCTACTTGAGCATATCTGTTTGCCAATAATTGCCAAAAGAGTTATGGACATATGCAGTAATTTCCAAAAGAGTTATGGACATATGCAGTAATGACTGCTATGATTCACAACAGGTATTTTAACATTTAAGGCAAACTCCATACTACATGCTAACTGGGAGAAAGCCTAATCTATCAAAGATAAAAACTTTTGGTTCACAACACTTAGGATACCAGTATGACAGAAATAATCTAGACTCAAAGTGTAAAGAGGGAATTTCTGTAGGATATGACAAAAATAGTCCCTCATACCTGGTGTATTACCCAAGCATAACAAAGTTCATAACAAAGAATGTGAATGAGCGACAAACTCAAACTAATGTGTTATATGCTGATGATAACATTTATAGGGAATCCATACCAGGGGATGTCACAGTAGTTGAGAGTGCAGAGGTCAGTGATAATGGCAAAATGCAGGACAGCCATTGTACAAGATACCTCAAAAGAGACAGAAAAGCCCTTCAGTACTTAGATGACTGTACAGTACTAAAGTCAGATTGTAATAATCAGATACTGACAAACACTGACTACTGTTTCAGAGCACATGATGCACCACCTTTAGAGAAGCCACAGATTCACCCCAGTCACAGATATGACTTAATGCAATTAAATACAAAATAGATTCACTAAAAGAGAAAGAATGATACATTAACGCTGACCCCTCTACCAGAAGGTAAAAATGCAATGGGAGGGGGGTACGTAGGTGGGTCTATGCAATAAAAAGCAAAGCAAACGGATCGGAAACATACAAAGCTAGATATGATTCTAAAGCAGTGCTATCCAACTGTGTTACCGAGGGCCAAAATATTTCTGGCCTACATAGTGGAGGGCCAATAATGGAAGCCAGAAAGGATATCATCAAGTAAAGGGAATTGATTATATGAAGATTTTTCACCAAGTGTAAATTTATTTTTTTGATGCAAATGGCAGTACAGAAAGATTTTGTTGTTCATTGAAATGGATGTGAAAACGGCTAATTTACATGCCCAAATTGATTGTGAGATTTATATGGATCAACCAGAGGGATTTGAGACTAAAACAGGTGATAGGTTAGTTCTCAAAATGAATAAATCAGTGTGTGACCTGAAACAATCAGTTAGAAACTAGAACAAAATGATACATACTGTAACTACCTATACACAAATGGATTTGTACAGAATTCAGTAGACCATTGTATTCACATAAGGCAGTCTGGAAATGAGAAAGTAATGCTATTGATCAGGGCTGTGTCAAACCGACTGGGTGCCCCAGACAACACAGTCGGCTAACCTCACCTCTCACATTTGAACATGAACGTGCATGGACCATAGGAGAAGGGACACAGGAGAGGGGATGCAGAAGGGCAATGTAGAAAGGCAGAGCAGGGATGGTGGTAGGTGAGAGTGGCAGAGTGGAGTGCAGCCAGAGTAGGGGCAGACAGAAGTCCCTTGGAATAGGCACCTGCCCGGCGCCCCTACATTGTTGCACCCTAGGTAGATGCTTCTTCTGCCTACCCCTAGTTCGTGTCCTACTATTGATATGGGTATTGATATTGATCTAATTATTGCTGCCAGTAAGGAAACACTACTCAATGATGTGAAAGCTATTCTCATTTCAAGTAAGCTCAAATATTTTCTAGGTATCAATTCTGGAACATGAATCACTTCATGGAGCAATAGGAGACTGTATCTTCTTAATAAAATGTCAATTTATTAACATTCATTAAAATCAGTATGTGTAGAAGATGAATTACCATACGCTTGACGCATTCCATGGCCTTAAGCCACTTCATCAGAAGCCAGTATGGTATCTACCATCTATTAAAAACATTAACCCTATATAGCAGATTACACCAAGATCACATAAAAATAAACAGCCTGTAGCATGTTTTTAATGTAGAATTTTTCACTTAACAAACTTTTTTTGCATAATGTGTGTGCTGCATTTTTTGTGCTTTTCTCCATATGATGAACAAGGCTGTGTACCACAATGCTCATATTAACTTAAGGAGGGTGCTGTTATAACAAATAAGGAAAAGTTGTGCTCACCACTAATTTTTAAAACCATTAGGCGGGGGTGCAATGAGGCTGTGACCACAAAATACATATAGACAAATACAAGAGGTCCTCTGTACTCAACCCATTATCAATATATTTAAGTAATTGCAACATTCTCTGCATACAGCTACTAAAAAATGCCTTAACCTTTAAACAAAACCGGAATTGTTTGTCCATATATTGCAACATATTTAAGCTGGCCAACTACGTCAAAGTCATCC
>CM044442.1:69835463-69864025 GCA_024363595.1 Xenopus borealis
TATGTAACAATGTAACATTTTGTATGTAAAATCATTTTCAGATTTGTCTCATGTGCTTTAAAACAGTAATATGCCTTGGGGATTCTGGATCAAAACGTTTTATAGATGACTGCCTTGCTTTTCTCTGCATAAACATCTTTGTACATCACAATACAGTATATTGAGAAGATCCTTTTATCCCAATAAAGTAGATTTTAATGTGAAACAAACTCAATTGCTTTTGGAACTAGAATACATCTGTTTCATAATATCTGTCATTATCCTATTTTTCTCTTTTATTGTTTGATTATATTCCAAAAAGCTGACCTGTTAGTCTTACTGTTATCACAAAAACCTACACTGCTATAAATGAATATGGTTAGTATTTAATACTTCATAACATCCACAGAATTGTTTTATATTGCTGCTGGTGCCTAAGGATGAAATAATTTGTAGCCTTATTATTCTACCATGTGGGTTTAATAGATAACTCTTTCTCAAAATGAGCAATAAAAGCTGGTTTCAAACAAGGAAGGTGCTAAAACTGATATATACATATCTGAAAAGGCTTTCACCCTTAAATTACTATGAGAGAGAATATGATTCCAAGTAATGGAAATATTATTTACAATATTTACTTGTGCTATTAGTTTTTTCTAAATACATATTTATGAAACAAAAGTAGTAAATATTGAATAAAGGATAACATACTTTGTATTAGATTATTTGTATTGGGGTGTAGGAAAGCCATAATCGTTCCATAAGATGCCCTAAAAGAAACAAAACAAAAACTTCATAACAATATATAGGAATTTATAAAAGTAACGCAATAACAGCTGTTGGTGGTTAAATTAGCTCAAAACTGTTAAATCAATCAATACAACTTGGATATGATACACAGTGAAACAAATGTTCAGATGAATATGTACCAGACCTAGCATCCAGGACGAAATAAATCACAACATTTAATTTATGTCTGATAAAAAAAAAAAAAATACCAAAATCCTTCCTTGTAGCTTAAATAAAATGATTTTTAAATATTTTTACTTGCTGACCATGCAAGGTAGAATAGATGCATCAACTCCTTTATGAAAACACAGGAAATATGTTAAACTAAGCAAACTCAAGACCTCCAGATTTATTTCCATCCCATTTTAAACAATACAAAATCTAATGCCTTTTATTTGCTCATAATTGTCCATATATAAAAGTGCAGAAATACTTTTACATCTGAAGAATTAAGTTGGAATACAGTTAAACTGCAGATGTAAATGTAAGGTTAGTTTCTTTTCTCATGATTTCTTTGGTCTTAAAACAACTAAAGAATCTGATTCAGAATCAATCGAGAAAAAATAATCACCAACAAAGGTAAAAATTGCCTACTGCAATAGCAAATCTAACTCTGCATACCAAGAGACATGCAACTAAGCTGGTTAGAGGGATGGAAGACTTAAATTATGAGGGTAGACTGTCCAAGTTGGGGTCTCTCTGAAAAAAGGACAGGGGACACGATTACACTTTACAAATACAGTAGAGGGCATTATAGACAAATAGCATGGAGCCTTTTTACCTATAAAGAGGATCACCGCACCAGAGGCCACCCCTTCAGACTAGAAGAAAAGGACTTTCATTTGAAGCAGCGTAGGTGGTTCTTCACAGTGAGGACAGTGAGGTTGTGGAATGCACTGCCGGGTGATGTTGTGATGGCTGATTCTGTTTATGCTTTTAAGAGGGGCTTGGATGATTTTTTGGACAGACATAATATCAAAGGCTATTTTGATACTAAACTCTACAGTTAGTATAGCTGTGGGCATATATGGTTTGTGTGAAAGAGTGGAGATGTGTGTGTGTGTGTGTGTGTATGCTGGGTTTTTAATTTGGAGGGGTTGAACTTGATGGACTCTGTCTTTTTTTCAACCCAATTTAACTATGTAACTATGAATAGATGACAAAAGGTTTAAGCAATGGCATTAAATAATGCAAGAGTAGTGGATATTATTGCATATGGATATTAGATATTTTATTTTATTTACAATGCAACTAGGGGTTGGGGGTGAAGGGGAAAAGAATGAATAATGAGAAGCCTCTATGATAAGGTAGAAGAAATAACTTGTTTTAAGCTATTACAGTAGAAATATAAAATACATAAATTTAAAAGCAAAAATAATTTGAATTACTTTTTTTATTTTACAACAAAATTCTATCATTCCTTTTGTCTGTGAGCAATATTTTATTTTCTAAATGAGCAAATACTTTGTGCAGGTAGTTTCTGATTAGTTTCAAGCTCTGCGTGTCTTTATGCCTATGTTTTTGTTTCACAATAGGGTTGGTTTTCAAAGCTTAGTATTGTTTTCATTAGTACCATGGGTGAAAAATCCTGCTGCCCATATAAAAAAAAATCTATTTAAGGAAGTAGAATAAAAAGAGGAACACACTTTGTTCTTCTCATAAAAGATTTACACATCATTTGCACAGCTCTCCTGAAGTTTACTAAAGTATCTACAGGAATCATGTTCAGAAGAAATCTTATCTCTGAAAAGACAGACAAAACACCATGCCCATGAATGTGTACCACACACAAAATCCTTTGGTAATAAACCTGTATCCTCACTTTTCAGTATTAAAAAGCTTGCAATGAAGGATCAAAGCAAGCACAAGCTTGTAAAGAATAAAAAGCTATGAAGGAACTGTTACATAAACATTTGCTTTTATGTTGCATAAATGTAAATTATATATAAACGTATAATACCTTTTACTGACATTAGCATAGTATTTTATTTCATGTATATAAAAAAATTAGGTATAATATGTAAACACTATGGGGCAGATTTATCAAGGGACAAATTTCAAAGTGGAAAATACTTAAAAATTTGACCATCAAATTTAAATACTTTGACTTCGAATATCAAAGTCGAAGTTTTCTTCATCGAATTTGGCTATGCTGCGGTCGAAGTAAAATTGTTTGATGGAACAATTAAATAGTTTGAATCCTTCGATTTGAACGGTACAATCGAATGATTTTTCTTTGACTTTAAAAACTTAGAAAAATGCTCTAGAAGGTCTCCATAGCCTATCATTGCACTCCGGAAGGTTTCATTTGGCAAACTATAGTAGTCAGTTTTTTTAAAGAGACAGTATTTTGATTATCGAATATTCGAACTATTACTTTGAATTTAGAAATTTTTAACTTTGAAAATTCCCTCAAATTCACTTCGACACTTGATAAATCTGCCCCTCTGTATGATTTAGAACTTGACACTAGGAAAAGGGTGGTGTGCATGTTTTATGACAATTTTTTAAATTTCTTTGGAGGTATTTGTTGTTGTAGTACTATAAATTGGTGATGTGTATAGGGTTATGGCAGATATTAAATTTATTATGACTACCTAGCTTCAACATTTCAGAGGCATAACCTCTACCTAATACTGTAACAGAGTCTCGCACTCACAGGACTTACAAAACAACAAAACAGTTTATTGTGTAACAAAACACTGACGTTTCGGTCAGCAATCTGACCTTTCTCAAGATCAGTTTGCTGACCGAGAAAGGTCAGATTGCTGACCGAAATGTCAGTGTTTTGTGACACAATAACCAATTACTCAATAAGTACCCAGGTGCTACCTAATGCGGTTCATTATCAAAAAAATCAAAAAGATTTAGGTGCACACTGGGGTTTATAATGTTGTTAAAAGTTCATAATTTATTAGTCATCTTTAAAAACAGGAATTGGTCGATGTTTCGGTCCTTTCCTCAGACCTTTTTCAAGGTTTTGAAATGCGATGGTCGAAATTTTTTCACTTTGAAATTCGACCCTTGTTAAATCTGCCCTTAAAATTCAAAGTGAAAAAATTTCGACCATCGCATTTTTTGTTTTTGGTCAATTTTCAACCAAATTAAATTGTTTGATTCAAACGATTTCCTCCAAAACAAATTAGATTTCAAAAAGACTCTTTAAAGGTTATAGGAGGTCACCCATAGGCTAAAACAGTGATTTGGCAGGTTTAAGGTGGCGAAGGGTTCAAACCAAAATTTTTTCAATTTGAATACAATTTTGGCCTATTCGATAGTTGAAGTAAACAAAAATGACTTTTGAATTCAAATTTTTTTCATTCGAATTTTCACTTCGACCTTTGATAAATATACCGCTAAAAGAGGGTAAGACACCGAAGACAAAAGTCACATGGTAAAAAGCTCAAGAAAATTCAGCAGCTTTATTGATTAAGGAAATACTAGTGCTTACCAATATCAAAATTTCATAGAAGCCCCAGATCAAAAATTGATTAGTAAAGCCAGCCAAATCTTACAGAAAGTGGAAGACACCCTGACATACATTTTGTAATAAACTTTCTCAAAAACAAAAATTGCAATTTGCAAAGGAGCAGACACTCCAATATTAGTGCATGAATGGAACAACATTTTAGCAGGCTCCAATCTCTCTTTCTCACTACAAAATATTAAATTCACTATTATAAAGTTTATTAAGAAAAGCAGCTAACTGTTACTGACTGTGGCATTACACACATCCTAATTTCCTTCCCATTCTTTTCTATTGTTAATATCGATATAGAAAAATCCCATGTTTTATGTTGGTTTATCACTAATCAATCTTGGAAACAATCTGCAGTCATATATATATATATATATATATATATATATATATATATTTATACTCGTGTAGCTTCATAGAACCAGCACTCCCATATAAAATTCTTCAATCTTTTATTGGTATGTCATAAATGTCCGACGTTTCGGTCCTCATTAGGACCTTTCTCAAGGATATATACTGTATATATATTCTAAAAGGAAATAAAAAAAGGCTACAAATAAAAAAACATAGATATGGACATCAATGATTAACTCCTTTACTGAGACAAGACCATCTTACAATAAAGGTTTTGCATTAAACAGTATTTTATTGTTTCATACTGAAACTATTATAACTTTAAATTAAAAAGTACAAAGAAATTGCAAACACGGTGTTTAGACTTCATCCTCTCTAAACACAATGAAGTGAAGCCATTTAAGTTATTACCCTTTTGGATTACTCTTAACTGTGCAGTGGTTTTAGACAAACTCCATTGTGTTTTCAATAAAAGTAAATTAAGTTTTGCCATATTCTGAAGTCGGAAATGACTGTTCGTTATATTTAGCAATAAAGGAAAAAACATTATGTCTATAAAGAAATGTCGATGCAAATAATGTGCAATACCTTTTATCTTTTAGGCTGCAGTATAAACACATTATGTTATTGAAAATACAGTCTTCATTTTATCTGGAAAAACATGTTTGTTCAGTTGGAGGTTGATAGGATTAAGAAGTGTATGCGATGTTGACAGTCACACTATGTGATCCTACTGTCTTTGTTTCTTTCTTGACATACCAAAAGTCAATGCAGAAGTGAAGTGCAAACATATATGTTAGTAGAGAGATTAATATCAAGCTGCTTTGTTTGAATTGATCTGTCGCAATAATGCAATTGGCAGCTGTAAGCAAAACTAGAAGATGCAAAATATGTTTTATGCAAAATATGTTTTATGCAAATGAAAATGCATTATTTCGTTTTATTTCTATAAGATTGTCATACCTGTGCATAACTTTACTCACTACTATAATGTAATGCATCCAAGGTTTAAGCAGTATACATTTTTCTCTATGTAATCCTAAAGCCAACTCCATAATATATAAATACAGAGAAAGCAAGAATGTTTGATGTATAGCACTTTGTTAAATAGTAACAAATCCAGCTTTGTACAATTTGACTAAATTTCCCGGCATGCGCAGTTTTGGGTTCACAATGCATTTTCATTTAAACCTTATAACATAATAAGACAATTCTAACAGGTAGTAAAAGACAGTGGAGGTCAATTGTAAACACACACTGGGCAAATGTGAATCACATTTTTGTTTTTATTGGTTGCTTTTGGTTACTGCCCAAGTGCAAGTGTTGATTAATAAGCCCCAGCATGTTTGCTCAGGTAAGTAACCCATGTCAATAAATAATCAGGTAGCAATTACTGGTCATTAAGTAGTCATCTTAAAGCAAACCTCTTATAAGTTGCCAAGGGAAGTAACCCATGGCAATAAATCATCAGGTAGCAATTACTTGTCATTAAGTAGTCTTCTTAAAGCAAACATCTTATAAGTTGCCAAGGGTTACTGCACCTGTTTCACTACATACTGGGTAAGCAACAAAATTTCAATTAACATGAGGTATGCAACACAAAATTAGCATTAAACTTTATGGGAAAGGAAAGAGATGCACTACTTTGTTTTTTTTTTTTTTTAATGCCATAATGTCTTGTTCAGGATGCTTCAGCCTTTACACGTGCATTTAATAATTATCTAGATCTCCTTCAGACTTAAGAGTTAAGAAATAGTTATTAATTTCCAGCTTTTTAATTATAGAGTACAAACTATGAACACTTTCACTCCCTTTACTTTTTTAAACAATAATGGTATGACTTATAAACTGATATTCTGGTTTTGAGTGGAAACAATTGTTCCTGCTCTGTAGAAAATAGCGTATCCATTTCATATTAGTTGTGTGAAACTTTTTAATTTTTAATGTATTAGATCTCAGGACTGTTGCTAAAGTCTAACATCCATAGAACAGGATATTATCTTACTGCTCAAAGCAAACCAGCACATACTAAGTGACACACCATTCTTCTTTGAAAAGTGTGACAGGTCTCCCACACACTAAACCTCAGGTGGTCAAATTGTTAGTGAACACAGATCTAACACTTAGGGGCCCATTCACTAAAATAATTTTTTTGTTTTTTTCCACAAATCTAAAAAAAAATGAAGTTTTCCTATATTTCTTTAAAAGCACTAAAAAGTTGAGATTTATTAAGTGTAAAAACCACAATAACCTAAGGCAAAACTTTGCTAAGTAGAACATTTTGCTAGACTATATCTTTTTTTCCGTTCATTTGCAATATTCTGGTAGTATTTATTAAGTACAATAAACAAACTGAAAATATCTTGAACAGCTTTTAGTATGTCATGATTTCTTAATGTATTTTAGATTTTCTATTCATGATCTCTACCAACTATGTAAAATTACTAAAATTGTTGGCTTTAGTTTAATTTTGCATATATTCAAAACTCAGTAGAAAACTCACTGAGAAAAAAAACTGAATTCATAAAACGATAACTCCATCTTGTGATGAATCGTTTTCAAAATGTAAAATTGAACAAGTCAGCAATTGTGTCTTAAAAAGTCTAGACTATGCATATATCTAACAATTAATTCCATTTGTATTAAACCTTCATACATTTCAATGGTTACATGTTCAAGTACATTCTTTCATATTACTTTCAGTTTATGACCACTAGAAGGCATATTACAAACTTTATTTTTACTAACCTTTAGAATGTTAAAATAATTTTAACTGGAAATGTGAAAGTTGGATAACAATAACTAAATTAACAGCAATGGTCATGGAGGCATATGGTTCAAAGATTTTAGCCACATTGTCAAAGATTAGTATGTAGTAAAATACACAAACCATAGACTATATGCATACTGTATTTGTAGTAAAATTGTAATGTAGGTAGAAAAAATACATCAAGAAACTTATAATGTATATGCTAGAAAAACCTACCCTCTTACTCTAAAAAATGTTTTTGAATATTGTAATGCAACCTTCTCTCCATGGGTGCCCCTCTGTCTGATAGAAGAACCTCTTAGTGAATATGTAGTTTATTGAATGGTATTACATGGTAACCTTCTATAACCTTCTATAAAGTTAGCCTTTTTCAATAACTAAAAAATGCCATACTTTTGATCAGCTTATACACCCTTCTTTGGACTCTCTCTAATTCAATTTTGTTTGGGCACTGGAAACCCAAACTGAATATTGCACATGGGACCTTACCAGATGTTTGTAAAGGTGAATACTTATCCTATCCTCTTGTAAATCTATACCCCTATTGATGGAGCTGTCTTGCAGAGCTTTCCTTGGCAGACTTATCACACACACAATGTCTTACCAAGCTTCCCTTGACAGACTTATAACATATGAGGATAGAAATAAAACTCATACGCACATTGATCAAGATTAGATAAGAATAATATATTGTAAGAAAATACAACACAATGCAATGTCTAGCCGAGCTACCCTTGGCAGACTTCTGAGAGGAACATCAGCTGGGGGACCCCGGGCCAAGGACAGTGAACTCTCAAAGCCAGATCAACCAATTTTATAATAACCAAGGTTCTACACAACACATCTGCTTGTAGATTAAGTCCTGAAGTCCCCTTAACTGAGTTCCTTTTTTATACTAGTGTAACAATAAAATAATCAATCATAACAGAATTTGGTCTTAATCCTAATTGTGTACAGATACCAAAATAATGGCCATACGCCCAGAACTTGTGACCATGAGAATGAAAACAATAGATATATACTTCCTACTTGATAAACATGTTTATAAGTTTGAGTTAATTGCCTCAACTCCTGCTGTTCCCTTGCCTCCAACTAATGCTAATATATCCATATTAATTACCTCAACTCCAGTTGTTCCCTTGATTCCAACTAATGTCAGTACATCCATTTTGTAACTACGGAGCCATATTAGATACACTTGATCACACTCACATTCATACATGGCCTGCCATATCACATTTGTATCACAGGAGCTCAAAATCTTGTTTTACCTTAGAGCTGCTTGCCACATCCAAGTTTTTTTCTTTCTTAATAAAGTACCTCTAGCTGCTTTTGCATCATGGATTTGCCAAATGCAGTCCCAATAAGTGTATAAGTGGCTTGAATATTTTTTTCTTGGTGCATAACTTTATATTTATCAACAATGTCACCTATCACATAGTCAATCAGACTGCCAGTTTGTCCAGACTCCCCTGCAAGGAGGGATGATCTGCCAATACAATGATTACTTAAAAAGTCCATACTCAATCATTAATGCACAACTCGCATAATAAGTGGACCTAGTACAGAACCCTATGGCACCCAACTAAGAACCCTACACTAAGGGGGTTATTTATCAAAATCTGAAAATGTACTCACTGTTTTCTAAAAAAACATTACAACCAAATTTGCATCGAATTTTCTACCCTATTTTCAATAAATTTTTACAGCAAATTATTATGCTGGAAAAATTCTGAAAAAAAAACCCAGAATCAAACAATTTTGCCGGTTTTGTTGATGGAAACTGCAACTTTTTCAAAACTGATGACAATCACCTGTAACTTTTTTGGATTTGACCCCTGAAACCACTAAATCTTCAGATTTTTGAAAGAAACCAAGTGTAGATCAGGATATCTTCAGAATGTCAACGGGACATCTGATATTGACTTCTGCATGAACTTGAGAGGTCTGGGTTTGAGTATTTTTTAACACCATCGGGGTTTAATAAATATTGAAGATCGGAGTTTTTTTCCATAAAAAAATGTGTTTTCCCCTTTAAAGTCTGACAAGAAAAAAACAGACTTTAATAAATAACCCCCTAAATTTATAATAATAAGTAAAATCAACTGCTTTATTTTCTTTTTCCCTTAAGGTATTTTGCTAGTCATCTGACTGGCTTCTCAATTAAAAATGTCCTGTAACAAAATGTGTGGTTTTACTAAACAGATTATTTTACTAAACGATTATGCTGATTGGTGTAAGAATCCAGGGTATGTACATCATTGTGCCCATGTTCAGGAGGCGTTATGTAGGTTAAGACAGAACCAGCTCTGTGCCAAGATTGAAAAGTTTATTTTTGAAGAGCCCCATTCTGGAGTAAATTAAAACTTAAGGTCCCTGACTCAAATCCCAGCAGAGCCCGACAGTGAGGTAGTCAGGGGTTTTAGTGCTCTCCTCAAGACCTGTAATCCAGGTCAGGTCTTGGTATATAGTGACTTTTAAGTTGTGGAGTTTGTTGGTCTCTGTGTTTCTCAGTTTGCATTAAGTGTTTATGGGAATAGAAAATTACATCTCTTGGCTTCTCAGAGCAATTGTTGAATACTCGTAATAATCTATGTGCTCTGACCAGTTTCAGAGAAGTTTTAGATTCTTTCTTTGGGACAGTATTGAATAGGGTACACACCAGGTGCATGAAGGTTGCTTTATTCCCCCCTTCCACCTCCATTATCAAGATCTTGCAAAGTAAACTTGTGGTGATGATTCAGCATCATCATTTATTTATTTAGCGCCGACAAGTTACGCAGTGCTTTCACTTTGTGAATAAATTTTTTGTGCACTTTTTCTGTCTCCTTGAGTTTATTTTCCATTCTACCTTGTGTTTCCCTCTTGAATTCCACTAAATTGTCTTGTATAGTTTTGGCCATGGTTCAAAGATCATCTTAATTTGGGAGAGCAGTTAAAAATGTTGCTGAGAGAGGGTGTGGAACCTGCTGGATTTGGACTGCAGGCTGTATCTTCCACCATCTTGGATTTGTGCTTGTCAGCTCAAGAGCTGTGCCACTTGTACAGGAACTGAGACATAGACCTCTGGCTGCTCGGTGCAGTGGCATGTGCAGTAAACTCTACCTTTTTATGGTTTATACCATCTTTTGATGGTAATAGAGCGCCCCTGTAACACCAGTGAATGCTCAGTGCCATCACGCCACGCATCCTTCGTAATTTTTTCAGCAAAGCAAAAAAGGACAGGTTTGCTCATCACTATTAATTATTTTTTAATATGTAACAGGATCAAAGCATCTTGCTATTTGCCTCTGTGGTGTACTCTGAAGTGACCTCCCTATAATTAATTTGCCAGAGGCCTTATAATCTGAAGTCCAACCCAAAAGGCTCCGACTGTCTTAATTTCTACCATGATTAGTGATGGGCGAATTTATTCGGATTCCCGTGATTTGCCACCTGCAAATAAATTCGCGAAACGCCAGCGAAATTTCACCTGGAGAAAATTTGCTGGTATGAAAAAAAAAATGACGCGACGCAAGTCGGAAACGACGCAACGCGATGAAATTGATGCGACGCAATATCTGGCCATCACTAGTGATGGGTGACTTTATTTGCCTGCAGCAAATTCGCTGCAATTTCCCACGATTCTTCACTAATAAACCTAAAATGAAAAAAATACTTTCAGACTTTCAACCTATAAAATGACCTTC
The DNA here is from genome assembly GCA_024363595.1 of Xenopus borealis. Lineage (NCBI taxonomy): Eukaryota > Metazoa > Chordata > Amphibia > Anura > Pipidae > Xenopus > Xenopus borealis. The sequence continues at coordinate 69,846,523 of CM044442.1, forward strand.
TGCATTTTAGAATTTAATACAGTAAGCTGAACCTTATAGCTTTTGGAGTTGTTGCTTAAAAAAACTTAAATAATGGGTGTTCGTGTAGTTCAAACTGCTATTCTTAATAATTAAAGAATTTATTCTGAATTTGTAACAAGTGAATATATATTTCAAGTAACCATTCATAAGAATTGTGATACTTGGTTATAAAGTCTATTTTACCTATTACAAGAACTGAATGTGTTATTGTGGCCTTATATATGGGTGCAATTCTCTTTCAGATTACCCTTTTATATATATGCTGTCATACTGTGAACAATGCATTTTGTAGAGATCACATACTGTGTATAAGTTCTTATAGCTGAAACAGAATTACAAAGTTAAAAGATCATTACTGATACTTCAGCTTTCCTTGATCTCACTTGAAAGGATAAATGTCAGGTACTTGAAAGGCATTTTTTGTTGCATCATAAGAAACTCTATTGGTTAAGGCTGTTTTTACAATGTGTAGTCAAAATTATTCAAATGAGAACAGCATCAGCATATTTGTCTGACATTGAAACATCAAAAGAACATATGAAAAGAAAGGTTGTTTTTTTCATAAAAAGTTAAATAATTCTAAAAAGTCAGGAGACAAAGTACCAATATTAGAGACAGTGAATAAAAGCCACTTTATTACCTTTTACATCAGTTAAGTTTGCACCATTGATTTTCATTTTGGTTCTGCAGGAATGTAATTTCCCTGCAGTTGGACAAATTAACAGACAGCACAAGCTACTAACAACTTCAACATCTTGGGAAGTTCAAGAAAGTCAATAGGAGATTAAATAATCAAATGCAGAATCTCTAAATGACTACCATGCAGCTTTTTCTGGATAGTTTTGTAAAGGCTACAGAAAATTACTTTTTTTTTTTTTCAAAAGCTTTTGACTAATCAGAATAAAGGGATTTTATGAGGTCAGATTACAATTTTCTAGCCGTGGGTGTGTCACTAATTTTATCCAATCCTAACAATCTCAAAATGTGTGGAAGCAATAGATCTATCCTTTCAGGCCACAGCGTGGCCATGGAAATAATTGTTGAGACACATTTGCATGTATATTCTAGTGTAATTGGACTGAGACGATACAGAGAGCAGGTGAGGCAGATACAATCTGCCAGTTTTTCTTTTTGACTGTGCAAAAATATCCTAAAACTGTGGGGAATGTAGAAAGCAGTTAAATGATTTGGGGAAGGCAGAAAACAGTAAAAATTTTTTAGTTTTTATCAAAACTTTCCTAAATATCGGGAAATAATTCCTGACAACCAGAAACATTTTTAATGAAGTAACACAGATTGTTTAGGAAGACTAGCAGATAGTGGTTGAGACCACAAGTGCAGATGTGTTCCTGCAAATTGTACCTCATAAAACCCTATTCATTATAGCTACTTGTGCCAAAATGTGCTTATTGCACTTCTGTGCAGTTGCATTTAGTGTCTCCCCATTATACCTGCCCTCTCCCTTCAGAACGAAGAGCTATCCCCACCTCCAGGGTTCCTCCATGTCCTGCATCAATAGGCATCTGCGTATAAAGAATCAGTTGCTCACCAAACATCATTCCATACAAGTGTGTATGTTGATTTTGACACATCAGCGGCAATTGCATCAGATGCAATGTCCCTTTGCAGCCAAAACAATGCTATATTTCTAGGTAAAACACAGCATTATGGGAAGAATAATGAGAATTGGACTTGAAATTGTTTAACTCACTTGCAGCCATTAATAACCCTGTGGTGTTTATACAAATGGCATGCAGGTGTCACTGTGCATACACAGGACTTTCTGTACAGCTTGAAAGTGAAAGTAAGAGTTACTGCTGTTATGTAATGGCTGCATGAACCTGCTAATAAAGCACTGTTATACTCTCCTCATCCTCGGCTACTAAACAGACCAAAGCCCTATTCATTTTCTATTCTTAGTGCTTAGTGCACTTCAAAGGAACTACAGCTATTGATATATTTTTGTGTGTGTTGCATTTTTGTACTGCTCTTAAAAATAACAATATTAAATAATCATTATTTATAATAAATACACTTCTATGACTTAAATTTTTATTCCATAAAACTAGGCACAGTTAAGCAAAGATTATTTTTTTTAGGTTAGAATGCTTTTAATATGGTTTGGACTATTTTAAAATGAGTGCTTGTTTATGAACAAAGTCTTTTTTTCTTGGTAAACTTTGACATGCATGCTGTTTTGTTGTCATTTTGTCATAAGAACAAATGTTTTTTCTCTGATTTGATTGACATGGAAAAAATTAGGTTGTCTACTTTTGAAAAATGAATAAAATAAAAACAAAATTCCAGAACAGATTTGTCTTCAATTACCATCAACAGTTTACACAAATATCTTGTTTTCAATCTTGCTGATAGTCCAATGCTCCTTTTCTTTCATTGACTTTATTTACCTGACAATTTCCAGCTAATACTTAATGACATCTGAAAATGGACTGCTACAAATGTGTGGTGAAGCACTGTAAATGCTGATACTGCCAGAAAGCATCAATGCTTTTTGTTAGCAATGTCAGTGATAGTAGTGTCTAAACCATCAAACTGTCAAAACTTAAAGTTTTATTTAGTAACCAGGCAGTTGGTCAACAAGTGAAAAATAATAGACTTCCAGGTCATGGATAATATCACAAGGTTAGTAAACATTTCCCTTTCAAAATATAAAACAGGCCATTCTCCTGGCATACTCAGATGGTGTCTCTTTCCATGAAGTTTAAGCATAGTTTTTCCTATGTGTTTAGAAAACATGCTGTGTTAAAATGCCTATTTTGCATTTATATATGTTTTCTAACTTCACATAAGTTTGTTTTTGCCAGTTCTAAAGAAAACTTTATTGGTTTGTGAACGTAAATCTGTAAATATGCCCCCATGTGTGGGTGTGTATTGTGGTACAGTAGAATTTAGTGTCCCTTTAAGTGCATAAGGCAGTAAGCCCCAACCAGTGGCTCATGAACAACATGTTGCTCACCAACACATTGGCTATTGCTCCCAATGGCCTCAAAGGAGGAGCTTATTTTTTAATTGCTTGCTTAGCAGCAAGTTTTGGTTGCACAAAATCCAGGTATACTGCCAAATAGATCCTCCTTTAGACTGCCAGTTCACTTAGGGGCTACCAAATAACCAATCAGTCCCCCCAGGAACTTTTTCCATGTTTGTGTTTCTTCCCAACACTTTTTCAGTTGAATGTGGCTCACAAAAAAGGTTGGGGACCAGTGGCATGTAAGCATTCATGAAAAGTCAATTGCAAAGAAACTACAAAAGTGGCCTATATACTTACATAAGGAGTCCAATTTAAAAATAAATAGGGTACAGCCACCTCCAGCACAGGGTTGTACAGAACATGTAGTTAAATATTGCCAGCAAATTAATCATATTATATATTTAAATATGACCATTCAAATTGATTGGAGTTTAGTATTCGGTAAAGAAGAATAACAAAAGGTTACAAAAAGTATTTCAGACTACTGTGGTTTTTCATACCTTTTTTTAATACTGTAGATTCTAGTGTTCTATTCCAACTTGTCATAACAGTTTGTTTCATTCTCCCCCCTAGTGGGTCTTTAAACCACCTGCAACACTTTCCATCATGACTGGTTTATACTACATTAGGTTTAGAGAAGTGTGTTGAGACTTGGGGATTTGGTGTTTTTTGTTATGATCAAAATTCCTAATTTAGTTTTTGTACTTCAATATATTTATACATTATGTTTACAGCACATACATTTTGACATCATATAGCCTACAACAATGCAATTTCAATGCATAAATTACATGGTTACTCAAGATTGTAGCATATTCTTTTAAAGTTTGCTTGTTGGTGTATATTTGACCCTTGATTATAGAGGTACAACAATCATAGTTAGAATGTGAGAATGTACCAACTTTTGATTTTGCACTAATTGGAAAGCAGCTGCTTTAGAATCTGGCAAGGGAGAAACTGTTGGCCTACAGTTAAGTAATCAGCCTTTTTATGTGGGATATTGTGCTAAAGACCCTGGTTTGATATAGATGTATTCATAATAATAGCAGTTTGACATCGCTCACCTGGTCAATCACTGTTTTGGTCTAAATTATATTATTGCAGGGGCCACAGACAGGTTGTTTGTAACCCACAAACACTGAAATAAAGCCACAGTACACCGCGAAGACAGTCAAGCATGGTGGTGCAACCATTATGGGCATGCTTCTCTGGGCCTAATTATCACATAACAGTGATAATGGATCAGTTTCAATGCATCAAAATACAATACTTGAAGAAATCATGTTGCCTTATGCCAAAGAGGAAATGCCCTTGAAATGGGGGTTTCAACAAGACAACAACTCCAAACACACCAGTAAACGAGCAACAAGACCAACTAGATTGACTTTCCAGATCAACAAGATTGACGTTATGGAGTGGCCAGTCCATTCTCCAGACCTTAATCCAATGTGCATCAGTTCTCAGAAACAGTGCTTATGCAACTAAATAATAGTTCAGTTTTCAAAGAAAACAAAAGCTTTTTAAACCATTTTCAGTTTATATAGAACATGTTTGAGTTTGTAAAGAGGAATGCAGACACATCTATTTTTTGGAACAGTTTAATATTCAATTGTCTTCACTTTCTGGAAAGGATTAACATACATTTGATGTTAGCCACACATACCCTGGTTGTGCAGTGTAAAGATTGCATCATTTTTTTACATGTTTTTTCTTTGAACAAATTACATGGAAATTACAAAGGTCTGAAGTGTAAAATAATGTAGGAAAATCTGGTGTTTGCCTCTGCATACTACGCTTATCTTTGTAGACCTCCTTTCTGCCTCTATTTTGTCTCTTTTAGCTTATCCTCTGTGTTGAGTATGTGCCATTGTTTACTCAGTCCAAACCTGATTCTCCTTTATAATCTAAAAATAGCAAATTCTGTAAACCTGAGAATCTGTTTGTCGAAAATATCTGAGTTAAAATCGGAAAGACAATTAGCAGAAAGGTTAATGGCAGCATCTAGGAAAACTATTTTACATCAATGGCTTTCAACAACACCACCCCCAATATCACTAGTCAAACAGAAACTTCACCACATTTTTCATATATATTGGCTAGAATCTACTACAAACAAAGAGCTATATTCAGAAAAATTCTTCTCTATATGCATGAACTACATAACAACACTCCCCACACACACCAAATATCTCACAATATATGCATTTAGACAAACAACTTGGTTCAATACCGAAATATTATTGAACAACACCATACTACAAGAAACAGATCACTATATCCTAAATCTCAGTCGTCCACAGGAACAGAGTCAACTATTGACCCCCAGGAGTCACCAAATAAACTGGAATCTACACACAAACTGTTAAGTACTCAAACTATAAATAAAGAAATGTCTGCTATATACCCCTGTAACATTAACCCAGAAAGAATGGTTTAATTAAAAAGCACTACAAACAAATATATATTAAGAAAAGAAATATGGAATATAATATATTGTATACTTTTACCTCCAACCCAAGTTTTGTTGTAAAACTGTCACCATATGATGTTATGAAAATGCAATAAAAACATTTATTAAAAAAATATATATATCTGAGTTAACTTCCCTGGTCTGTTCTTAAACTGCAACACTGCTGCTAATTTACTGGACTACTGGTGTACATACTGCACCTACAGTGTTTCATTGCTTTATTACTATGATCAATAGAAATGTTATAATCACTGTTAATTACTGGCAGCAGTTATCCATTCTGTTTTTCCTGAACACTAAAATATTGCACTGCTGTGGCACGCAAACGAAACGCATGTTTGCATGAGTGCACCGGCTGTGCGAGGTTGTTGTGTGCGTAAATATCATTGCCAGTAAAATTCGCAATTATTATTATTAACATGTATTTCTATAGCGCCAACATATTGCGTAGCGCTTTAAAGTAAATTTGATTATATTATTATTATTATTATTATTAACATGTATTTCTATAGCGCCAACTTATTTCGTAGCGCTGTAAAGTGAATGTGATTATACAACTAAATCACATGAATTACATACATAAAACATAAGGAGTTACATACATCACAATAAATACCGGTACAGAAGGCGAGGAAGGCTCTGTGCAGAAAAGGTTATAATCTAAAGGGAAGGGAATGATACACAAGTTGTGGGAGTGGGCAAGATCAGAGATAGGTGGATGAGATGTACTACTGTAAGTGGTATTGAATTAGGTTTGCATACTCCTATTCAGCTTTACAAATGTAATCATGTGCAGGGCAAATATATTCACTGTGCAAACCAATTTACCCTGTGCAAAGTTTATAAATGAGCCCCACTGTCTTTATACCAGTTCTTTACAATACTTCCCAAAATACTTAAGACTAAAAAATTGAAAAAAAAAAGTTTTTACCAAGCTGTTGTTTTGAAAACTTCTATTCAATGTAATGTATATAGGTTTTTTTTTTGCTTTTGAAAGAAATAGAAAATGATTAATGATCAAACTGAAATGTTAATGTAAACCTACAACATAAATTGGAACATGTGTATTCATTTACTATGGATGAATTGTGATGCTTATCAATGCACAATAGTTGAATTTTGAATGATCCTGAATGAAATATGGAGACTGTACATAGATATGTATAGCTATAGTCAAGAGATTAATGGCTTCTTCCCTTTTTTGTATATTATTACCTTTATTTTTCCTTGTGTTTTGGAAATTATTGTTTTATGGATGAATTTGTAATAGAGGTTGTGATAAATGCTATAGTATGACTTTATGCTGTATGGATATTTGGTTAATAATTTACCGATGTGTGGAATGAGTTGTGAATTACATTTCACAAAAAAACTGTGGCCATACACAGATGCATACAGCTGAAGTCAAGCAATGAATGGTTACAGCATTTTCTTGCTGAATTATGAATCATGTATCAGGTTGTACTTTTTTGTGTATTTGAGTGATTTAGAGTTTGGTATTTTTCTGTATAATTACTGCCTGAGTAACTGTTTAGTATTTGTATTTTTAATGGTTTCTGAATTATTGCCATTGCTGTTCTGCTTGTTACAAGTTTGCAACTGAAAATGCTGGTTGTAAGGGTCACTGGCTCTGGTGACCAGGAAGCAAATACTGTAGATGTTAATGGTTCAAATGTTTTGTATTTCCTATTCTTCATTGCTCTTATTTGTTTCTCCTTGTTGGCCCCTAACCTGTTTATTTTCTGCTATGACTTGGGTTGCTACATTGTTGTAAAAACTTAGCTTGACACCTAGAAGACAGTTGATGCTCCAGCACTGAGAGAAGCTAAGCTGGGGAAAGAGAAAATAGTGAAAGGAATATAAAATAATATTAAGGGGCAGATTTACTAAATTCACATGAAGGATTAAAAATTCGATCAAATTTAAAAAAAAAAATTGAATTTCGAATATGCAAATGTAGTAACTTCGACCATTGCATTTCAAAATTCACAGATTTGAATAATTTGAATAATTTGAATTTAATTGTATTCGAATAGTCGAATATTCACTGGTTGAAGTACTTCCCCATTAAAAAAAAAATCAATAGGCCAGTTCTCCAACTTGGACCTGCTGAATTGCTTTAAAACCCTATGGGAAGCTCCCATAGGTGTTTTAAAGCTTTTTTACATTGAATAAAAAAAAGTCGAACGAAGGGTTTTTGAAATTCGACCACTTCCCCTTTAAATTGGATAATCTTGTAAATCTGCCCCTAAATGTTTGCAGATTCCAGAAGTGAAAAATTAAAAATGAAGAAAGTTGCAGTTAGGTTAGATTTGGATGCCACTGTCTATATCTTAGTGGATATAACTTATGTAGTGAAAGGCTCTATATATTTGGTCAACTGAATGTGGTATGAAGACCATACCTGTGCCACCATGAAAACAGTTAAAACTAACAAACAATTAGCCAGACCCAAAGTACTGTACCTCTCACAAGTAGAGCCCTCATACTATACCCCCATATTTTAATAAGATGTTATGGGTTACTGTCCCTGGGCAAACTTAGGGGCAGATTTACTAAGGGTCGAATTTGAGGATTCAAAAACCCTCGAATTCGACCACGGGAATAGTTAGGCAATAAAAATGCTCCGAATTCGAATTTGGAGGATTTTTACCGCAAGTACTTCGATTGTCAAATAGTTGAATATTTGAATAGATTTTTATTTGAATCATTCGAATCATTGGGTTTGATCGAATTTTCAAAATTAACTGGTCGAAGTGGTCTTCAAAAACATCTGAAAATTCGAATTTTAAACTTTTTGAAAATTTGATCGAACTTTGAATCCTTCATGTGAATTTAGTAAATCTGCCCATTGGTGTCTTTTATTGCATAACCCCCTTGTCTTAAAAACCATGTCTTACCTTATCATCACACTGCATTTTGAATAAGATATACACAAAATTGCCTTATAATTTATAAAAGCAATGCAAAAGTTGAATGGCTTTGGTAACTATTTTGTGCTTTTTCTATGACAATTTTCTAGTTATTAAGCCAAGGAATTTTGGAAACTGTAGTTTGAGCATTAGTTGTTGCAATTGCATATGATTTTGAATACTGATACAAAAAATGCTGTTTTTCAAATTACATATAATTATTTGAATAATCTGTTAGACAATATATTGTTAAGAAATATATTACTGTTGTTAGTTATTTATTATATCAAAGACTGTGATGTAGGAGGTAACATCTAGTAGCACAAAACAAGAAACAATGGGGCACAAGTGAGACATTCTGGTAACTTCCCACCAGTAGACCATAGAAATTTTTGTATACCCACTTATGTGTATTTTTTCCATATGATTCAGCATGACACCAAATTGCACACCATACAGAACATTACAGGGAGCTGTGCAAATGATCATTGTGATCTCCACTAATTTTTAAAACCATTAGGCAGGGGTGCAATGAGGCTTTGACCACAAAATACATAAAGACAAATACAAGAGGTCCTCTGCACTCAACCCATTATCAATATATTTTAGACATTGACACATTCTGTGCATACAGCTACTAAAAAATGCCTTACCCTTTAAACAACAGGGATTGTTTGTCCATATATTGCAATATATTTAAGCTGGCCAACTACATCAAAGTCATCCCAAATCTGGCCAGTCCTATGCTCAATTTTCATCTGATTCATTAAGAATAAATAGGGTACAGCCACCTCCTGCACAGGGTTGTACAGAACATGTAGGTAAATTTTGGCAGCAAATTAATCATATTATATATTTAAATATGACAATACAAATTGATTAGGAGTTTAGTATTAGGTAAAGAAGAATAACAAAAGGTTACAAAAAGCATTTAAGACTACTGTGGTTTTTCATACCTTTTTTTAATACTGTACATTCTAGTGTTATATTCCAACTTGTCATAACAGTTTGTTTCATTCTCCCCCATAGTTGGTCTTTAAACCACCTGCAACACTTTCCATCATAACTGGTTTATACTACATTAGGTTTAAAGAAGTGTGTTGAGACTTGGGGATTTGGTGTTTTTTGTTATGATCAAAATTCCTAATTTAGTTTTTGTACTTCAACATATTTATACATTATGTTTACAGCACATACATTTTGTCATCATATACAACAATGCAATTTCAATGCATAAATGACATGGTTACTCAAGATTGTAGAATATTCTTTTATATATTTTTATATATTTAAGCTGGCCAACTACATCAAAGTCATCCCATATCTGGCCAGTCCTACGCTCAATTTTCATCTGATTCATTAAGATTCTATTGCTTCATTTTAAAAAGGGACTACGTTTTACCTGCAACTTACTTGCTGCTTTCAAAGTAAAACTCCCAATCTTGCTTACCCTTTTATTAGACACCAGTGGGATCACCTGGCTCATGAACATGTTGCTCACCAACACATTGGCTATTGCTCCCAATGGCCTCAATGGAGTATCTTATTTTTTAATTGCTTGCTTAGCAGCAAGTTTTGGTTGCACAAAAACCAGGTATACCGCCAAATAGATCCTCCTTTAGACTGCCAGTTCACTTAGGGGCTACCAAATAAACAATCAGTTCCCCCAGGAACTTTTTCCATGTTTGTGTTTCTTCCCAACACTTTTTCAGTTGAATGTGGCTCCTGCAACTTACTTGCTGCTTTCAAAGTAAAACTCCCAATCTTGCTTGCCCTTTTATTAGACACCAGTGGGATAACCTGACTATAGCTGGGAAGGGTGGGGGCTACAACAAGGAGCTGGTCACTGCTCCAGTATAACTACAACAAACAAGGAAAAGTTGTGCTCACCACTAATTTTTGAAACCATTAGGCGGGGGTGCAATGAGGCTGTGACCACAAAATACATATAGACAAATACATGAGGTCCTCTGCACTCAACCCATTATCAATATATTTAAGACATTGAGACATTCTGTGCATACAGCTACTAAAAAATGCCTTACCCTTTAAACAACAGGGATTTTTTGTCCATATATTGCAATATATTTAAGATGGCCAACTATGTCAGTCATCCCATTAAAAAAAAAATTAGTGGGATGGATTTGCCCATCACTAGTTGTCAGACTCAATGCAACACAGATGTGCAGCAGTTTTTAGAAATAGTTATACAACTAAATATTGGTTCAATGAAAGTACAATCATGAAACATTTTTCAGTTTACAAAGTGAATGTTTTCATTTGTAAAGAATAATGCAGACCATATTATTTTTTGGTACAGCGTAATTTTCCCTTTTCTTTACTTTCTGAAAAGGAATAACACACATTTGATACACTTTTCTTCATGTTTTGTTTTGGAACCGAATGTGTAGTGTTCCCAATGCATTTGCATCTTTCTTTTCTTTTACTGAAGGTTAGTTAAACTGAAAGTATATCATTGCATATACAATTATAAATAACATTTAAAGTTTAAATCCTCATTCAAACCATTACTGTAATATTCAATCTCATAATCCAGAATAGTTCTCTCTGTAAAAGCTTTGCCAGGACAGTTGGTCAACATTCTCCTCCTCCTTTAGTTATGGTTGATGGGCAGTCTTGATGGGAGTATGTGGTGCAGAAGTTAATTGATTCCTGTTTCTCCATCGGGAGACTGCAGTATTTGGTACACAGGGAGTGTAAGGAACGTACCTCTGCCCTTCCTCAAAATGGTGTCTCCGTCTCCCGAGCCTCTTTCCGCGGGCGTCATCGTGAGCGCGTCTCGTCGCAGGCGGTACGTCGCGGGCGTCAATGCGCGCGCGTTACATCACGTCGCAGGCGATACGTCGCGAGCGTCCTTACGCAGGCGAGCGCCAAATTCGGCGCAGGGGGTTGAATAGACGCCACTTGGAGCAGTTCTTTGCGAAGTGTTCGTCGCTCCTGTGAAGTCACTAAGCTATTACTCTCCATATTGAATTTCCTGTGTACCGACTTGGCCTGTTTCTGGATTCTGCTGTTTTCTCCACTCCATTCGACTTCGGCTTGCCCTTGACTACTCTCCAGCCTCACGATTTGCTGCTCTTGTTATTTGGACTATTTCTGGCACTCCTGCCACTCCTCCACTAGGGGCAGTCCTGTTTCATCTTCAGTGCCTGTTTATCCTCAGTGGGAGGTGTAGGAGAGGTCACCCTTCTACAAAATCTCTTCCAATACCTTGGTCATTACAGGGAGGGCTATGGTCCTGAGGAGAGATCTTAAATGACCGTTTTATGCCAGGTTTCCTGAGAAGCCTGGGACACCAATGGCCCCTTTTAGAGGGGGGGGTAATGTTTGGATCCCTGGTGGTCCAGCGGTGCAGTGGGGACACCCACCTCTCCATTTCCGGGGACACCAGCAGTCTTCTTGTGTGTGTGTCCAGCGCACTTGCACTTTTATGAACTCTAACACTGCATGGTGATGTCCTGGCAAAACTACATAATCTCGCAAGGCACAACATTTTTTACATTTAAAGAGCCTACACCCAATTATCCATTGCCCAATGTAGCTTCTATTTGTTAGTACCTGGGTGCTGATATTATTCTGATTTCTGTGTTCTGACCTTCTACTTGTCCTGACTCTAACATTTCTGCCTGTCCTTAGCCTCTGGCCTGTTTTTACTAAGATTCCAGATTCCGATTTTGTACTGTGCTGCTCTCTAGGTTGTGACCCTGCCTGATCCTTGACTACTTTTAGCTTGGTTCCTGTCCATCTGATTACACTCTGGTTCCCATGCCTAACCAGAAAACAAGCCTTTGTTCTCTCACATTAAGTCCTGGTGGCATCCTGATGTCAGAATGACGGGTTTATTGCAGTTAGCAAATTTGTGTATTCAAATAGATCAATGCATAGCAGAAAACCTATGACTATTATACGTTAAGCACTTCTATGCATTAGGATTCATGGTTGGGATTATTAATTGTAAATTGAAAGAGTTAAGCTTGCTAAGCTGTTGGCTACACCACTATGTATCACGGAGGCATTTGGACTGCCAAATTATTACAATTGTGTTGCAAATATTGCTTTTGTTACATTTTTGTTTTCATTATGCTCCTTTTTTGGATTTTATAAGTGTTTTCATGACAATTTACATTTAGAAAAAAGTTGAAAAATGTTCTTCGTTGACACGGCCACACAAAAAAGCAATATAAAATTAGGAAAAACATAAAATCAGAGTAAATATAATTGAGGTTACTGTGAGAATCCCTGGTGATCTAGCAGTGGTGCTGCAGTGTTGCCATCCATGTCTTCCTCCTTTGCACGCAGTTTGGCATGGGCACACACTTTATTGCTTATGGGTTTGATGTGGTGCTGTGTATAATGTCCTTGTGCATTGGCACAAAACTGAAATATTTATAGAGCCTGCAGTTGCTAACTCGCTGCCCAACTTCGGTCTATTTTAGTATTTCCTGTGTGTGATCTTACTGTGTATCATCCATGTTTGACTTTGCCTGTCCCTGTCCCTGCCTTGTTTGCCGCCTGTGCTGAACCTTGCCTATGTTTGACCATTCTCTCGGATCCTGTCCTGTATCAGCTATATTGGCATACCAACCCACACGATTTACCTTGACTATGCTCCTGTCTCTCAATTTTGTACTCACTGCTTGATTTGGCTTTGACTTGACCTGCCCTTTGACCATGCTCCTATTCTCAGTTCCTGTTGCAAGTATGGTTCCTTAGCTCGTCCAGAACACTCTCCTTGGTTCTTTCACATTACTTGGTGGCATCTGAGTAGTGTAGGTAGAACAGTAAACCGGGACATTGGGGCTTGATCTGGGTTTGGGATACCTAAAGGCACAGTTACACTGCTAATTTCTTTAAAAGCTACTCAGTGGAATAATAACAAATTGGGAAAAGGGCTCCAGAATAGCTACAATTTTATATGTAGTATTATTTGTTTTCATTTCATTATAAGATTCAGGGTTTCCATTAAAAAATCATCACAGCACTTAATCAAAGAGATTGTGCCCTGATTTACCAAATGCCATCATATGAATGACTTTCTTTACTGTAATAAGTGCATAGCTTCTACAGTGACCATGAGATAATACTTAGAAATACATATATCGGTGCTAAAGCATAAAAAGAAAAATCAATAGGATAGCTTAAAGGCCATACACTATTGATGTACACATTCTTTTAAGTTTATGATACAGTAATATCTTTGTTTTCTCCTGAGATTTCATAAAAAATCTCTAGTTTTTTTGTTTTAATAAATGTGTTAATGTTTATATCTTTAATACAAGCAGAATTGCAGCATAAAAGTTATTGTTAATAACATTGCAAGGTGTTATTTTGAAGGTGTTATATGCCTTACAGCAGTTTGCCTGAAATCTCCTTTTTTTTTTAACAAATGTTGTTTTGAATTTTAAGCTTCTGGCATAATTGTTTAGGCTTTTTGCTTTGAAGAATGACTTGCATATACATATTTCTATCAAAGCTCCTGGGTTTCAGAGAGAGTGCATATAAAACATCAGCCAAGGCAAAAAAATTAAATAACCATTGTAATTAATTGGCCATAAACATAACATAAATGTTACTATATTATTAATTCAAAATTACCCTTGTAAATATTTTTCTAGAAACCATAATTGTTATAAAAAGGCATGGCTGATCCAAGGGAAAAGTTCAGGGGTTAAATAGGAGAGCAGATGCCAACAGACTGTTAGTAACAGACAATCCACCAGATAAGGGCATAGGGGGAAATTCACTAAAGCTAGCGCTAATTCGCCAGAGTGACGTCAATTGGTAACTTCACAAATTTACTAACACCGACTCGAATTACACCGACTCGAATAACACCGGCGAATTTTCGATAGCAAAGTAGATAAACTAGCACAACCTCTCACCCTTACGCAGGATGACGAAGGATTGTAATTACGCAAATTCACTAAAATCAACATTTTCCTGAACGGTACCACTTACTCTAGACTAACCTGGCGAACTTCAATACAATAGATTGGAGTTTGAAAAAAAAAATTTAAAAAATTTTCAGTCCCAAAAAAACGCTGGCGTGTTTTACCATTCTAGGGTGATAGTCTGAAAAAGATCGATTTTTTTGGGGGGGCTTACCCTACTTCCCCCCTACATTTCCTAACATATGGCAACTCAACTACACAGGGGGCACATGTAGGGCAATATGACAACTTTATTTAATTTCTTAAAGGTTTCCTGAGCTTGTGTAGTTTAATGTAGTGGCTGTAACATATACTTCTATTATACGCTTTAATTCGCGACGTATGCAAATTAGGCATCGCTAGCGTAAATGCGCGTTGCCTGGAGAGCTATCGGTAGCGCTACTTCGATTATGTTCGCCGACCTTAGTGCAACTTCGCACTGTGAATTAGCATAGTGCTGGCGAAAATTCGCCTGGTGAAGTGCGGCGAAAGTTAGCGAAGGCAACACTAGCAAATTTTCACCGCTTAGTGAATTTGCCCCATAGACTCAAGGCAACTAACATAAATCACACTACACAAACCCAGGAAACCTTTAGGGCAATAGGACAACTTTATTTTATTTATTAAAAATGTGCCCCTGTATAGTTGAGTTGCCATATGTTAGGAAATGTAGGGGGGAAGGAGGGTAACACCCCCCAAAAAAACCCACAATGGTAAAACACGCCAAAATTGTCGTTTTTCAGACTGTAACCCCTAAAAAAAGTAAAAGATGCCAGATGCTATCTATTGTATTGAACTTCACCAGGTCTAACCTGGCGCAAGAGGTAAAATTCAGTAAAATGGTCATCTTAGGGAATTTGCGTAGTTATGTCCCTTCGTCATTGCGCAACTTCGCCTGGTGTAAGGGTGCAAAGTTGTGCTAGTCTATCTACTTTGCTAGCGAATTTTCGCCAGGGACACTGTTAGTAAATCGGCAAAGTTGAGAAATGACATCATGCTGGCCAATAAGTGCTAGCGTTAGACGCTTCGTGCTTTAGTAAATTTTCCCCATGGAGTGGATTTAGGTGTGCAAATGTATACTCATGTAGAGCAATGCAGTGCCTGTTAGTGCAGAAACCTGAGCAGGCTGAGGAGATTGGTTTTGCTCCGTATAACCATGGCCTAAACCTCACAATTAAAGGAAAACTATACCCCAGATAATGTAGGTCTCTATAAAAAGATATTGCATAAAACTACTAAAATAAACCATTTTCATAATAATACACTTTTTTTTAGTAGCATTTGCCATTGGGTCATCCTAAATAGAAAATTGCCATTTTAAAATATATGGACAGCCTCCTGGGATTGTAGGATTCAATGGTGCACACAAACATACCAAACAAACTATAACTTTAGGTCACATCAGCCCATTAACAGACAGAGTTTTTGTCTTTTGCATCCACACTTCTTCCTGTTACAGTTAGGGGCAAATTTACGAATTTCATGTGAAATGATCGAAGTTCCATCGAATTCGAATTACGATCGTACAAATTTTTTCGTGAAATAGGATATGCAAATTTGGCCTCTTCGATCATCAAATGATCGGATAGTCAATAATTCGATCATTCGATGATCGAAGGATTCAAAATTTTAAAGTTATTTGACTGCCTACTTCGCCAGATTGAACCTACCAAATTGCAATAGAAACCTATGGGAATCGTTCGAATCGTACAAATTTTTCGGACGCTCGAAGGAAACTTCATGATTTTTTTATGAAATCGAACGATCGGTATCCGATCATACGAATTCATCGGGAAATTGTATAGCAAGCAAAATGATAGCATAAAACAATTCGATAAGCATTCAATGGTCGAATTTTATCGAATTTCGATGAGCTAATTTTGGGGAATAATAGTAAATTTGCCCCTTAGAGTTGAAATATTTCTGGTCAGGTGATCTCTGAGGCAGCACACAGACCATCACAAAATGGTGGTTCAAGGCAAGAGATGTCAAAGGGCAACATTTACTTAAATATATATTCCAGTTTGACAAGATTATTTAATATGGCACTTAATATGATATAAACTACCTGTTGTTAAAATATTAATTTTGGGGGTATAGTTTTCCTTTAACTTGCTGACTAGGAATGCCATGGAAAAAGTGTGTGTAAAATGATTCACTGGAGTTTTAATTCCCCATAATGGCATCACCGGAGACGGCAACAATATTATAAATGGATATAATGATAAACAACCATACCAATTTCAAGCATAAAAACATTTCTTGGCATGAAAAGTCCACAACAATGGCAAAAATGTATTAAGAAAAAGCATGTGGAAATGGAACAAAAGTTACATGAACAAAACTATCACTTGAGCTACAATGTAGGTGTGTACGCCTCAAATAATATTATTTTTGGTTCATTGTGCTTGCTGTTAGCAAAAGTCATAATGAATATTTGTAAGAGAAGAAGTTAAAAAATAATTCAGTAACTAATCTCATTTTAAAAAATGAATGAATCAGAGCACAGATACATTTTTTTCCATAAATTGCATGGTTCAAGTAATTGCAGGGTTCCCTGTGGGATTCTCTGTACCTTGGGGCAAGCTGCACTAATTATATAGTTACATAGTTAAATTGGGTTGAAAAAAGACCGAGTCCATCAAGTTCAACCCCTCCAATTTAAAAACCCAGCATACATACACACACACACATCTCCACTCTTTCAAACACAAACCATATATGCCCATAGCTATACTAACTGTAGAGTTTAGTATCAAAATAGCCTTTGATATTATGTCTGTCCAAAAAATCATCCAAACTCCTCTTAAAAGCATCAACAGAATGAGCCATCACAACATCACCCGGCAGTGCATTCCACAACCTCACTGTCCTGACTGTGAAGAACCACCTACGCTGCTTCAAATGAAAGTCCTTTTCTTCTAGTCTGAAGGGGTGGCCTCTGGTGCGGTGATCCTCTTTATGGGTAAAAAGGTCCCCTGATATTTGTCCATAATGTCCTCGAATATATTTGTAAAGTGTAATCATGTCCCCTCGCAATTAGATTCAGCTTCTTCTACCTTAGCCAAAAAGATTAAGGCAGGGAAATCCTTAAAAAGGCATCCCATGCTGTGTCACAAAAAATTCAAACAGCAACATGAAAAATTACAAACAACCAAAC
>CM044442.1:69869709-69882158 GCA_024363595.1 Xenopus borealis
TGCAGAGGTAGAAAAGACATCCTTGTCGCCATTTGTTGTGTTTGGTAGCTGAGGATGAGTAGGGTAGAACAGTGCTTTATTAGCAGGTCATGTAGCCATTACATAACAGCAGTAAGACTTACTTTCACTTTCAAGTTGTACAGAAAGTCCTATGTATGCACAGTGCTATCTGCAGGCCATTTGTACAAACACCACACTTTGTAGTAAATCTGGCCCCAATATAGGCAGTGGGTTAATGGTTAAGAGATGACAAATTATTTGATTGTGAACAAAATTTTATGACTTTTTGGTATTTGCCATGAGTAAACTTTGTCTGTACAGTTTTGTATCAATGTTAACATTTTCACCAGTGAAAAAAAGTTTCATGCATCCTTGCTAGAGTTTCACTATGTGGTCTTTCACCCACCCCCAAAAAATGGTCTGTTGAACTGAAAAATAAAACAGAAATGACATAATTTGCCCCAAAGAATGGAATGGGAGACCTCCCCCGCTCTCCCCGTCTATTTAAGAATCTGCTGTAGTACTGTATAATAGAAATAAGCTTTTCTAACAAATTATGGCAATATATACGCTATTACAGTGCTACAAATGACTTGATCACAATGTCATTTCCCCTTCCAATTTGACTCCAATGTATTATTGCAAAATTTCACAGCAAAACACCTCAAGTGTGCTCATCACTAAATGGCATTCTCCCAACTAGTATAGCATAATGGTTGCCAGTCCACTTTACTAAATCATCAGTTTTTATTATATGGCTGGCAGACAAATTGCTAAACTGGTGCCATTTGAAGATGCCCTGTTCTTAGCTAGGAAACTGTAAGACAATGAGTTTGACATATGTGATAAGAATGTTTTTGGCGGAAATGCTAAAATATATAATACTGCAATGTATACATAAATATATGTCAATATATTTTTTTAATTATTTATAAATGCAATTGCATTTGAATTATATTTGTTATAGGACATTTGTCGGTTAATAACTTTTAAATACCACACTGTTGTGCAACATATTTTATTTGCAACATTATCTCATGAGTCTGGGGAAAAAATGAAAATCCCAAGCATTGTTCAGATCAGGGCAGGAATGTATTCCAACTACAATTTTTAATTTAATCTCCATTGCAGATATCAGCAAACAAGATAAGCCGTTAACATATACCAGACCCAACATGGCAAAAAAGCTAAAAAGAAGTAACTTTAATGCTGCCTCCTACAGTGCACCACAGCCAACATGTCACAGATGTGTCACAATTATTGTTTTAATTGGAGTGACATAGTGGATTGTGGTGCGCTACTTCAGTCCTGGATCAAAATCTATTACTTGTTAGACTTTTAATTTATACTGCTCCCCATAGTGCATCGAAAAAGTTAAAAAAATATATATATTACCAAGTAATGCCCAGTCTTCTTGCCCAATTAGATGTGAACATTTCATGCATATGAATTAATCAATCTGTCAATATATTAATGGCTGTACAATGATGGAAAAAAATTGTATTTTCTTAATGGCCAAATACATTTAGACATAGTTCACCAAATTATCTTTGAGGGCTGTGACCTTAACCAGCAAATTAGTGAAAGTTTAATTATACAGCAGGTTGTCAGTAATTTTAAATCAGTACAAGGCAAGTCTACAATCAACCCTGGCCTGTTTTAAGATGATGGAAACCATTTGTAATATTTACTAATTGGGATGGGCATATCTGACCTGTTTCTCTTTGTCCAGAATTTGTGAAACAGTGCATTGAAATCAATGGGACATTTGTCTCAAACCGCACTCCTACACCTCAAAGTCATCAATCTTTCTGTATTTCCTGAAAGAGAGAACTTAAAGGGAAACTTTTTTTTTTTAAACACGTCATTTAATAGTGCTGCGCCGGTAGACTTCTGCACTGAAATCCATTTCTCAAAAGAGCAAACAGATTTTTTTTATATTCAGTTTTGAAATCTGACAAGGGGCTAGCCATTTTGTTAATTTCCCAGTTGCCCCATGTCATGTGACTTGTGCCAGCACTTTAGGAGAGAACTGCTTTCTTACATAGTTACATAGTTAAATTGGGTTGAAAAAAGACAGAGTCCATCAAGTTCAACCCCTCCAAATTAAAAACCCAGCATACATACATACACACATCTCCACTCTTTCACACAAACCATATATGCCCATAGCTATACTAACTGTAGAGTTTAGTATCAAAATAGCCTTTGATATTATGTCTGTACAAAAAATCATCCAAGCCCCTCTTAAAAGCATCAACAGAATCAGCCATCACAACATCACCCGGCAGTGCATTCCACAACCTCGTTCTGGCAGGCTGTTGTTTTTCTTACGCAATGTAACTGAATAGTATGCAGTGGGACATGGGTTTTACTATTGAGTGCTTTTCTTTGATCTACCAGGCAGCTGCTATCTTGTGTTATGGAGCTGTTATCTGGTTACCTTCACCAGCAGCACACAGTTTAAAGTTGCAAAAAAGTGCACAAGTGCATAATTTATTCAGCCCACAGTATGCTGTGGGCTGAATAAATTATGCATTTGAGCACTTTTTTGCAACTTTAAACAGTGTGCTGCTGGTGAATTTTTGGATGGATGATGTGACCCTAGGACAGGATAGGGTCTTTCCAGTTCAGCACCTGGCACAACAGAAGTGTTCTACAGTGAGAGGTGAGCGCTCCATAACTGTGACCATTTAATTTAGTATGAAGATGGGTGCTACTGTGTGTGCCAAGTACAAAAAAATCTGCTTAATCTGTTGATTATTGCTAGACTCAAAACAGATAACATCTTGAATTGGTAACCTGTGCATTGGAATTATAAGCATGTTTATTATATCATTTTAAACAGATGCTTAGAATAATCTTATTTGAAATCACCATCTTATAGTACAGGTATAGAATCTGCTATCCTAGAATAGAAGCGGTTTCACAACTAGGTCATGTTATTATTATGGGTGACTTCAATTATCCGGACATTGACTGGGCTAATGGGGTTGCCAAGACAGAGAAAGCTAGTAGGTTTGTAAATATGCTAAATGACAACTTTTTATCGCAGCTCTTTCAAGAACCTACTAGGAATAACTCTTTTGGATCTTGTAATAAATAATAATACTGAACTCATCTCTAGCATATGCTTGGTTGAGCATTTAGGGAATAGTGATCGTAACATGGTCTTGTTTCAGAGTCAACTCTATAAGGGTGTAACTAAAACACTGAATTTCAGGCAAGCTAAAATCGATATGGAAAAAGGATATAGCAGTAAGCATTAAAAAAAATCCAAAATTATTTTTTAAATATATTACTAGTAAAAAAAATTAAACAGGAAGTGGTTGGGCCTTTATTATTAGAGGGGGTCAGCTGGTAGATGAGAACAAGCAAAAAGCTCAGATTCTGAATACTTTTCGCTGTCTACACAAATGAGGAACCAGCTAATGAAGGTTTCCTTAGTAATAGTCCCAATTGTAATAATACATCATTTGAAGGATTAATAAAGGATAGGATACTGGACTTCATAGCAAATAACAATACTATGAGTATGTGCCAGCGCATGGTTTTATGTGTAATAGATCTTGCCAGACTAACTTAATTTCTTATTATGAGAAGGTACTGTAAGTAGGGACCTCGATAATGGGATGGCTGTGGATGTGATTTACTTACACTTTCTAAAGCAATCCGATACAGTGCAACACAGAAGGTTACTTGTTGAATTAAGGAATTTTGGCCTGGAACATAGTATTTGTACCTGGATAGAGAACTGAGAAAAGACTACAAAGAATGGAACATTTTCTAATTGGACCAGTGTTGTTAGTGGGGTACCGCAGGGCTCTGTACTGGGCCCCTTGCTTTTCAACTTGTTTATTAATGACCTGGATGTGGGCATTGAAAGTACAGTTTCTATTTTTGCAGATAATACTAAATTGTGCAGAACTATAGGTTCCATGCAGGATGCTGCCACTTTGCAGAGTGATTTGTCTAAGTTGGGAAACTGGGCAGCAAACTGGAAAATGAAGCTATTGATGTTGATAAATGCAAGGTTATGCACTTTGGCAAAACTAATATACAGTAAATGTAAGTTATACATTACAAGGCAGTGTGTTTACTAAAGCTACTAAAGCAAATGGGGCTCTGTCCTGCATAACAAACGGCATAAACTCCAGGAAAACATAATTGTACCTCTTTATAGATTCCTAGTAAGACCTCATCTGGAGTATGCAGTGCAGTGTTGGACTCCAGTCCTTAGGAGGGATGTAAATGAGCTGCAGAGAGTGCAGAGACGTGCAACTAAACTGGTTAGAGGGATGGAAGACTTAAATTATGAGGGTAGACTGTCCAGGTTGTTTTCTCTGGGAAAAAAATGGCGCTTGTGAGGGGACATGGTTACACTTTATAAATACATAAGAGGACATTATAGACAATATCAGGGGACCTTTTTACCCATAAAGAGGATCACCACACCAGAGGCCACCCCTTCAGACTAGAAGAAAAGGACTTTTTGAATATTCGAATCATTCGAATTCGATGTTCAAATTTGCCTAATTTGCATATTCGAAGATTCGAATTTATATTAAATTCGATCGAACTTCGAATTATTCACGTGAATTTTGTAAATCTGCCCCTTAGTATAGCTATAGGCATATATGGTTTGTGTGAAAGAGTGGAGGTGTGTGTGTGTGTGTGTGTATGCTGGGTTTTAATTTGGAGGGGTTGAACTTGATGGTCTTTTTTTCAACCCAATTTAACTATGTAACTATGTATCTACCATAGTTTCTGTTTTAATCATATGATTCAGATTTTTAAAATGGATTTCCTTTTTCTGCATAATAATAAAAGAGTACCTTTTAATTCAGCCAAATTAGGATATAATTAAAATCCTTATTGAAGAAAAAAACAATCCTATTGGGTTTATTAGATTTATCAAAGGTAAAAATGTTGATTGTACTCACAACTCGAATTGGAGGTTATTTATGAAAAAATGTGATTGTCTAAGATTCGATCGAATGGTTACAATTTGAAAATTTGTTGTATTCAAATACAATACGAATATGAACAAAACTTACATTTACATTCAAATTGGGGGATTAAAATTAGAATGTGTGAATTTTGACACTAAAATAAATTTGAATTTACTATTCGACCCATAATAAATCTGCCCTTAAATTTTAAAAGTATGCTGGTCCATATTCCGGAAACATCTCTTATCCAGAAAATTCTGGATAACAAGTCCTATACCTGTAATACTTTAATAATATATGTTGGAACCCTTTACTTAGCAGCATTTAAAATAATTTTTGCAGTCCCTATTGTAAATATTATGCTAAATTGTTAGTAACATAATACATCATTAAAAAATATGTTATTCTTTTGAACAATTTACAACATTAAGGTAAGAATAGGTTGCCCTTTAGGCTTTCTGTACCTTGTAGCCTCATAAATCATTTGCTTTCTAATGCTATAATGTTCTGTCCATATGCAAATATAGTTGTACATTTACATTTATGTATTTTTTAGCTTGTTCTTCAAAGGACATGACAATATTAGCCAGTTTATCCTCTGGCAATATAGATAATAGAAAAATACATTTATATGCTAAGATGTACCAGTAAATTTAACAAAAATTACAGAGACCAAGATCCAAGGGCCATTGTATAAATCCATTTGAATTTCAGGCATAACCATGTAAAAAAGAAATCAAGTGACATCACATCTTTTTATACTACAGTATTTTTACACAGGTCCTTTAAGCTACAATTTTCTTATCATTTGAATTTTGTAGGTTAGTAATTCAGGGGGTTAAACCAGATTGTAGATGAGGTTCAATGAATTACATAAATTAGGTGGTGGGATGGCTTATTAATGGCTTATTAAAGGAATTGTTCAGTGTATCCACTGATTGTTTACCAGGCAATAACCAATCAGTGACATGAGGAGGGGTACATGGGTCATAACTGTTGCATTTGAATCTGAGCTGAATGCTGAGGATCAATTGCAAACTCTCTGAACAGTTATGTCCCATGTGGCCCCCTTCAAGTCACTGACTAACTCAGAGTTAGAGAGTAGTGATGGGCGAATGTATTCGCCAGGGGCAAATTCCTGCGATTCGCCGCTGGCGAATAAATAAGCGAAACGTCAGCAAAAATTCGCCACCAAAAAATTCGCAGAAAAAAAAGAGAGTTGCGCGTCATTTTTGACGCGACGCATCGAAAACGACGCGACGCGTGCCGAAAACGACGCGACACGCCGCGATTGACGCGGGACTAGTTTCGCTAATTTTTTGCCAATTCGCAAATTTCTCTGGAAATTCGCTAATTTTTCGGCGAAGCGAAACGTGGGAGATTCGCCCATCACTATTAGAGAGCTGAAAAGCAGGAAGTAGTGTTCTATTCTGTTAGACATCCAATCGATTCAGCCTTCGTTGCTAAGACTAAAAATGTTTCCCACAGGAAAATGTTAACCCTGTACATAGGGGTGGGGGCAGTATGTTAAAAAAACATAACAACTTTATGCCTTCTACTACAACTACCTATATAGACAAGTTTGAGCAAGTTGTCAGAGAAACCCAGAAGGTATGGGAAAAGCAACAGTGTAAACCATTTGCAGCATGTTGCAATCTGTCTAACACTGAGAATGCAACTTTAAAGGGGAATTAAACCCCTCCCGCGCTAACCCTAACGCCACCACCCCATAGACCCTCCTCCCCCCAGCCTACCTCTGCCCTGGGGCAAATGCCCCTAAGTCGCTACTTACCCCTACGTGCAGGTCCCCTCCAGCCAGGTTCCTGGGCGCCATCTTCTCCAGCGACGTCTTCTTCCTTCTTCCGTCAGTGCTCGGTGGCGTGTGCGCAGTAGGACGCATTTGCTGGTTTGCAGCAACCTAGGGGCATTTGCCCTGGTGCAGGGGGGGAGGAGGAAGGTTGGCCTACAGGGGGGGGTTGGTGGGTGGGAGTAAGCGCAGAAGGGGTTGAATTCCCCTTTAAAAGCCCTTAGCAGTAAGAATTAAAAAGGCTGATAAAGGTGGTGCAATTGTGGTTATGGATACAAGTTTGCACCTACAGGAAGCAGAAAGGCAATTATGTGTACCATAACACTACAAAGAGATTGGTGTTGATCCCACAACAGATAAAAAAAAGAAGTTGATACCTTAGTTATGGAAGCATTTAATAATTGGATAATTACCCAAAACACCAAAGACTTAATGATAATGGACTTCCCATGTACCCCTGTATTATATCTGTTACCGAATATTAACAAATCATTAACAAACCCCCCAAGGAGACTTATAGTGTCGGGCATGGGTTCTGTACTTAAACTATTGGCTAAATTTGTTGATGTCTTCCGTCAAAATATAGTTAAGACAATTCCTACATGCCTTAAAGACACAACAGCATTAAATAATAAAGTAATGGAATGAAATGGGTTAACTGATACATGCATCTTATGCAGTATAGATATCGAAAGTCTCTATACATTGATACCGCAAGAAGACGGTATCCGGTACATTGAGGAAGCCGTGCTTTGGTACTGAGTAAAAATTACTTTAGGTTTAATGGGAAGTATTTCTGGCAGACGCAAGGTACGTTGATGGGACCGGCGGTTGCCCCATCATTTACAAATATTTCTGTGTATACCCTTGAAAAGAAATACTTCCTTGATAATCCATACAGTAAACACAACTGGACATATATGCGTTTTGTGGAGGACATCCTGGTTATTTGGGATGGTGATGTTGAAAAATTCCAACAATTGGTAACGGAGGCAAATCAACAACACCAGACAATAAAATTTACATATGAGGTTGGCCGTAGTAAAATTAATTTTTTGGATGTATCCCAACATATTGTTGATGGGGGAAATGGAAACAAGTCTGTACAGAAAATGTACAGATAGGAATAACCTACTCAATGCAACCAGCTTCCACAACCCAAGAGTAATCAAGGCTATACCTAAGGGATAGTTTATGAGAGCACATAGGTTAATATCTAATGACCAATAATTGGAGAAGGCAAGTGATGACCTGATACAAAGGTTTAGAGAGAAGGGCTATAGGATACCAAATTTACAACGCACCCAGGCAGAAGTAAAAGCTTTGCCCAGAGTGTTGATTAACAAACATAAGAAGGAAACAAAGAACCCTATTTTTGTAAGTTAATGCTGTACAGCCAGCAGGGAAGTGGAATATATAATTAAAAGATATTGGCCCATAATGCAAGATGATAGTACCTATGGGCGCCTGCATACTGAAACACCTATATTCAGCTATAAACGGGTAAGTACACTTAAGGATAAATTATGCCCTAGTGAATTTAAATAAAAAATGGGAACCCAGATGTTTCTAGGCATACCAAACTATGGCAATGCTGCCTGTTTAAACTGTGTATGCTACTCCAGTGTGATAAAAGGTGACACGGTAAACCAGCCAACTAAAGGATACCCAATTAAATTAAAGCATTTTTCTACTTTGACAATAAGGGGCAGATTCAGTAAAGGTCAAAGTGAAAATTCAAATTAAAAAAATTTGAATTTCAATGTAATTTTTGGCTACTTTGACTATCAAATAGGCCAAAATTAGATTTGAATTGAAAAAAAAACATATGTAACTTCAAAGAACAAACTTTGTTTCTGGACTAGAGCCTTCTGGGTAGTTCTGGGTAGTTTTGTTTATCAGTGACTGAACTTTCAAAGTAGCCACTTCTTTTTAATATATAACATGCCTCATGGAAACAGTAGCATTTCAGAAGTGAGGTTATTGGATTAACAGAAAATATGTAATATGCATCATAGCAATATTATACAGGTGCATAAATACTTAGTTGAGCCTCCTTTTGCAAATGTAACAACCTCTAGATGTCTCCTTTTGCCTTTGATGAGTTTCTGGATGCCTGCTTCAAATCATCCCACAGATTTTCAATGATATTCATGCCGTTACAGAATATTGTACTTCTCCCTCTGTATGATTGCCTTTGTAGATTTGGATGTGTGTTTAGGCTCATTGTCTTGTTGGAATATCCAAACCCTGCGTAACTTCTGCTTTGTGACTGATGTTTGAACATTATCCTGAAGAATTTGTTGATATTGGGTTGAATTCATCAGACTCTCGACTTTAACAAGGGTCCCAGTCCCTGAACTAGCCCCACAGCCACACAATATGATAGAAACTCCACCAAATTTAACAGTAGGTAGCAGGTGTTTTCTTGGAATGTGGTGTTCTTCTTCTACCATGCAAATCGCTTTTTGTTATGACCAAATAACTAAACATTTGTTTCATCAGTCCAAACAAGTTACTCTGTTTGTGGTGTGAGTGCAGAAAGGGCCTCTCTCTCATCACCCAGCCATTTTTGTGCAAATTGCACTGAATTGTAGAATGATCTACAGATATACCATCTACAGCAAGATGTTCTTGCAGGTCCATGGAGGGTATCTTTGGGTTGTCTGTAACCATTCTCACAATCATCTGCATATGCCGCTCCTGTATTTTTCTTTGCCTGCCAGACCTGGGTTTTACAGCAACTGTGCCTGTGGCCTTCTATTTCCTGATTACATTCCTTGCAGTTGAAACTGAGTGCTACAAAATATGCTGGCATTATATAAACAAATGTTAACAATGTTAATCACTGACAATTTAAACCTTTTAGAAAGCTTGTTGTAGACTTCCCCTAAACCATGATACTGAACAATATTTGTTAGTTGCTTTGAGGATCCCATGCTGTCACTCTTCAGAGGAGAGACAAACCGAAGCACAACTAGCAATATAATATATACCCATTCACATGTTATGGGTCCTCTAGTGGACAAATAGAGGTAAAACTCAAAGCAATACACAAAAATCCCATAAAAAATGTTTATATTCAAAAAAGTTTTATAAATACATAATTAAAATATCAAACAAAACCTCATATGGAGCCTAACATGTTTCATGCTTACCTAGCACTTATTAGCAATCATAACAAGCTAATCCAACCAATTTGGTGTTGCCAGTAATCAGTATTGAGCAGTTACATACATTCAAATAAACAAAATTACAAGGGTACCCATATTTTTTCACAGCCAGTTTTTCACATAACTAATTACTGCTTCACTAAAAGTCTTTGTTCAGAAACATCCCAATACACAGATGGTCTGTACCTGATTATCCGCAATATAAAAAAGCCACATCCAAAAAAGGTATTTGCATATCATGTATCTCATAAGTGAAAGTAATGCCCTCCATAGCTTGATTGCAATATTCCATAAACATCATGAAGGACTCGAAGTCCCCATCTCAGACACAAATGCAATTGTTAATGTACCAATAGAATCGCTTTATATTAGCTTTGTAGGGGTTTTTGTCAACAAAAATCTGGCGCCGCTACCACCAACCCATGAAGAGGTTGGCATAAAAGGGGGCAAAGGAAGCCCCCATTGTGGCACTACATTTCTGGAGATAAATACCCCATTCAAAATAAAAATAATTAGTGAGTAACAAAATCAACAGATGCATGATAAAATCTCTCTGGGATTGGGGATAACATTTTTCTTTTTCCAACCAAAACAAAACAGCCTGGATTCCCAACTCATGCCTAATGGAAGAATACAACACATTGACATCCATAGAGAACCATTTATATGATGATTTCGACTGTATCCCCTTAAATTTATTGATACACATGGTGTGTCCTTCAAGTAGGTGTGAAGCGTGACCACCAGTGGCATCAATAATTTATCCACATATCTTGAGAGACTCTAGTTTAGAGACCCCAACCCAGCTACTATCGGACTGCCCTTAACATCCTCCAAGGACGTATGGACCTTTGGGAGAACATGAAAAATTGGAATAACAGCTGATCTGGTGAACAGATACTCAAATTCAGTGCTGTTAATTATCCCATTATCTCGGGCTATGTTCAATAAGCCATCTGTCAACTGCGTAAGAACTTTGCTTTCATATTTATCCTTATGGAGTATAACCACCACCCCACCCTTATCTAGCTTTTTGACTATCACATTTTTACTCAATTCGTGGAGAGCATGAAATGCATCTTGAATTAAGTTGGACGGCTTGCCCCCTCCAACGGGTGACCCAGAGTTTCAATCTCCTGTTGTACGAATTTGTGGAATAATTCTATATAGTGTACCTTAGACTGAATAGGGTAAAAACTTGATTTATTTGAGCCCAGTATGTATCACATCAGTCTCTACCTCCACACGGGTTCATACTTCAGTATGTAAATCCTCTAAAATATGTAAAGTACATGTATCCTGGAAATCAAATATCTATGGACATTATAGACGAATATCAGGGGACCTTTTTACCCATAAAGAGGATCACTGCACCAGAGGCCACCCCTTCAGACTAGAAGAAAAGAACTTTCATTTGAAGCAGCGTAGGTGGTTCTTCACAGTCAGGACGGTGAGGTTGTGGAATGCACTGCCGGGTGATGTTGTGATGGCTGATTCTGTTGATGCTTCTAAGAGGGGCTTGGATGATTTTTTGGACAGGCATAATATCAAAGGCTATTTTGATACTAAACTCTACAGTTAGTATTGCTATGGGCATATATGGTTTGTGTGAAAGAGTGGAGATGTGTGTGTGTGTATACTTTTTTTTTAATTTGGAGGGGTTGAACTTGATGGACTCGGTCTTTTTTCAACCCAATTTAACTATGTAACTATGTAACTATGTACAATCTGATGTAATTGATGGTGAATGTTGATCCACCATTTCAACATTATTAATAGCATCATGTCCAGACGAAGTCCCAGCCTCCCTGCCTGACATTCATCCCTTTATGGCATAGTGTCTTTTCAATGTTAACAGCCAAATAAATGTATTCAAATCAAGAAAAGTTTTTTTGTCCCAAATCCGGGACAAAATGAAGGCCCTTAGATAAGAGAAAGAGTTCATCATGGGACAGTTCTTCCTTAGTAAGATTTATCACATTGTTCACCAATATTCCAGGTTTAGCATGTGTTTCCAAATGGGTCAGTGCCCTGCACAATAGTGTCAGTCTCTCCACCTGTAGCTGTAATTAGTAAATTCTCCTGATACATTACCAAAGGGTCCTTAGACAGGGGTAGTCCTGCTAAATAACAAGAGGAAAGTTGCAGAAGTTTACAGTGACAGAGATTGTCCACAATTAGAGAGTAGTGGAGATCAGGATGTGGTTGTCGGGAATAGAGCCAACACCCCTAATATAAGAAGGGAATAAGAAGAGAATATTCTAAGCAAGCCAATAAGATCCAACGGATAATACAAAAACATTGGAAGATTTTCCTCCAAGACCCGAATTTGGCGGGTACCATGGATGGGGTTCCATTGTTTGTTTTCGGTAGTCTGTATAGATCTGTAGGGATGGCGCGAACTGTTCGCGCGAACATCCGCTGTTTGCGCTCGCAGAATATTCGCGAACTTCGCGTGATGTTCGCCATTTTGGGTTCGCGCATAGTCGCCGCTTTTTTTTGCCCTCTCACCCCAGA
>CM044442.1:69883719-69895786 GCA_024363595.1 Xenopus borealis
TATATATATATATATATATATTGTTACAATTGATTTAAATGTTATGATTTTGATATATTGATATTATCAATATTATTGATATTATTAAATAATTGAATTATGTGATAGATTGGTTCTGCTTTCTTGAGATGCAATACACAGGTGCTTTCCCTTTTTTCCTTTTCCTCCATTCCTTTCTTTTACAGCCATATGTTACCCTGGGGATGTAAAAGGGGTAACGATTTTATGGGTGGACACCTTGAAGGATTTAAAAACCTTGTTTGAATATGAACCATTAAGATTTTGAGAAAGTTGTCAGAGAGCTACAAAATGTGTCAAGCGTAATGATTCTGTGCACTATAGGCAATTCTTTGCAATCATTTTTTGTACAATTTTAATGGATGAATAAATATTGGATTTTTTATGCTATGTGGTGCTCCATGCCTTACATAGTTACATAGTTAAATAGATAAATTGGGTTGAAAAAAGGCAAAGTCCATCAAGTTCAATCCCTCCAAATTAAAACCCAGCATATACACACGCCTCTCCACTCTTTCACACAAACCGTATATGCCCATAGCTATATTAATTGTAGAATTTAGTAGCAAAATAGCCTTTGATATTATGTCTGTCCAAAAAATCATCCAAGCCCCTTTTAAAAGCATCAACAGAATCAGCCATCACAAAATCACCCAGCAGTGCATTCCACAACCTTCCCTGTCCTCACTGTGAAGAACCACCTACGCTGCTTCAAATGAAAGTCCTTTTCTTCTAGTCTGAAGGGGTGGCCTCTGGTGCGGTGATCCTCTTTACGGGCAAAGGTCCTATAATATTTGTCTATAATGTCCTCTAATGTACTTAAAGTGTAATCAAATGCCTTTTTCCCACAGAAAGCAACCCCAACCTGAACAGTCTACCCACATAATTTGTCTTCCATCCCTCTAACCAGTTTAGTCTGCACTCTCTCCAGCTCATTAATATCCCTCATGAGGGCTGGTGTCCAAAACTGCACTGCATACTCCAGATGAGGTCTTACTAGGGATCTATAAAGAGTTATAATTATGTTATCATCCCTTGAGTTGATGCCCTTTTTTATGCAAGACAGAACTTTATTTGCTTTAGCAGTTACAGAATGACACTGGCCAGAATTATGAGAATCATTGGACCTGATGCTATCCGGAGCATTTTTCATGTGTAGCACACATTGAGTAATCTTTGGAGTGCTCCCTAGAGACAATTTTATCCCCTTTAAACCCCCCAATGCATCGAAAAGACTTCCATCCCATCCCCCTATACCTACATTCTAATCGTTTAAAGGAAAACTTTCTATAAGGGAATAACTAAAACACAAAATTTCAGGCATGCAAACTTTGAGTATAAGGGCATCTTTGCAACATATTAAGTGGGAAATGTTTTTCACCTGGTTAAACACAGAACAAAAATACTGACATGTTTAATAAATATATGTCACGGTCGGCACCCAAATACCAGAACAAATGCCGAGCACCCTGGTCTAGGCTCGTGTTTCACCAGTAGTGTGACCTTTGGCTTCGGGAGGGGCCCTCAGCAACTCAGATGCCACCTGGACTTAAACGAGAGGTGCAGAGCAGGAGTTCTGGCTGGCAATGGGGCACGACTGTAATAAGAGTCTTTAAAGGCCGAAGGCCACGGTACAAGCGGAGTAAGCAGATTCGTGATCAGACAGGCTGGGTCGAGGCTAGCAGACAGCAAGGAACGTCAGGCAGGCAAAGGATCAAACCGGGTAATCAATCAGATAAGGATGAGGCAGATTCGGTGGTCGTATAACAGGCACAGGTCAGGATACAGATAGCAGAATAGTCAAAGCCAGGTAGGGTCAAAACCAGGTATCAGGAACAGACAGAAGCTTACAGCACAAGGCTCAAGACAAAGGCACCAGGAGAAATCCTATCACGGGCAACTACTGAAAACCCAATGCCCCTTTAAATATGTTTAAACTTCGCGCTGTTGGGCTATAAAACACTGACGTGCGCGCTGGCGCACACTTAGGAAGAAGGAGCGCGGCTCAGCGGGCATCCCCGCCGCACCACTAGACCACCAGAGCGAGTATTCGTAACAACATACATGTCAGTATATTCCCCTTGTAAGCAAGGAACGTCATTGCAAAGCAAAACCTTTTTGGTTCAATAGAAATGTTGGTGTTGAGGTGGGTAAGAAAAATGTGCTTTTAAGGCTTTCAAGTTAGCTTGGACAGCCAAATCATTTATAAGGCCCAAGGAGTCCAATAAATCATGCAAAATCAGGCAAGCTAAAATCAATATGGAAAAGGATATTGCAGTAAAAAGAATCTAAAATATTTTAAATATGTTAATAGTAAAAATTAAGCAGGAAGGGGTGGGACCTTTAATATCAGAGGGGGTCAGCTGGTTGAAGCATAGCACACTGCAGAGAAGGAACTGTTCATTGAGCAGAGGCTAGAGTGGATGAGGAGGGTGGATGGACCTGAAAAAATAAAGCATGCTTTTCAACTTTTACACGGAAAACGAAGGAACAGCACGGAATCTTCAGAGGAAGCAGCTAGCTCTGAGCCCATGGATGAAGCTATCGCCAACCCTGGAAAGAGGAGAAAGTCAACGACTGTGGCAGCATCTACCGCTGTAAAAAATGCTCTATGGAAGACAGCAATGGGTCTACAAACAGCAGCACAAGGAAGCTCTTTTGGGTGTTGTTATGTTTGGTAGCCGAGGATGAGGAGAGTATAACTGCTTTATTAACAGATTCATGCAACTGTTACATTACTTTCTACTTTACTTTCACACTGTATAGAAAGTCCAGTATATGCACAGTACTAGTCATGTGCACAGTGACACCTGCAGGCCATTTGTATAAACACCACATATTCCTCCTATAGTAGGAAAGCATTTGGGCAAATATAATAAACAGTAACAATTAAACAGTATGTTTCTTAAAGCAATGTATACATTCTTCACATGACATAGTCCTTGGTCCATGCAGGTAGTTTTCCGATTCTCTCAGTACTCCTTATAGGTTCATTTTCTTCAGGCCTATTGCATTTGGCATCAGGAGTAGGGAAATGTCCTTCATCAAACTGAATGTCTCAAAAGTCATATCTAGCAGGAGCAAGACGAGCATTCCATATGCGTCCATCAGACAGTTCATATGTGTGTGGTCCTTGCTGGCGTTTCACTTCAAGTGGTGTAGTAAATTTAGATTGTCCTTGTTTCACTATTCCTGGTTTCTTAATTCTAACTAAAGATCCAGGCTGAAAGTGCCTTGCATTTGGCTTGTTACTTTTGACAATGTCAGCAGTAGACGATTTTGCAGGAACAGTATCTGGTGGAAGTTTGATGTCTCCAACATGTAATCTAGTGTGCATCTGTCTGCCATGTAATAATTCAGCTGGAGATGCTTGGGTTGTTGTATGGCACTTACTCTGTAGCTATGTACTGATTTTACATCTGATATAAGCTTAACTTTGTGTACAAAGTTCTTTGCACATCCCAATGAAGTGTTGCTTTGTGGTGACATTTTAGACACGAGCTGTGTGGCAGGCACTGATGCTGTGGTAATGAGACCATCCACTAATTTTAGGATTAATGCAGCAAAGAGATCCCTTCCAATTATAGCAGTACCCTTATTCACAATGTAAAAGTCACATTTTGCAGTATTTGATTCAAATTGAACAGTCACTGGCAAGCAACCAAGCACAGGAATTGGATCCTTTAAGTCTCAGGGCAGGTGCAACAAGCGTATCTTTTGCAAAGTATTTTAAGAAAATATCCTTTGGTAGTATAGAAACCGCTGAACCTGTATCAAGCATCAGGTTAATGGAGTGTCCCTTGTTAGCAGAAGCAGTATTGACACTGACAGTGCATATAAACTTGTCTGGAATAAATGTACCAGCTTTATCCACACTGAATACTGTAACATTTGTAGAAGTGAGTTCATGAACATCTTTAGCAGAACTAGGACAGACCCCAGAAAAGTGACCTGGTTTTAAACATTTGCGACACTGTATAGCTTTGGCCGGACATTTAGCATAGTTTGCAAGGTGTTTTGTTGAACCACAGCGAAAACAGTATTTTTTTATATTTATTTGCTGATCGATTTTGCAGTGAATCCCTTTCCTTAGCACTGTATTTTTCCTGTGACTGCGTATTATTAGGCCACAGTTTTGAATTTACTATCTGTACATTTCCAGCAGTTCCCTTACTGAGAGTTTTAGCCTCTGCCACAGTTGTTTCAATTTGGCAAGC
Source organism: Xenopus borealis (assembly GCA_024363595.1). Classification (NCBI taxonomy): domain Eukaryota; kingdom Metazoa; phylum Chordata; class Amphibia; order Anura; family Pipidae; genus Xenopus; species Xenopus borealis. The sequence continues at coordinate 69,887,955 of CM044442.1, forward strand.
AACTGTAATGACTTTGCAAGGGTTAAATCTTGTTCTAGGAGCAATCTCTCTCTAAAGCGTGGTGAGTTTGTTTTTTCTACTATTTGGTCTCTTAGCATTTCATCTGTTAGATTCCCAAACTCACAGGTGACAAGTAGTAATGGGCGAATTTATTCGCCAGGGGCGAATTTGCGGCGAATTCCCGCGATTCGCGAAACGGCAGGAAAAATTCACGGGCAAAAATTCGCCGCCAAAAACGAGTTGCGCGCCGTTTTTGACGCGACGCGCCGAAAACGACGCGACGTGCGCCGAAAACGACACGCGACTCGTTTCGCAAATTTTTCGACAATTCGCGAATTTCTCTGGAAATTCGCGAATTTTTCGGCGAAGCGAAACGCGGCCGTTTCGCCCATCACTAGTGACAACCAGCTCTCTCAAAGCTGCTACAAAATGTTCTGTGGATTCACCATTACATTGTCCACCTTGGCAGAATTTATATCTTTCAGCAACCACATTTACTTTTGGCACAAAAAAAGTTCTTTATAGCAGTAAGAGCAGTTTCATAAGCCTCATCAGGTAATGGTAATGTATAGAATATACGCTGTCCCTCTGCTCCCAGGCAATGAATAAGTAAAGCACGCTTTCTAGCTGCAGAAAACTCCCCCTGGTCAGCAGCAATAATGTAATTATCAAATATACTAATCCAAGCAGTAAAAGGTATGGTAGGCTCACCAGGGTTTGGTAGAAAAGGTGCAGGCTGCTGAGGTAGAAAAGACATCCTTGTCACCATTTGTTATATTTTGGTATCCGAGGATGAGGAGAGTATAACTGCTTAATTAACAGATTCATGCATCTGTTACATAACTGCCTTACTTCCTACTTTACTTTCAAACTTTACAGAAAGTCCAGTATATGCACAGTACAAGTCCTGTGCACAGTGACACCTGCAGGCCATTTGTATAAACACCACAGGTGTCGCCTCCCCCAACACAACACAAGGCCAACTACATTGCCTCCACTCCTCCCAACAGGCGGACTTCCTAGCAAGACCCTCCTCCTTCTTCAATAACCCACCCGGTGCAAAATTAAAGCCCTCGGTGCCAACGGTAGCCCCCCTCTTTCTTAACTCCTAAGGGCACAGATAATGCAGACATTACAGCTACAGTGGGTAACAGAACAGCCTGCTCATATGAAGGTGCAACTGCCTTAGCCTGCTCAACGAACCAGAGCACAGCAGCAGCACCCCTATGTCAACAGGTGCAGAGACCAGGAGCATCCAACCATGTGACAGAGACTAGTCTGAGAATCTCAAATACCCAAAGAGTAAGTTGTACCAGCTAATCCAAAAATTGAAAGATTTCACTGAGACATCTGGTGTGGCTGTAAACAGGCACAGATTCCTGTCTTCATAGCCCCAAGTCCTCTTCCCACTAATGGGTCTAAGCACCCAGCAACATCGCACCTCAGGGTCCCAGGACCCGTTGTTTTCGCATGCAACCCCCTGCCCCAGGCAGAAGCAGATGCACAAATGTGATTAGCGCCCCTACCATCTTGCCAGTCTTTGTGGTCTTGCCACAAATCCGGGCCTGGCTGTAAGGCAATCAAGCATGGCTTTTAGTGAATTTGCTTTTTCTAATGCTTTTTTTGTAATACAACTCTATTAGACTTGCACTTATCAGCTGCAGAAGAGAAAATAGTGAAGGGTGAATATGGAGACTTACATTCATTGTAACCAGCACACAAAAAGTGACTTAAAAGATGCTTTAAAAGTGACTAAAAGATGCGATAAAGAAAAGGACAGGAGAAAACTGGTGGCGCACACATTTTCGAATTGGCTTCAAGCCCAGGGGTGCTCTGCCAATGAGACAAGTTGAGAAACTGAGCTGAATTTCTGTTCTTCAACCTTGAAATTCAGCTCTTCTAGTGCAGAGAGTGCAATTGTGCTCTCTGTACTAGCAATGTGAACCCCCCCAACTCCCTCTGGCACTGAAAAGGTAAGTGCCATGGGGAGGGGGGCAGAAAAACGAAGGCAGCCTCGGGCGATGAAATTACCAGAATCCCCCCTGTTCAACCCTTTTTGGTCACCAAAATAATATTGCTGATGCTCTCACACGATTTCAGATACAGCGTTTCAGGCAGCTGGCTCTTCAAGCAGATTCTGCTCCACAGCCTTGTCCAATACACCTATGGGACCTAATATAGACATCATACTTACCTTAATATCCAAATCAGTAGCAACAAAAACCTGGGTTTTATGACAGGCTTTTCATATGAGGACAAAAATATGGGAATTGGCATTAGATAAACTAATACTTTTTTATTCTGGAGTGTTAGGGTTCAAACTTGTCATCAACAACAATTAAAAAACATATAGCTGGGATCTCCTTTTTCAATAATTTACTTAATAAATTGGACGCCACAAAAAATGCCAATCGTTAAGCAACTATTAAAGGTATTCAACATAAAAAGGAGAGATGAAAACCAATAACTATGCCTATATTAATGAAGTTATGAACAGTTCAATTAATGTGACATTTTCAGTGTAGGATTGCAAAATGCAGTGGAAGTAGCTTTATTAAGATTGAGGGCAGCCCAAGCTCGATTGGTTGATACAAGCTTTGGCAGTGGAGGAAATTAAGAGTAATTTTGGTTATATAAAAGATGGATTATAATAACATATTATAGTCTCCTGGAAGTTAAGGCAGGAGCAAGTGCTGGTATGTACATTATTTATGTTCTGTATAACAATAAATTGGTTGTCATGCAAAAGAGTAATTTGGCTGATTTGATTGCAAGGAAAAATAATAAAAGCTAGAGTATTACACCTCCAGCTCCAGATGTGTTGGTGTGTCATTCTTTGTGTATGTGTAATATCCATCCTTCTTATTCCATGAATTGTGACACATTTGGACACAATTTTGATGTATCTCAGACATATTTCCCCCGGCACTTGCAATGACACAAATTTTGGAAAATTATGCATTCAAAACTGCACTCATCCAAAATTGCATTCAAAATTGCATAATGTCCAGGGGACTTAATGCCACTCTAGCACATTTCCAAAATAGAAAAATTATTGTTAAGGCACATTTCTGTAATTTCAATAAGAAGGTATTTCAGCAAACAATGCTGTAATCTCTGCAAAAAGTGGAAGAATACAATCTTTAATGAGGTTCTAGCCATCCTTCCCTAAATATCATATAGATCACAGCTCAGGATTTAAGTTAGCAAATTCTGCTACATGTTGATAAACATTATCTTTTTTAAAATATATTGTTAAATATATCCCTGGGAATATCTGTACAATGAAAATAAAACTTTAGAGTGTCTAATGTTTATTTTATGACAAGTGGTGTCTGAAGAATGCTTATGTATATATACTTAACCTTTGTTTGCATTCCATTTTTTCAATCTAATGCTTGCATTTTTCTTAAGGACTTAGAGGAGAAGTAAGGTCAAAATCAAAGGCTTTTAAGAACATTGTTGCTCTACTGACAGCAAAATAGTCCTTACATGTTAAAATGCCTCAAACCTTTGTGTTTTATTGTACATGGAACTGCACATTATTATGGGACGATTAAAAAAAGAAAATATATATGAATCAATATTTGATATTTTAAAGTATTCATATATTTGAAGGAATAATGCATGACATGATGCCAGTTCCCTTATAAATGTTTGTTTCATAACACACTCTATAAATAAAAACTGGTCATGCATGTCAGCATTTGATTTACTTGCAATATTTATTCAGTGCATAAGTGGATTATTATAGTATTTATTGGCTACTGTAACAGTCACAATTAAATGGATAAATGCTCATATAAGCTTTGTTCATGATAAGTAATCTGGTAGTGGAACAGAGCACATTTACTAATAAATATAACAATTTTAAATTTGAAAACAAAATATAAATAATGGTGACCACATACTGACTTGGAATTCTGATGCTTTATATAATACCTGCAGTAGATTGTGGTGGGGGAATCTGACCTGTTTCACATAAAATGTTTGAAAATTTTCTTTTGACCAAATAATGTTTATGGGCTTTATTTCAGAGCGAAAGTGTGAAAATTGTTATTTTCTACGGTTTCGTAACCTCGTCAATTTACCAAGTGTTGGCAATTGAGCCCCACTGTAGATTCTGCAAGTTGAAAAGTACAAATACTTTTTTATTCAATAAACTTTCTTTTACAGCAAGACCCAGCAGCTGTTCAACCAATTTGTAGTCTAAACTTTGAAGGAAAAGCTGACTCTTATCTCTACTGTGCATGTACTCCTGGCTTGTTGCCATAGAGCAAGAGTATGGAAGAAGAAGATGGAGATGCAGCACTTGTAGAGTGATCATATTCAATGTGGACTGCCTGAAATTGGCACCCCTAATGATTATAAATTTTGTCACCCAAATATAACAGTCAGTAGAAATGTATAATATTTGTAGCCGATACTCTGTAACTTGTGTGCAAGCAACGTAAATTCTACAGGTTAAAAAAAACAAAGCAAAGTTCATATATAGTATCCATAGCTGTATATTAGAAAAGACTGATTTTGATTTTGACAGTACCATTTGCTGGTTGTATTCTCAATAAGGCACTCTGTCATTGAAACTTTGAAGCAAACACAACTTCTTTCCTGGATGTCTATTTTGCATACAAATTAGCTTTGTTCACTCAATCCACTCTCCTTTCATGAGAAACCACTTCTGTGACTTTGCATATAATGACCTGATATTCTACACTACACTGAAGAGCCCCTGGAAGGGCAAAACTGATTTGTAGTTGGTACCTGAACAGCAATTAACTTGGATATGCTTCAAGAACTAAAATTACAATATCCATTTATACAGTTGTGTATGTTTTGTGATTGATATGCATATGTAAGCGAGCTGTTAAGTACCTTCATAAGTGCTGTTGAGCCTTCTACATGTTACAAATAATCAATCCATTTATATTTAGGACGTAAACCCTCAAAGTCCATGCAATAAACATGTTACAAGAAATAATTCACTTTCATTTCAGTTCAGTTTTTCTTCAGTTACTTTCCATGAATTATTTATTACTGTTTTTCAAAAATCTAAGTTTAAAGTTGAATGTTGGTGTCCCTGGTGTTTGAGTCTGGCAGCTCGGTAATTCAGGTGCAGATTCTGAACTGTTACAATAATTGCTAATACTCCAGAAATGTTGCTGAGAAATGTATCAACTAAATGTTGCAAAATTGTATCAATTTTAACAGCCTCCTGTAATGAAACTTGGAGATTCTGCTCAGATGTATCATTTAAGAGCAGTTTTGGGGGTCAGCGACCCCACTCCCTGGGCTGCTTTAGACAGTGAAAAATTACACTTTACACTTCAATATAGTCACAAATACAAATTACAAAGTAATTGGAAAAAGTCATTATTTCTGGTGATCTAAAAAAACAACTAATTGTTTGAAGGTGAATAACCCCTTTAAAGAAACAAAGTCACACTTAGTCACATTGTTATAGCTTCATGTCAAAGATATCAACATCATGCATAGACAGAGAAAATGTCTTACATATTTCTTGGCTGACAGATTTCTGGGCAGCATCTTTCCTAACGGTGTCAGGTTGTTCATCCGCTTTGTGCCAGTTGACATTTTCTCAGCCTCCTTCAATATGTCTTGACATTGTCATCATGAGCATCGTTCAGTGTAATTGTACTTTTTTTAATCTGAATTTTAATAAAGCTCATGACATTTGTAGTTTTAGTGTTTGAGTTTCACTGTGGTGTCAAAGAACTTTAAGATCACTGAAATCTGACCTTTAATAATGGCCTGTTAGTCCTCTCGCATTTTCCCCACTTGTCTGGGTCATCTGCACGTGTGCCAATTTGTGCTATGCCTCGAGTTTGGTGTGCACTTTGTTACATTCATATTTACGTGTGCAGGCTTTGACACATTCGTGCTCATGTTCCGATACGTGCGCACAGTGAGTAAATAGACATTAAGGCTCTCAGTCCAGTGTGAGGTGATCATCTTCTGATTGAAACAGAGCTTTCTGACTATGATTTGAATCCTGACTTTTGATTATTTGACTGTTCCTGACTCTTCCTTTGGATTCTCACCTGACTGATACTGACTCTCACCATTCCTGGCTCATCCCTTCCTGATTCTCCACTTTGGGCACCAGTTAAGTGCCTATGAACTTGATGTTTATTTTTGGCACCTTTTACTGTTTATCTGGGCTCATTCCTGTTCCAACTCGGGAATTGAGTGCCCAGTGAGAGGCATAGGGAAGACTATTACTCGACGGATTTGCTACTGAAGCCTGATACGGTCCCCACGGGAGCTGACCTTCCTGTAATACACAGCTTTCTGGATATCGGATCCTATAATAGTACTGTCATAGTAACCACCAAGTATGAATAACAAGCACCTATTATAGGACACATACTAATCAATGCACCTTCAAAAACATATAAACAAACTAAGTTATAAATGTAAATATATGACTTATCCAAAAAGCTTACAGAATCGACTTTAAGAATACTATAACGCTTCAAATGTCATGTTGTTGATCACATAATTTTATATGTAATTCTTATTTCACATTACATTTCAGGCCAAATCTTTATCTGCACTTATAAATATAAATACATGTACATGCTCACAGAGAAACCATAATAATCCTTTAGATGCAGATTTCAAAGTCAATATACCTTTGCTACAATCAAGTACAGAATATCAAAAACTGAAATGCTACAAGTTATTCATGATTTTAGCAAGGAAATCATATAATTGTAGCCTTAGAATAAAAATGTGTTTTTTTCTGAAGTTCCTTCTGTGTTACATACAAATATGATTAGATATGATCAAAGTAGCAAGGACAGACCACTAAGTTACTAACAACACTGGTAATTTGCAATTTTGGTGATGTCTTCACAAAGTATTTTCCTTTCCACAGAGTAATAGCTCAGACCATTGGATTTCTGAAATCATTAAGTAAAGTTCACTCTGGAGAACCATACAGATGCAGTCACTGGGATTTGTAAGCTAAATGCGTCATGACTCAGGGCTAATTGAAAAAACTGTGTTATCTAAAGTCATCTTAACTCATTTAATGCATTTAACCTTTTCATTAGCATACCAAAGCACCATTGTTTTCAATGGTGAACTCTTTAATTGGATGGGATGCTGTGACACAATATTCTGTGCTAAGTGGGATAAATGGGTTAGATGAGTTAAGTCACAACGCATTTAACTTACAAATCCAAGTGACTGCATCTGTATAAATCAGTAATGTTTATTCTTTGCACAAAATGTTTTGAATCTAAAGATTCTTCATCAGGTGTTTTTTTTTTACACTGCATAAAACCCCAATCCTTAAATATAACACAATACACCAAGTATGTCAGCTCCAACATCTGACCAGACAGATAGGAACCAATGTTCCATATAATTTCTAACAGAGTATTGCCATCGAGTGGCCTACCCTGAGAATGCACCATCAAATTGTATCAATTGTATCAATTATACTTCTCTTGCTTAAATACATTTAAGAGACAGTTGCAATAACAATATACACAATTATGTAGCAGTTTCCTACCCTTTTGAAGTTTCACTCAAAGTTTCATAATGAGTATCCATATTGTATTATATTTAGTGATGCGCGTATTCACTGGAAATTCGCACATTTTTCAGTGAAGCGAAACTGGGTAGATTCGCCCATCACTAATTATATTTCAAATCTAAAGGAGAAGGAGGAAATACAGATCATAAGAAACCCATAAAGGGAAACTGTCATGGGAAAACATTTTTTTTATTTTTAAACACATCAGTTAATAATGCTGCTCCAGTAGACCTCTGCACTGAAATCCATTTCTCAAAAGAAACAA
>CM044442.1:69900501-69912595 GCA_024363595.1 Xenopus borealis
TACATGCTTGCTATTTTTACCCTTAAGTCATTTGTGAAATAAGATGCATAGCATTTTTATTATAAATATATTTATAGATGCTAGACATAATTTAAATTGCAGTTTCTGTATGGCAAAGTTAGAAAAGGAAACATTAACAGCCTGTAAATAATTTTGCCAACTGAAATCAACCTGAAATTATAGAGTCCTTATTAATACATAAAATGCACCTAATGATTCTATATTACGAAGTATAGTAAATTTTAATAAGTACTCAATATAATATTCTGCACTCAGGGGTCATACGTTTGAGAACACCAAATTGTATCCATATTAAATTGTTTATATGTGATGGCATACTGTACCAATATAAGGAATACAACATTAAATACATTTGGTAAAAATATTTGACTCAATGTGAGAACACAAATGTAGTGTGACTTGCTGAAAATCATAAAAAATGTGTACACTGTGACTTTTGAACCATTTCCTAGGGTAAAACCAGACAACTAAAAACATTTTTTGGGCAACAAACATTTTCTAAATTTCCCAAATAATTGTGTGATTTCATTTTTTTAAATTAATAAAATCACAAATTACAAATCACAAATTTAAAGGGAAAATAAATACTCAAACTTAATTAGATATGTACAAATTTTAAAAAATGAGGATCATGTTTTCCTGTGCAGTACTCTGACAAGGTCCTCATGCTGCTATGACAAATAATACTTTATTATTACATATATCATCATGTAACCACTGTTTTTTTTATCCAGAGGAAGGTGAAACCCCAGCTTGAAGTTAGTGTGAATTACTTTTCTACTTGCTCAGAAGATCAGGAAATTAACTATTTCTTCCCCTGACATCACATCTCTCTATTTCTCTGCCCAAGCCCAGCTTTCCTCTGTCTTAATCTGTCTTAACGCATTCCTTCTCACCTAATCAGTTACATTTAACAGTAAAGTAATCACAGATAGTAGAGCACCAAATCTATCATTTTTGGATTCAGCTGGATAGATAGCATTTGTCCGAATATCAAACCAAATCTGAAAAATCATTTGAAAAGTCAAACTTGAAACTTTTATCAGTATCAGTATTGAACAAAAAAACTTGTAGGCAGAGATTCTGCTAACCCCCCAAAATTCCTACATTACATGCTTCCCTAGCTCATATTACAGCTCAATTAGGGACACATTGTAAGAGCAAAGGGCTAAAATGGATTCAAAACTGAGCATTAGTCATGGGCGGATTTATTCGGCTGTCTCGAATTTGCTGCGAATTCCCACTATTAGCTGCCAACGAATAAATTCACAAAACGCCGATGAAAATTCGCCAGCATCAAAAAAAACTAACACCGGCGTCTGCTTTTTTTTTTTGGAAATAGTGATAGGTGAATCTGGGACATTTTGCTTCACCCGGAGCGAAAAATTTGGTAAATAGACGCTCCATGTCCAAAACTCGATACCCACATCCAAAAGAGATGCCCGGAGCGTTTCCCAATTTTTTAACCCCAGCGAAACGCCCCAGATTTGCCCATCACTACTGAGCATTGATTGGCACTATTCATAAAAGTAAATGCTGCAAAGTTTGATAAGTGACAAGAACTTTCAGTTTATTTTGATGGTTATATACACTGATGCAAGATACTCCTGAAGTTATTATTCTGGACTTGACAATTTCAGGTTTCTTATTGTCTTGTTAATATGTCCTGTTAGGATGTCATTAGCAGGGTAAATACAGGTCAGTCAGTGTTTACCACTCTCCCTTTTTAAACTACATCCACTTTAAACCACACCCATGTTATCACAAGAAATCTTGAGTATACCCACATTAATGGTGGTAGTAAACCAAAAAGCCAAATGGTTGTTGCTCAATTCAGGGATCATCCATCACTCAAATGTAAAAGTTATTTGTCATATTAATATATTCCCTTAGATACATATGCCTCTTCATCCCCTGTGGATAAAACAGCAACCCCCAGCACATAATTAAACACCTTGGGGACCCCCTAATTAGCATTTCCAAATACTAAAAAACCCACCAGGTTCCCCTCCCACAGGCAGAGCAGGTAGAGTTGGGAAGGCAGAGTATGGCACACACAGGGAGAGTAGGGCAGGCACAGTATGGCACACATGTGCAGCCTTGGATAGGCAGAATATGATACACAGAGACAGCATTGGACAGGCATACTGGCATGTGCACACAGGCAAGGATGGGCAGGAAGAATATGGCACACAAAGGCATCAAATGGCAAGCAGAATATGGCACACATGCATTATATAGCAGGCAGAATATGGCATACATATAGATTAGGGCAGGCAGAGCATGACTCACACAGGTAGCGTAGAGCAGACACACAGGGTAGGAGACCTATCAGAACCAATTCACTATGTACAGAGAAACAGTACCAGTGTTGCTACTAAAGTCTGTCTGAGATGTGAACTGATGCACAATGTGGGCACTGACAGTCTGGTGTGTGATTAATGCAGGTGTGAACAATAAATGGCATTACAAGTATGACCATTGCATGGCTTTTACAGCCTGAATTTGTGGTGTGAACAATGCAGGGTCCAGTTAAATAATCATATACAAATATAAGCAGCCAAAGCAGCCACAGTGTGAATTGTTAGCAGTGTCACTGCTAGTTGGATAGCACTGCGCTACAATTTTGTGGAATTTAAGCATTGTGGGTAATAGGCGTTTGGGACGAAATTTTGTACTTTGCAGATTGCAGTGCATTTGCAAATGAACCGTATTATGTGAGCACAACAATGCCTAATATGCATAGGTATGATACTATACAAATACAAAAAAATGGGGAATGCAATAATCACACTAAATTTTTTAATTGATTAATTTTCAAAAAATATGGACTACATTTTAAGTGGTCATTACCTTTTTATGTATATTTAAGGTGTGCCACAGAGATGAACACAGACATTCAGTAAATACATTCAAAATACTGCACCTCAAAATCTATTTGAGCAATGCATATACTGCATCAGAAACTAGAATTCCCTACCTTTGTTATAAAAGTCTCCATAGGGAATAGAGGAATAGATCTGTGCTTCAACAAAGCACGTTGTTGGGCTGAGAATACAAATAAAATCCCTAGCAGTTTAATTTTCTTTGCATACAAACAAGCATTCAATTTAAATAAATGTGTGCAGGGCCAAAGAAAAAAATCCAGTAGTATTCACCACAAACATTAATTACATTTACAAAGTTATTCATTTGAAAAGTGCTGACAACACAAAATAAAACCAAATCAAAGACAAATAAAACTCCTTAAAAAGGCAAACTTTTATTAGCATGTTATATTGACCTAGTGCCCAATTATTCTTCTTTGTTTCAGTAAATGTATAATACTCTGTTGTTATACAATCTCCCTGTATCCGAGCACCAATAAAAAGTTCATTATGGCTTTTTTCTGCCATAGCACATTTATTTTTTTAGGTACTGAAACACAATGCATACTTTTTTGTACTTGTACAACTTTAGTTTATCTTAAAGAACCACTATATCCCCATTTATTTATCATTGTTCTTACCCCAAGCAACACACAAGCCTATCAAATTCCATAAAATACATTGCTTTGCTCCTTGTATGATATTTTCTACTTTTTTACATTAATATTGATTTTGATAAATACTGATGGAATGTAAATGAAGCATACAATGTAGCTGGGGAGGAATGCTAGGAAATAGACAGTTTACAGTTATAAGATATTTAATTATTTGAAAGGTGGATAGGGTGATCAGTAGCCAGGATTCTTCAGTGTTCAATGCATTTTGGCAAATTCTCCCCGTTTCACAAATTTTCTTTACTTCACTTCAAAACAGCACAATCTGTGCAGTGAAAAATATTTTTTAAAATAAATTAATATATATTAAAATATGCCTTTTTAATGTTTCACTATTTTAAATAATAATCACAGATGTTTTTAAGAAGCTGGCAAAATGGGAGGCCTTTTTTTCTTTTGAAAAGATAAGAGTCCACTAACAATGCAGGGCATGTGTGTATACTAAGTGAAATGCGTGTAAATTGCTCTTCTCATTGACTCCAATTCTATTCAGCACATTCACACACAAAGCAAAATATGCCATTTTTTACAATTTTTTTCACATTTCCATACCTACCAACATTTTGGAAGTAAAAAGAGGGACAGAAATTTTTTTTTCCATACGTAGCGCTGCAACATTTTGACCACACACATTTTTGTGGGCACACCCACTAATTAACATGTTCGTTTTACCAAATTTGGCAGGCTATGAAAGTTTGAAAATATTTCTCCTTATCTAAACTGTTACAAATACAATCAGTTACTTATTTTTAATATCAAAATTGTTAAAAAGCATCTTTTTAGCTGTTCTTCTAGGCTCTCTGCCAAAAGCCAATTAAGTTAGAAACTTCTTTCTTTTTCTGGCTATTCCGTGCAGAGAAAAGAGGGACTTTCCAATACAAATGAAATGAGGGACTGCAGGTTGCGCTGTCAAAAGAGGAAATGTTCCTCCAAAAAAGGGACCGTTGGGGGTATGCATTTCACCTGGCAGTTTTATTACATTGCACTGTGCGTCAAAACTATTCTGACGCGTGTCAACTTGGGCGCGCGTCAACTTGGGCGCGCAACAAAACATCAGCGCAGAAAATTCGCAAATTTTCCAGCGAAGCGAAACGCCACAGATTCGCCCATCACTAATATTGACAGTTTATTTAAGTAGAATCATCAACCTGACATCATCTATAATCCCACAGCAATGAATGCTAATGGTTTTCAAAAGGGAATTCGTTCTCAGAGCTAGCCCATGATTTCTAACTGCCCTAATATGTATCATGGTTCTTAGCTTGCTAGTCTACTTTAACAAGGCATGATAACCAGAATGGTTTGATACATATAAATAATAAATAATGGGTTCCATGTGGTATTCTTTCATGAATTATTAATGTTTGATTAATGAAAATTTCTTTTGGGAATGGGTTTAGTCGTCACCACTGAAATTACTTTACACTGTTTCTTTATAAATGCCTTCTGGATATATATATATTTATATAATATGGTTGTGCTCATATTTATGTATATATTTTTTTTCTTGTTTTTTTTTTCTGGTCCCTTTACGGTGATCACAGAATACATAGAGGATATATGAAGAACAGATACATAGGAAATATTTCTATAACAAGTTTATATATATATCTTTATATATATATATGTTTATATATATATATATGTTTATTACGCTAGCACAAGGGATATTGTTTGATAAGCTGAAGTGCATTCTTGCATATGTATTTTACTCATTTAAATGAAGCACTTTTCTCTGTAAATGTAAATGACTATAGAATAATTATTAATCAAATTTGAGACTTCCAAGCTTCCGAGCTTCCGAGCTAGCATTAGTAGCTGGAACTTAAGCAAGTCTATAAATTATATGATTATGCTCCAACGGTCCCTTAATAGTCTACTTTAATCAGTTGGAGGCACAAAAATGTTGAGAGATTGACTATATATGCCACAAACACACCATAATTTTCATGCAGTGTAGTTCCTATTTTCAAGTAAATTATATTTTGCAGCTTACAATGTGCAAACAGAAATCAATGGAAGAGAGCCATCAGTAAAAATGTAAGTTGGTGCCTTACATTTTTATTTTGGGACATGAATGGGTTATGAAAAATGTATATTTATTTTGTATTAACAAGATCATTAGCATCCATGAGAAAATGATGCCAGCATCCTACATAGATGCTTACAACCTTTCAGTGAACACTTACAAAATCATCACAAAAAAATGGTACAAATATTATTGATTTGACTAAAAAAAGGCACTTGAACAGTTCTTCTAAACCTAAAATAACTACACAGCAATGGCTTCAAATGGAATATTTATTATTTTATGTGATATTATAATATGTTATATTATTTGTGGTAGTGGAATTTTTCTGACACTTTACATAGGGTTTATTCACAAATAAAGTCAAGTTGCAAAGAAAAAAAAAACAGGACAGTATTTTTTGGCCACAATTCACCTTTAAATGGTTCCACATAGTATATTCTGGATCTGGACTAGCTGGCAGGTGCAAATCATTTAACTGATTCTGGAAGCAAGAATACACTCTCACTAGAAACAGTTGTAGCATAGGAGAAATCTCCAACAAGACAGGGTAATGAATGTGTTTATGGATATGCCCATGCTTTTGATCACTTTTACATTAAGGAAAGAGCTTCATGGCTTATCACTAATCACACACATGATTCAGTGCTCTAAGACAAGGTCACATATAAGTAGAGGTGCAAGATACAGATGAAACAGCACAATTATCAATTGTGGACATGATGGAATGAGACATGACAATGGGTTTCCTCAATTTGACCCTTTGCCTTGAGCCATGACTTTCTTTCTTTCTTTCTTTCTTTCTTTCTTTCTTTCTTTCTTTCTTTCTTTCCTATCTTTCTTTAACACAGTAGACCTTCCTCTGCCCTAGGCACACAGTGTGCAACCTCTAGAGGGTATAATAATAGGGCCAGCTGGAATGTCATCCAAATGCATATATGGCTAGTTTGCAAGTTCAGCATGGATTAATCATGTATATAAAGATGAAAACCAAAGATAATAAAACCCAGTAAAAGTAGAGGTCAAATTCGGACAACCAGTTGCTGAATCAAGTAACTATCTATGGAAATACTGTGCAATAGGCAGACTTAATAAAGCAACCCCAGGAAAATTACTGTATTCGGGCTTTGAACCTATGAGTGCAGCTGTGCTGTGTAACATGCATACAGCGGGTATTTAGGGTGATGATACTGTACACTGGAAAGATGTTATCACATACACTGGAAAGATGTTATCACATACAGCGTCGGACTAGGCCAGGAAAAACCTGGTGGGCCCCTGCCGGCCCACACATGCTTCCCCAGCTGCCACAGAAAAGGAAGTTAATGTTGTGACGTGTCTTCTGCATAAGCAAGTCACTGGTTCTTCACCTGACTTGATGTGCCTCTCTTTCTCTGTCCCTGGGCCTGGCCATCTCATATCTTAACTCATTCCTTCTTACCTAAACACAGCTGCATGTGATTCTGCCCATCTTTTGCCCATATTTTAGCATGTACTATTCTCCTTGAAACTGTGGAACCATTCAGGGAGTAGTACAGTCTATCTCCATAATTATAAAAGATGCCATTGTCTGATTATTGTCCCCAAGCATACAATAATGTTTCTATTTTTATACCTTGGGTACTTGTTATGCATGTGAGGCAATTGCAAAGTATTTTCTCATTCCAAAGTAAAAAGTCAGAAGAAAATTTGTCTTTGCATGTTTGTTCAGGGCTTGGTAAACCTATGGATGTATAATAGCAATTATAGTTCAGAAGTTAGAAAAATCCAGATGATAAGAAATACAAGTTAGCATGCTGCATATCCAGCTCAAAAATTAAATAAATTTTGTATTCATTTGTTTTGTGAAAACTGCATAAATAGGGGATATTCAGTAGCAACTAATATCAGGGGTTTGAAATTTGCTGCATGTGCTTAACTCTTCTGCATTAGTCTGTATGCATCAATGTTAAGTTCAGGGTTCTCCTGTACCTATGTGAGCAGTAGTCTGAAATGTGCACCTGCCACTGTAACAGACACAAGAACTCCTTGTATGGGCCCATTAGTGCTTTAGCAGATGTGCCTGGCCCTGGAGCATTGATAAATGAGCACTCATATTGTTTCTTTCAGCTATAGTCTAATTACTGGAACACTGTTATGAGACATACTCAACAATAAAGCTTTTAGCGTTATTGGTGGTACATTCATAACATTCGGCCAATTCACTGCGTTTGCAGAGTTTGGACTATAAAGGGCCTAATTAGATTGAAATGTAAACAAGTTAAATTGACATATATCTGTGGATTCTTAATTGGTTCTGTACACGGAATGCAGAGCATATTGTTGCCATCCTTCTCGTTCCAAGAGTATTACATTAAGAACAAAGCGGACAGTTGAAATATAGTTTCATTATAATTAGTTTTAAATAATGCAGCTTAAGTGTGGGGCTCAAATTAAACTCAAAGCTGTGTGTCTATTGATTCTATTTATAAATGGAGCCTGTGCTCAGATTCAGGAGGAAAATAAAGTGCTGTCCACAGTAGACACAAATTTGCCATGTGTCTCTGCTCTCTAGGGGCACTTGGTTCCCCACTTCTGCTTGTTGCCTGGGGGCTCCCAAGATAAGAAGTGCTACAGAAAGGCTAATCTATGTTCTTTAGCACTAAGAGCATTTTATCCATAGAACTTAGATTCTGCAGCACTTAAAGGGTTAAGCCAGTTTTATATCCATATATAAATGTCATTATCAATGCCAGCACACCGTACCTTAAAAAGCAAATGTCCATGTGGTGTTTTATAAAAACTTGGCAAGATCCACATAGAATTTCTATTTACCTCATTATTAAAAGCTATTAAAATTGTCTGCAATATGTTTTTCATAAAGCAATTATAATTGCTACTTCTAATGCTATTCTCCAGAACATAATCTGGAATATGATCCCTTAACAAGCCTTCAAATAGCTTAGATAGGTGTCAGACTTACAGACCTGTACCAATCTGAAAAATCACTTTTTTTAAAGGTAAACTTTTTTATTTTGCTTGACAAACAACAAATAAAACAATGCAGCCATATTGTAGTTTAGGTGGTACACTGAATTTGGGTGTAACAGAGGCAGGTTGCATGGCCCTTACTTGACATTACCAGCAGAAATAACAGAAATAATAGATAATAAATCAGTTATGAGAAGGTGACCAAATGTTGGAAAATTTAGGCTTTTATACCCAATGAATACCCGTGAGACAGGTGTAATTGCACAAGCATTAGAACACAGGTTATTGAGAAAGAGCCATAGACAGAATGTGTTGTAAATCAGTGTTTTATTCACACAACATTATTTGGGTTGCAAGACCCTTATCAAGTGTAATAATGTAAATGTGAGTCCATTTAAATTCCAGAGAAACATCAATCACCTTATGGAACTGCCCATAACTGGGCCTACCAAAACTACTTGATACCACAAGCATGTAATTTAGACTTAGGAAGAAAAACTGTCCAATGTATCTTACCATTAGCTGGTCTGAAACTATATGTATAGCACATATGCAAAACATAGTTATATAGTTAAATTGGGTTGAAAAGAGGCCATCAAGTTCAACCCCTCCAAATTAAAACCCAGCATACACACACAATACTAACTGTAGTTTCGTATCAGAATAGCATTTGATATTATGTCTGTCCAAAAAATCATCCAAGCCAACATCACCCAGCAGTGCATTCCACAACCTCACTGTGAAGAACCACCTAAGCTGCTTCAAATGAAAGTCTTTTTCTTCTAGTCTGAAGGGGGTGGCCTCTGGTGCGGTGATCCTCTTTACAGTTTAAAAGTTCCCCTGATATGTGTCTATAATGTCCTAATGTCTAATATACTTGTAAAGTGTAATCATGTCCCCTGGCAAGTGCCTTTTATCCAGAAAAAACACCCCAAATCTGGACAGTCTACCCTCATAATTCAAGCCTTCCATCCCTCTAACCAGTTTAGTTGCACATCTCTGCACTCTCCAGCTCATTTACATATCTCCTAAGGACTGGAATCCAAAACTGCACTGCATACTCCAGATGAGGTCTTACTAGGGATCTATAAAGACGTATAATTATGTTTTCATCCCTTTTATGCCCTTTTTTATGCAAGACAGAACTTTATTTGCTTTAGTAGCTACAGAATGACACTGGCCAGAATTAGATAACTTGTTATCTATAAAAACCCCAAGATCCTTCTCACTTAAGGAAACTCTCAACACACTGCCATTTAGTGTCTAACTTGCATCTATATTATTTTTGCCAAAGTGCATAACCTTGTATTTGTCAACATTGAACCTCATTTTCCAGTTTGTTGCCCAGTTTCCAAACTTAAATAAATCACTCTGCAAAGTTGCAGCATCCTGCATGGAACCTATAGTTCTGCACAATTTAGTATCGCCTGCAAAAATAGAAACCATACTTTAAATGCCCACATCCAGGTCATTAATAAACAAGTTGAAACTTGAAAAGAGCCCTTCGGTATCCCGCTGTATGTTGCTGTCCCTTGCTGATAGTTGTGTATGTTACCTCTATGTTCTTTAATGTGTATTTTTATGGACCTTGATGTTGCACTACACATCCCTCTTTAGGTTTTTGGCATAAAACATAAGGAAGTGAAGTCATACTAAGTATTATTTACTCAGTATAATGCAGGGTATTCCGAATTCAGAACAGACTCGCAGGACCCAGTCGCAGCTCACTACCTTTGGATTCAGGACTAGCCCTACGCTACTCAGATTTTGCCAGGACTTACCATTAGAGGCCCAAGGAGAGCAATCAAGTGAACTGTGCATGAGGTAGTAGAATGGAAAACAAGAAGCGTAGTTGAAAGCCAGGCCAGGTCTGTAACTGTCAGACAATGGAGTACAAATACAGGAGACAAAGGAATAATCGGGGTCACAGGCCAGGCCAAAACACAAAGCCAATATCGCAGTACACATAGGGTTGCCACCTGGACAGTATTTTACCACCCTGACTGGTAAAAATGTTGCTTGATCCCAATTTTATTAAAAGGGAACAAATCTAAATATACAGGAAGGACGGTAATTTTTTCCAAAATAAGGTGGTAACACTATATACAGAACAGGATCCAGAAGAGTAGTCAAAACCAGGCAACGGTTAGGACAGGCAACAAACTGGAGGAAGTCCAGGACAGGTAGAGTCAAAAATATTGGAGTGGGGCTCAACTACATTTTTGATACCTAGCTAGGGCCATAGGTTAGAGAGGTATAGAAGTATAGAATCTGCCCACAGGGGCATATATGTTGAGAAAAGGTGTGTGAGTATTGAGGTAATCAAGAAGGGTAACCATATCATTATGGTCCATGTAAAGGTAGTTACTAAGCCCTTATATGGATTTGGGGATAGAGGCTTGAAGGGAGGTATTTGGGTGAAAGGGGTCTGGTCGAAACCACCAGTGCAGGTAAAATATCTGGGAGGCCAAATAGTATCGGTAAAAGTGTGGATGAAACGGGTGCCCTTTGTCAAATGGGGTGGTTATCCATTTCCCAAATTAATAGTACTCTTATTACATTCAGTTTTTAAAGTAGGAGGGGGGAATAGGAAAGGGTCAATTGAGGAAAACAGAGGGTGGAGAATATCATTTTTGATTGAGTTTCTTTTACCCCAAATGGTAAAAGGTAGGTTTGCCCAGGGAGAAATTACTTTACAAATATTGAAATTAAATCAGCACCCAAGACAAGATTTCTTCTAAAAGTATGTGGTTGTTTTTTTTCAGAGTTGATGCCCTTTGTCTCTGCTATTCTGCGATGGTCCACCTATTAAAGAGTTCTGCATAAAGTAGTGCTAAACACTGCAAAAAACTGCACTGAAAAAATATAACAAGAACAGCTTTTACACAAGAAGAGTTTAAATGATATGAAATCCTAAACATCAAAATTTGTGAGAAATGAAAGTGGTAAGGGGACCTTGGCTTGTTTTCCTACTGCAAAATAGGAAATTATTTAGTGTTGTCTTTTGCAATGTCTATTCCATCTCATTTATCCCACTTATCACAGAATATTGTGTCACAACATCCCATCCAATTAAAGAGTTCACCATTGAAAACAATGGTGCTTTGGTATGCTAATGAAAAGGTTAAATGCATTTAATGAGTTAAGATGATTTTAGATAACACAGTTTCTTCAATTAGCCCTGAGTCACGACGCATTTAACTCACAAATCCAAGTGACTGCATCTGCATTTCAGAAAAGGTGCTGCATATCATTGCTTAACTGATGAATTTATTGTATATCTCATGGTTAAAATCTTTTAAGAGCAGCTGTTATCTTCTGAACCTTAAACAACTCATAAGTCACCATAAAAATTAATTTACAGTTTTTTATAAAATATCAGAAAAAGCAACTCCTATTATGCATAAATATTTGTTTAAACACAGTCAGTAATAAATTAATTCAAGTTCCTTTTATCATTTGGTCACACCTCCATTATACAGTATCTATCATCCAGACACACTGCCAATTTCGCTTTATTCTGGAATACATAT
>CM044442.1:69931524-69956835 GCA_024363595.1 Xenopus borealis
GGGGGTAACGATTTTTAATGGTGATCTTATTAAGACCCCTATAATCAATACAAGGGTGAACACCACCATCCTTCTTTCCCACAAAAAAGAAACCTGCTCCCACAGGCGAACAAGAAGGCCTAATAAAGCCTCTCTCCAAGTTTTCTTGGATGTATTCTCTCATTGCCTGGGCCTCAGGCAAGGAAAGAGGGTAGGTTCTACCACGAGGAGGAGTTGACCCAGGAATTAGATCAATTGGGGAATTATACTGTCTATGTGGAGGTAATAATACTGCAGCTTTCTTGGAGAAAACATTGGCATAGTCCGAGTAAGCTGCAGGTAAACCCTCAATAACTGTAGTTGCCACTACTGACGGAATACAAGACCCTTGGCAATTCAGTCCCCATGTAACAACTTCTTTAGTTACCAAATTTATGTGTGGGTTGTGCCTTTGCAACCATGGTAACCCCAAAATCAAGGGAGAGGAAGCACCTTCGATAATGAAAAAGGATATTTCCTCATAATGCAATTTATTAACACACATGGTAAAAGAAACAGTTTTCCAGGACACTACACTTGACCCTAAGGGTCTTTTGTCCACCGCTAGTATTTTCATGGGGGGACATAAGGGAACCAAGATAATATTGTTTTTGGCTGCAAAAGCAGCATCCAAAAAGTTCCCTTCAGCGGCAGAATTCACAAAGGCAGATACCAAAATAGAACCCCTAGGCCAGGTTAGTTTGACCGGTAGTAATACTCTGGAGGCAGGCTGGGGAGAGGAAACGCCTGCACCCAAATGGAGCTCCCCTTCCCCATTTAGGCTTTGGCATTTCCCGGCCTCATTGGACACTGGCTTAGGAAATGACCCTTCTCCCCACAGTACATGCACAAACCCAAAGATCGCCTGCGTGACCTCTCCTCAGGAGATAAGCGAGATGTGCCTAACTGCATAGGTTCCTCCTGAGGTAGAGGTGCAAGGGACTTAGCATTGGTAACCAAGTTAGCTCTAACATTAGTAACCCCAGAGAAATTGGAATTACCCCTTTCACCCCTTCTTTCCCTCTGTCTCCTATCAATTTGAATGGCAAGGGACATGAGATCATCCAGGTTGGACGACAAGGGGTAATTTACAAGGCTATCCTTGATAGACTCAGATAACCCTAAACGGAATTGACTCCGCAGAGCAGCGTCATTCCACCCAGTCTCAACCGCCCAACGGTGGAATTCGGTGCAGTACACTTCTGCATCCTTTTTCCCCTGGCGCAACTTACGAATTGCCGAATCGGCAGACGATGCGCGATCCGGGTCATCGTAAAGTATTGCCATGTTGTTAAAAAAGATGTCTAGAGACAAACGAGCTGGGTCAGCGGCAGGTAGCCTGAGGGCCCAAATTTGGGGATCACCCTCATACGGAGTCATCACGAACCTCACTTTTTCCTCACCAGTGGGGAAAGAATGAGGGGAAAAGCTGAGGTACAATCTGCAGGCCTCACAAAAAACAAAAAATTTACTTCTGTCCCCACTAAAATTTGCTGGGAAAGCAATTTTGGGTTCATGGGGCTTGGGAGAACTACCCCACATGACAGAAGAACCCATAGAAGAAGCAGGAACAGGGTTGAGCGGCTGCTGCAGAGTTTCCAACTTGCGGGTCAGGTTATGGAAACCCTGCATAAGATAGTTCTGTCTCTCCTCTTGATCTTCCAAGCGCTGGAGAATTGTGGACAGAAACGCTTCAGTGGAAGATGGAGTAGATGGAGCAGCAGCAGCAGCATTGTGACCATCGTCTTCCATCTTTTGGGCCCGTGATAATGTCATGGTCGGCACCCTAAACCAGAACAGATGCCAAGTTCCTTGGTCTCAGCTCGGCTTCACCAGTAGTGTGACCGCCTTTGGCTTCGGGAGGAGCCCTCAGCTACTCAGATGCCACCTGGACTTATCGAGAAGAACAGGGCGAGGAGTTCTGGCAAGCAAAGGGGGACGACAGTAGATAGTTCGTTAGGCCAAAGGTCACGGTACAGCAGGATGAGGCAACAGCGTAGTCAGGCAGGCTGGGTCGAGGCAGGCAGATAACTAGGATCGTCAGGCAGGCAAGGGTCAAAACCGGGTAATCAATCAGAAGGATGAGGCAGAATCAGTAGTCAATAACAGGCACGGGTCAGGATACAGATATTCAGAATAGTCAAAGCCAGGCAGGGTCAAAAACAGGAATCAGGAACAAACAGAAGCTTAAAGCACAGATACAGGCACCAGGAATAAACCTATCATGGGCAGGGATGCACTCCAAAAAAACCCTTTAAATATCCCTTTAATTTTTCAAATTTGGCGCCTTTAAATAGCCGATGTGGTCTCCTTGATATTTTGCCTGTCCAATAATCACCCAGCACCAACAGGGCATTCTATAGTAGTAGATGCACCCAGAGCGCTCATCGGCACTCCCATTATTGGCACCGCAAGATGGCGCCGCTTCTAGACTCCACATGGGTTGCGGCACTGGCTTTATGACATCAGCATGTAGATGTGTGACATCATGATGCTGTGCTTTTAAATAAAAAGACACCAAGGATGCTGGTTCAAAGCCTGATTATAGGTCCCTAAATTATTTACTAATTGTTGTCTGGACTTTCTAACTCTTGCTATCGACATTAACTTTGATCCTGTGCTGCCTGCCTGTGAACTTTTGCCTGAACCTGACCACATATATTTTCTTTTTCAGGCTTTATTTGATGGTGTTAAAAGTCAAATGAAAAAAATTAATCCAACTCCTGCTGAGAACATATAAAAGTCAATGGAAGATGTCCTGTAAAGAATTGGATGATTTTCTGTGTTGCACTGGGTTTCCGAAAAACAAAAAAAATCATTATTTTTTTTTTAACAATATTTATGATTACTTTTTCTGCACAAGAAAAATTTGTGAAAATGTATTGGTAAATAGGGGGAAAATCCAGTGTGGATTTGATCTGAGTAGTTTTCAGAAAATGAGAACTTTTCAGCTTTTGATAAATATCTGTCTTTCCATTTGCCTGCAACTAGTGATGGGCGAATCTCACCCGTTTCGCTTCGCCGAAAAATTGGCAAAAAAATTTGCGAAACGAGTCGCGTCGTTTCCGTCGCATCATTTTCACTTCTCTTAAACCTTTAATTGAGTGACCTTACTGTAAATACATCCTTTTGACAGTGACATTTCTTTTCTACCAGTCTCAGTAAGTCACCAGTACCTGCTATGGAGGAAAATAATTTTATTGACCTTGTCTATATTTCTATACGATGATCATGCAGAGGCTTCAGTATCTTTGCTAATAAACAGTAAATAAAGATGAGTATTTCAAATTTTCTACATCACCAAACTGTTCTCATTATCCCTCTAAATCTTTTTCTTAAGCCAATACATAGACAGGTTTCAAAATTCATCCACTAAAATGAAGATACAGCTCAAGGAAAATTTATATTATAAAATAAATTTATTTTTGCAACTCTTGATCTGATCTTCCTTTTATACAAGCTGTCATTTTATTAACCTATCAGCATGTGTTTGTAACCACAACTGTCTACAGATTATTCCCTGGTCTGCTTTCCATCTGTGATACTACTAAATGTATTCCATATATTCTATAGTTCACTGTTTATTATTGTAGCTTTTATAGATGACCTTACTTTTTGAGCCATTTTGCTCACTGCCATAATGTACAAATCTACAGTTGTGCTCATAAGTTTACATACCCTGGCAGAATTTATTATTTCATAACCATTTTTCAGAGAATATGAATGATAACACAAAACATTTTCTTTCACTCATGGTTAGTGGTTGGCTGAAACATTTATTGTCAAACAACTGTGTTTACTCTTTTTAAATCATAATGACTACACAAACAACCCAAATGGCCCTGATCAAACGTTTACATACCCCAGTTCTTGATACTGTGTCTTGCCTTCTTTAACATCAATGACAGCTTGAAGTCTTTTGTGATGGTTGTGGATGAGGCTCTTTATCTTCTCAGATGGTAAAGCTGCCCATTCTTCCTGGCAAAAAGCCTCCAGTTACCAGTAAATTCTTGGGCTGTCTTGCATGAACTGCACGTTTGAGGTCTAACCAGAGTGACTCGGTGATATTGAGGTCAACTGTATTTGCAGTAATTAGTGATGAGCGAATTTCTCCCATTTCGCTTCGCCGAAAATTTTGCGCATTTCCTTAGAAGTTTTATTGAAATTTCACTGCTCATCAGAGCAGCTTCTTCAGTTCATCTGACTGGTGAAGGGGGGTTCTTCGCATACAGACTCTTCCAACAATCCAATCATAATGGCACGTAACTCAGAGAGGTGACATCTGAAATTCAGAGGAAAAATCAAAGGATTTTTTCGAAAATAGTTAGAATCAAATAGTACATTTGAATGATTGGAACGATTTTTATTTGATCAAAAAAGGACCTATCCAGATCGAAAATTGCCATTAAAAATTTTGATGGTCGAATTTCAACGTTTTTTAACTTCTAAATTCGACTCATAGTAAATCTGCCCCTATGTGTATAGAATAACCAGGATATTGCTAGAGTTTTCATTGGTGAATTTAATTGTCTTTCATATATAATTAAGACAACTAGTTAAGTGACGCCTGAAAACAACAGAGTGAAAGGTTTAGATTACTTTTATCCATTGATTTGTGTGAATTTTCTGTAATATAATTATAGAATAAGTAAGTCTGCAATGCAAAATTCTATGATCTCACAGTTTTTTTTTATAGTTGACTTTTATATTTCATCATGCCAGGTGGGAATTTTATGTTTCTAGTGTTTTATACACAAATCAAGAACTTCAGCATACACCCTGCCCTGGGGCATTGTTATGATCATGGGCCATTAGATAAATGTCAACTAAACTGAATGGGTGGTATTGGGAGATATTTTCTGCTTGTATCTTTGAAGATGTATTGGTTTATTACTCCACAGCAAACTGCATCTGTAGCTTAAGGGGGTTATTTATTAAAGGTGATTCTTGACAGACTTTTAAAGAAAACCACCATGTTTTCAGAGAAAAAAAAAACAACTTTTTGTGATTTATTATACCCAGATGGCATTAAAAGTGGGAATAAAAAAGTACTCCAACCCAGACCTGCCAGGTTCATGTAGATGTAAATTACAGATGTCCCATATCCTGATCTGTGCTGGATTTTGTTAAATTATCCAAACATTTTGTTGTTTTCAGGCATCAAACAAATCAAATTTCAAATCAACAAATCCAAAAAAGTAAGTTTTCAGCAACAAATCTGGAAAATTCTGAATTTTTTTTTGGTTTTTAGAAGTTTTTTCCCGAACAAGAAATTTTTAGAAAAATGATTTATAAATAGGGAGAAAAAGTCTGTGCAAATTTGGTCAGAGTATTTTTCAGAAAATTGTGAGATTTTAATAACCCCCTGATTGTCATTAATTTGATTAACTATACATACCACTTTTTATTCAGAAAGATTGATACAAACTAAAAACTCAGAGTCTAACTTAATAAATCTGGTTTGCAGAGTTCTATTAAGATTATATTTTGCTCTAATTAATTTGTAACTGACATCTCATAACTGATATGAAGGGCTTTAGAATATATATCTGCTACTGTGCATTTCTGTTTCATTATGGCTAAAAGGGGATTCAGTTGTTTCATAACAAATGATTTAGAAATTGTAAATAAACCACAAATAAATAAAAGGACAACAAATACTGTCAGCTTCTTTACAGAGCTGTGTTTTCATCCAAATAATGTTTTATATTCACCTTCAGAATATTTTAGGAAACATAAAACAAGGTCACCCAGCTGGCTGGATGACAACTTTTAGTTTGTTCTTCACAAACTCCCAAGTGAAATTTTTATTCACTTTGCTTTGTCAGGTTTTATCGCACCATTGTAACCTTTATTTATTTTGCAATACCTTAAGCATCCCAAGACATAGATGAGTCATAAGTCAGTTTTTGTGGTGTCTCCAATGGGGCATGGGAAATAAAGATTATATATAGTGTTTTTTAAAAATACTGAAATATCTATGCATATCATTACTTTGCTTCCACGTTTTCAAAAGAACAGATGCAATTTTAGAAAAGAATATTTTCATTGTATTGGACCAATTTACAGTATATGAAACTGTAACAGTGAAGCACTGAAATGTTCATGATTGTTACATTTACTGCTTCCTGTGCTGGTGAACTGTCAGGACTCACTAAGTTTCAAGCTCTGTGCATAACTACCCATGCATTTGCCTATTACACCAATGGCGGGCTCTAGTGTTGTTCCCCTATGAGCTTGTTTCACCAATTATACACCTACCTTCTACTTCATCTGTCCCACCATCTCGTTTTATCCATCTTTTCCTCATTATTCAGTCATGATCCTTTATAAGCTTGCCCCTTACCTGTGCCCAGTGCATTAACCTGTGATCTAGCCTATGGTTTCTGTGACTTCTGATCCTGTAACCTGTTATTGTGACTCTCCCTCTGGTTCCTACCTTCTTCCCAGGGTTGAATTGGCCCCTCCATCTCCTGAGGCAACTTACTGTTGCTGCCACCCCCAGTGCACTCCCCTTTTTGCACCGGTGTGGTCTGGGGGTCCACCAAGGCAGCGGAGAGGGCCTGGATGCTCGTGCAGAGAGCATAATTGTGCTCTTAGCGCTAGAACAGGGGTGTCCAATATGAATACGGCCCTGCTTGTAAACCTTGGTTCCCGAGGAAACGTCATGTTGCAAAGGATATAGGAGTAGGCAGTAGGGGGGACTCTGCCCATTGCCCAGTTAGTAGTAATATTAATATAATAAGTCTATTTAATATCCAGGTGGCCCAGGGAAGCCAAAAGGTTAGACACCCCTGTGCTAGAAGAACCAAATTTGAAAACCTGAAATTCGGCTCTTAATGTACTTGGAGTGGCATTTTTGCCATCCCTTGAACCCCTGGTACCTAGTGGGGTCCTGCCACCTGAGTCGAGTTTTATGTTTGTTCGAGTACTACTGTGTCCCTCCTAGCCCTACTCTTGGATTCCCCAATTCTGACTCCTGGCTTGTCCTTCGACTATACTGCCTCAACTTTTGGCCTGATTCTGGAAGGATATTCTGGATATGACGATTTCCAGCATACAAGTCTGTATATTCATTGTGAATACCGTTAATTGTGCAATCACTTTCTTGAGTTTACTAAAGTATTCTTTCACCATTATCATGAATTCTGACCTCAGTACTGCTGTGTATGATTACACCCTGGGTTACCCAGTCTTCCCAACTTCCTGGTACTCCATGTCATCTCCCCAGGGAAGATGTGACAGAAGCTTTAAACAAAAAGGTAATATAAGCACACTAATTACATATTTTATTGGTAAAACCTAAGATAAGCCCCATTTGCTCCACCAGACCATGTTCTGGTTTAGGAATCAGCACAAAGGAATCAAAGCAATGGTACTGAGCCCCAAATAAAATATACCGAAAGAGGGCAGGGTCGTTAAATATTATGTTGTTTCTATTACTTTATCTTTAACAATTGCAAATAACCTCAGTTGTGGTGATCAAGTTTACAGTTGTGAGGAACTTGCCTAAAATAGTTCCACATTACTGCTAATTGTTAAAGTGTTAAGAAAACTTAAATCTCCCATTTATCATAATTATTTTTACAGTACAAAAACCTACTTTGGACATATATGGGAATATATGACAATATATGCAAGGGCATATTCGTTACGATTACTAATAATAATAACAAATGTTGGTAAATATATTTATACATTCATCTTGACAAATAAAAGCAAAATTTTCCGGTTGATCAAAGTTTGAAAACCTTGTGCAGGAAATTTTAGACAAGCAACTCTGCTGATCAAATAACATTTAAAAAAGCAGATATGACATTTTTTAGAAGTGAGTAAATGTGTTTTTATGTCAGTCAAAAGTTAATAAAGAAAACAAAACTGTATCTAGACAAATAAGATCATTTGAATATCATTTTAACTTTTTTAGATAAAACTTATAAAATATTTTTCTTTCCTTGAAAATATGTTTTCTCAGCAGGGTACTTTTAAGTCATTGATGAATTTCATATTCTAATTTGATGCACCACAGGTAACTTTCCTAGAGTAATTTGCAATAATTAGAATAAATGACTGAAAACTTGATTATTTCTAATAATAATACAAGCAGTCACATTTTAATATTATTGCGCATGTAATTTGAGTTGTTGCTACTATTTTAAAATAGTTTTTCTAATTTCTAATGGATTATGACTGATTATTTTGAGAAATTAGTCACAGTTCAGGTGATGAGATTTTTTAACTGTAACTTGTGCTAACATATTAACCATGTTAATTTTTTTAATTTTTTAAATTTATGCTTATATTCAAGCTACTTATACCCTTAATGGGACTGCACTAGGCAAATCCATTATGGAAAAGGACCTTGGAGTCCTTGTAGATGATAAACTTGGCTGTAGCAAGCAATGCCAGTCAGCAGCATCAAGGGCCAATAAGGTCCTGAGCTGTATTAAAAGGGGCATAGAGTCACGGGAGGAGGGGGTCATTCTTCCACTTTATAGAGCACTTGTAAGGCCACATCTAGAATATGCCGTACAGTTTTGGTCTCCCTCACTCAAAAAGGACATTATTGTATTAGAGAGGGTACAGAGAAGGGCAACTAAGCTGGTAAAAGGTATGGAAAATCTTAGCTATGAGGAAAGACTGGCCAAATTGGGGATGTTTACGCTGGAGAAGAGGCGCTTAAGGGGTGATATGATAACTATGTATAAATATATAAGGGGATCATATAATAATCTCTCTAATGTTTTATTCACCAGTAGGTCTTTCCAGATGACACGAGGTCACCCATTCCGTTTAGAGGAAAAGAGGTTCCGCCTAAATATTCGGAAGGGGTTTTTTACAGTGAGAGCTGTGAAGATGTGGAATTCTCTCCCTGAAACTGTTGTACTGGCTGATACATTAGATAGCTTTAAGAAGGGGCTGGATGGATTTTTAGCAAGTGAGGGAATACAGGGTTATGGAAGATAGTTCATTATGCAAGTTGATCCAGGGACTAGTCCGATTGCCTTTTTGGAGTCAGGAAGGAATTTTTTTCCCCCTCTGAGGCAAATTGGAGAGGCTTATGATGGGGTTTTTTGCCTTCCTCTGGATCAACTAGCAGTTAGGCAGCTAAAAATTAAAAATAAGAAAGAAAAAAAAAAGGTTGAACTTGATGGACGCAAGTCTTTTTTTCAGCCTAACTTACTATGTTACTATGTTACTATTAATACTTAGGGCAGATTTATCAAGGGTTGAATTTCGAGTTCATGGGAGTTATTTAAAACTCCCATGAACTTGAAATTCGATCAACTACAATTTATTAAAAAAATTTAATTTTTAAAACTTGTGTGAATAGAATCGACCCGCAAACTTCAAATTCAATTTGTGTTATCTGGAAGGCAGCAAAAACAAATTGATCCCAGGATGTCCCCATAGGCTAAAATAGCAGTTTGGTAGGTTTAAGGTGGGAAATAGCTGAATTCAAATTCAGTGTATGATAATTTAGAAAATTGAATTTGCATTTTTTTTAAGAACTGGAATCTCGAATTTTAACTATTCCCTAGTCAACTTTCCCTTAAAAAACACAAAAATTTTAATTTCAAAATTAAAATTTGAAATATGAATTTTCACTTTGACCCTTAATAAATCTGCCCCTTAAATTGACTCACAGCTGCATATATATTTTACTTTGTTTCAGATATATTGCAAATTGTGTATATTTTTTACCACTTTTTGTGAAAAAAAATGATGAAATATTACAAAGTATTTCTATTTCAGTAGCCAGTATAGTTGCAATTATCTTTAAGACTACAACGTAGACAAAATTATGGTATATATTAGTATTTACCAAAATGTAATCCCAACCTCCCCTGTAATAGGCTTCAGTAACTTTTCGCTACTAGTTTATGGTGGAAGCTTTTTTAAAGGCATGCTCACAAAATCAGGGGTAGGTTTATCATTTTTTGAGTTGGAGGAAAAGGATTACATGTAAAACTCAAAACAACTTTTCTGCTGCTGTTGACTAGGGATAAAATAACTTTTTCAAACACTATATTTTCACCACAAAAGTCATATTTCTTGGTCAAGAATTTTTTTTTTTTTGAGATTCAGCACTATAATTTTAAAATACACACACGCAAACATAATGAATTAAATGCAGTCTGTGAGCAACAGATAAAATGGTGAACTGTACAACAACATTTAGGTTTATATTTGCACAACATAAGTAATTTCAGTTATTTTTGTTGAATTTTTAGCAAACAATTGCCAAAAAAACTAATTTATATTTATAACACTGTAAACCCAACCCCAGCTGTTCCAACTAAACCTGACTATAAATGTTATTTTTATTTTGTTTGTGCAAACACACTTTTTAAATGTTTACTAATTATATTTAGAAACATCCTTATATTTTCGATTGACAAATATTTGGGAGCTATGTTTATGCTAGAAAGTTATTTTATGGTTTGTTTTCCAAAGTATTTTTCATTCAAAAACCTTGGCCTCGTGTTTTTATACAGGTCATGGAACTCCGAGGTAACTTCTAATATCCTCATATTTTGCAACTGGGGGTACTTTATTTATTATAATACACACATTTCAGTGAGTCATGTGACAGAAATGAAATCAGAACTC
Organism: Xenopus borealis; assembly: GCA_024363595.1. Classification (NCBI taxonomy): domain Eukaryota; kingdom Metazoa; phylum Chordata; class Amphibia; order Anura; family Pipidae; genus Xenopus; species Xenopus borealis. The sequence goes on from CM044442.1 coordinate 69,942,157, forward strand.
ACCGTTTATAACTGATGACATCAGAACTCACCGTTTATAAGGATATAATTTACAAGATATTTACGGCTTTTGTGTATTATATGTGTATAAATGAAAAAATATGGGCTATTATATTCAATAAAAGGATTAGGCAATAAGAGATGTTTTGTAACAAGTTAAGATTGTTGCACAGTCTCTTAGCTGACACTTTAGATCTTGTTGATATCATCCTGGTCCAACAATTACTGGCATTCTCCTTGAAAATTTGATCTGTCCAGCCATATTGATTTAACCTCAGTGTTTACTGTAGGACAACACTACTTTGGCTCACTGACTTTATCCAATAGGCCATTAATTATTATTTTACTTGTATCCTTTGTATCCAGAGACTATGTTGGTGAAAGGTAGTTCTAGGGATGACTTTTTGTTTAAAAAATAATATATTTTGCAAAAATACCTTATGGGCCAGATTTACTATTGGTCGAATTTAAAAAAAATTGAAAATCGGCCATGTGAAGTAAAATCCTTTGAATATCGAATTCAAAGGATTTTACCGCAATTTGATTGATTTAATGGAAAAAATTTGATCAATCGATTAATTGTTCAAATCGATTGATTCAAACAATCTTATTTATTGATCAAATTTAATAATTTGATCAAAAATAATGGTCCCTAATTCAGCAGCTTGGACCTGGCGAACTAGGTGGTCAAATAGGGGAAATTTGAATATTCGATGGTCGAATTTGCCTAATTCGCACATTAGAAGATTCGAATTTCATGCAAATTTCGAATTGTTCACACAAATTTTGTAATTCAGCCCATATGTATTGTATAATTTCCTAAAAATTTAATTTTTTTTCTTAAAACAAGTATAAGAAAAATACATAATATATTTTTTTGTTTTAACTTAACATTGTGAAAAATACAATTGTAGGAATCAATAGAAACATACTAAAAATAAAGCTTTCTGGAGAAGGGAAAAAGAAAAAAAAACAGTGAAACCATAATTACTCCTATACGCTGTTTTTAAGGATCACTGCAGAAATTAACCACGGACAGTCTGCTCCAGAGAGCAGTTCAAGGATAGAAAACAGAGACCCAAAAATAGAAAATTGTATTTGTATAAAGACGTGTAACCAAACAAAAAATCAATACATACAATGGAATACTTTTATAACTGTTGCTAGACATGTTAATGGGCCTGTGAGAAGCACTGGATATGTTGATTTAATTTCTTTCTCAGTCCTGAAAGGATTTAGGAGATATTCAAGGTATCAAGAAGAGGTCTGAGCCTGACAATAGGCAGGGCAGCTCCGGCCATAAGGCAATAGCTCTCGCTGCACTAGTGATGCGACCCCTCCTCCACCCGCTCCGACGCTAGAAGAAGCTAGAAGCACAGAGCGGGAGGGGGGTCGGCATCGGGGCTGCTGCCTCAGGTGGCAGCAGCCCCTGAAATGCCCCTGACAATAGGCAGCAGAACAATAGACCGCACCAGCAATAGGACATAATCCAGTTACCAGGCTTCAATACGTCTCCATACACCTGCATGAGAACAATGGGTATTTACTGGGAGGCTGGGCCAGTAGGGGCATAAAAAGAGTCACCAAGAGAGGCTTGGAGTTAGTCTTCAGAGTTAGAGGAAAGGTCTTCTGCAAATTGGTTCTACTGCTTCACTACTCTTGGCCATTGTATACTTGGACTTTTTTTGCGACTGTGGATAGACTTTTGCTGGACGTTGGAACTGTCTCTTTTGTTATCCATAGAAGGAGCTTTTGAACTTGAAAATAAAATTGAAAAGATTCCACTAGGCTACTTTCCAGTGCTCAGCAAAGTGGCAGCAAAGTCAGATATATAAAACCAGGAGACTGAGAACAATTAGAATTTTTGTGAACCCATAAATGGGGGAAGAGACAGCTTCTCCATTGGGTTCTGCATTTCTAGAAGAGGATGAGCGGGTCAGGGTCACAGATCCTGTTGAGGATCTATATAATATATCAATAATAATATATCACTGTGTTGGGGCCTGGTCTTTCTGCTGCAGATCACCTGCAGGTCTTTGAACTGGCTTCTAATGATTCCTGGGTACAAGGCAGCACAAACAGTTATCTGCATTGGATTCTGCAGGATCTGTCCAGAGATCAGATCAGAGATCAGACAAACTGGTAGTGAAATCAACGCATGCTACCATCCCTACATTTGAGGACAGACAGGAGGGAATTGGTTTGAAATCATTTGTGAGGATTACAATGTTCCACAGGAAGAATGGCCAAAAATCCTGGCAATGAAGTTAACTGGCAATGTCAGTGAGATCTACAAGGTATTGCCTTACCCTCAGCAGGTTGACTACAATGAGGTTATAAAATATCTTCTTGAGAATTATGCCAGTTCCCCAGAGACATACTGCCAGGCCTTTAGAGCCCTAACAAAGGAACCTAAAGATACATTGGGTCTTTAACAGCCAATTATGTTGCACCTTTGAACAGTGGGTGTATACTAGTGTGATGCAAACTCTTGTGAGATTTTACCAGCTTTGCTTAATGGAGCAATGGCAGATTTTTTTTATGCTGGTGCAGTTACCCCAGGACCAACCAGCTTTAACAGTATTCAGTAACTTAGACTTTTCTCAAGGCTGGAGACAAGAGAACCACATCCACTCACTGCCTCTCAATAACAGGATACCATCCCAGGGATTGCAACACAAAACTAAACACTGCTTCAGGTGTGGCCCCTGTCTAGTGCCATTGTGAATTGAAAGGGCACCTGAAAGCAGCCCTGCTGATTTCACCTGTGCTATGGGTTGAGAATACAGTCCATGGACTGCCCTTAGAAAAGGTCTTGTGAAGCCCATTATCTCATGTGTAGAATACATAAATCCCCAGTTTAGGTGGTCGAACACTTTTTATGCATCCACACTTACGTAGGACCAGCGTGCTCGATTACTTATTAATAATGTCTATAAGGTATAGCCCTGCGAGTATGCTCTCCTGCTTGCCTGGATGTGACAAACCTCACTTTGTTTTTGTGGATTAATGTAGGAAGGATCTCATTCAACCTATTTACCAGTAATTTAGTAAAGATCTTCAGGTCTGAATTGAGCAGATATAGGCCTATAATTTGTGCATTTAGTATAGTCATGTCCCTCTAGATATTACTGTAATATAGGACCTCAAGGTTTCCCTATGAATAGTCACATTGTAAATAACCAATATTTATTAAGGTCATGCATCCTAGTGTGCAGTTAGTTGAGAAAGCCTTTATAACATTTGTACTGTATGTTAGGCCATCTGGGCCAGCTACCTTTTTATAAGGGAGGTCTTTTAAAATCTGAGTTACTTCCTCTACTGTTATTATAGTGTTCAGTATTTTTACTTCTTCTTTGGTAAGGGTATGTAGTCCATTTTTTCTGAGGAAATCTGTAATTGCCTGTTGTTGTATTTGGTTATTTTGTTGGTATGGCAAATTATATAGCTTATCATAGTAGCTTCTAAAACATTCCCATATTTTGTCTGGGTTTGCCACAAGTTTGTCTTTTATCTTGAATTATTAGGGGTCTATGAAGAGTTTTGCAATCTTTCAATTTATTTGCCAACGGTAACCGTATTTATCCCAAACCCACAACAGACCTGACAGTCCCAGTAACGGCTCACTGTTCTGCCTTTAACAGCTGCCTTTCACTTCAAGAGGAGCCCTCCGTTACTCAGATTCTGCCAGATCTTAATGTGAGAGGGCCTAGGTACATGGGAACTATACGTACAAACAGGAACGGAGAATAAGAGCGTGGTCAAGGAAAGGCTGGGTCAAAACCAATTCAGGAAGTGCAGTACAAAGTCAGGAGTCAAGGCCATAGGCTGTCATTACACAATAGGCAGAGTTAAACAGGATTCAAAAGAATGGTCAAATTTCAAGCAAAAGTGTGGACACAGGACATAGGGGTGCCACATTTATTAATTTATTATTAACATTTGTATTTGTATAGCGCCAACTTGTTTCGTAGCGCTGTAAAATGAATGTGATTATACAACTAAATCACATGAATTACATACATAGAACATAAGGAGTTACATACATCACAATAAAAATATATATACATATTGTTCAATAACCTCCAGAGTTCACATTTTTTATGATGCTTTTCCTGGAGGAATGCTAAGACTAATTTTCTCTTTAGAAGGGAATTAGTTCCCTTAAGATTAAATGAAATTAACCATTTCCGCTTTAATACTCTGCTCTCCTGTAACCTTGAGGGAGTAAGCTCAACTAGGACCCTTTCATCCCATCTCTTCCCTCTAGTCATTTATGACTTTGGTTGCATTTGGCTTAGAACCACTTTTAAAACTGTAAATATATGTGTAACTATAACATTGGAAATCAAACTCGGATAATTTAGTAATTTAGTAAAGATCTTAAGGTCTGAATTGAGCAGGGAGATCTGCCTATAATTTGTGCATTTAGTATTAAAAAACAAACTCAGAAAATAAAGAAACAATATAATTTAGTAAATGGAAATGAAATATGAAGGAATTGTGGATAAGTTGTGTACTCATCTGTCGTCCCAAAATAATGAGAGCTTCGGAATGGTTTAATAATGATGTTAAGGTCCGTTCTCCGATCGTAAAGGCAAGTTGGTAATATGATGAGACACAATTTTATCCTTCTACTAGTTTTAGTATTAACACTTCAGGATTGAAGTATACAATGGGACATTCAGCTGGTAATCCCCAGTTTCTGTCTTTGGGGTATGATGCTGGTTCAGTTGTTGTACACCATGACACTTACAGTGAATAATTCAAGTTCTCTTACCGAGCTTGCTCTGGCCTAAGATAGGAAATCAGTAGTTCCAGCAGAGTCATGCTGCAGATGAAGTTCTTTGTGAGTGGTTGCAAGTCTATCCTCCCTTCTGGGTGGGGAGAGCTGTACAAGTCCTTCATTATTAGGCCCTCTTTTACGTGATGTAGGAGTCCCAGAGTGGTTTTAGTCTGCGAGGTTGCGAAAGTATTGGTGGGTGAGACTGTGACTTATCCAATTCCAGGGCCATCAGGAACTGTTTGGTCTGGCTGATGCCTGCCATTTTTTGAGGCGATTAATTTGAATGGGTACCCACACCTATAAGGGATATTATCTCACAGTTGTTGTGTAAGTGGTTTCTGAAGAGTAGCTCCTAGGTGCATTATTGAATGACGGTTTCTAGTAACTGTGATGATCTTTTCAATGCTTTTATAATACTGCATGCATATAATCACATCTTTTGGGAGTTTTGCATCTGTGGGTCTGGCCCCCAGAGCCCTATGCTCTCTATCCATATGCCATGGTTCTGCAGAGTGGCCGATTGCCAAATGTGAAAACAAATTATGTAGATAATCTTTGCTATCTGATTGTATATATATATTCCCCTGATTCGCAGTTTGCAACTGCATTTACAATTTTCCAGGTCCAATAGCAGTTGCAATTGCTTGTGATCTGTTAATAAGGCACTATGTTCCTCTGCTAAGATATTATAAGAAGAAATCATTTAGTCAAGAGTGTTTTCTACTTTGTCTGTTTTTCAGCTATGTTTTCAGCCAGTGGCATGTCACATCATATATATATTTTTATTTTATTTATATATTTATCTGCCTTTTTGCTAGTACGGGTATGGAATCCATTATCTGGAAACCCCTTACCCAGAAGGCTCTGAATTATGGAAAGGAAATCTCCCATAGAGTCCATTTTATCCAAATAATCCAAATTTTTAAAAATCATTTCCCTTTTCTCTGTAATAATAAAACAGTACCTTGTACTTGATCCAAACTAAGATATAATTAATCATTATTGGAGGCAAAACCAGCCTATTGGGGTTATTTCATGTTTATATGATATATATATGCTGAATGTAATTCTTGTGCAAAGTGAGTTGGTATTTCTGAACACAGAGCAGTGATGGCTGAATAAATTTGCCAGACGCCAATCTGCGGCGAAATTTCGCGTCAAAGATTCACCAGCAAAACTCTGCTGCATGCATAAAAATTGGCACAAATCAAAATTATTCGAACACTCATTGACTTTAATGCATTTGGACAAAATTGTCACACATATATAAATTGTCTTGGGTGTCGAAACTGACACAAGTCAAAATAATTTTGATGCCCTTTGAGAATTTTTTGCCATTTCGTGAATTTCACAGGAAAATTGTGCATTGTTCACTAAAATGGGACAAATTCACCCGTCACTAACACAGGGCACAAACTCTGAACATGTCAGGGACATAGGGGCAAATTCACTAAAACGCAAAAATGCGCTAGCGCTGCCTTCGCCGACGTTCACCGCACTTTGCCAGGTAAATTTTTGCCAGTGCTACGCAAATTCACTAAGATGCTAATTTGCGCTCAGGGTGGGGAACGTTAGCGAAGTTGCGATATTGTTACTTCGCCAGGCAAAGCGCATTTAGGCTAGGGATCCCTAATTTGCATATGGTGCAAATGTTAGCGTATAATAGAGGTGTATGTTACAGCCACTACATTACACTACACAAGCCCAGGAAACCTTTAATAAATAAAATAAAGTTGTCCTATTGCCCTAAACATGTGCCCACTGTATAGTTGAGTTGCCATATGTTAGGAAATGTAGGTGGGTAATGAGGGTAACTCTAAAAAAAATGTTGCTGTTTTTCAACAAAAGGTAAAAGACGCCACCGTTTTTTGGGACTAAAACTCCTATCTTTTGTATTGAACTTTGCCAGGTCTAACCTGGCGAAGTAACGTCTAGCGTAAGCGGTAACGTTCACAAAAATTTTCATCCAAGTGAATTAGCGTAGTTACGTCCCTTTGTCAGTGCTCAATTTTGCCTCGATGTTGATGTCCTTCGCTAGCCAATTTTTTCCCAGGGACACCGTTAGTGAATCGGCGAAGTTACGAATTGATGTCACGCTGACGAATTAGTGCCAGTTTTACACGCTTTGTGCTTTATAGGGATGCACCGAATCCAGGATTCGGTTCGGGATTCGGCCAGGATTCGGCCTTTATCAGCAGGATTCGCATTCGGGCGAATCCTTCTGCCTGGCCGAACCGAATCAGAATCCTAATTTGCATATGCAAATTAGGGCCAGGGAGCTAAATCACGTGACTTTTTGGCACAAAACAAGGAAGTAAAAAATGTTTTCCCCTTCCCACCCATAATTTGCATATGCAAATTAGGGTTCGGATTCGGTTCGGTATTCCGCCAAATCTTTCGGGAAGGATTCGGGGGTTCGGCCGAATCCAAAATAGTGGATTCGGTGCATCCCTAGTGCTTTAGTAAATTTGCCCCATAGTGTTTTCTAAAGCTTTACATGAATATGCATGTTAATTTGACTATACGCCTTCTGTCACTGTTTGCACTTTCCTCATGTTTAAAGGGCTATGCATAAATTCCTATGTGAATTTTATATTAAGTCTATGTAAAGAAGTTTTTTTTGGTGAAACCTAAATGCACTTCAAATAATAGAAGAGAGAAAAAAATGTGTTTCATGATGTTTTGTTACCCCCAAATTTTAACTATACTTTGTTGATACATGTTGCATTTCTATTGCTAAAATTAGGAGGAATTCCTTGCATATAAACAGCACTTTTCTAAAAATCTAGATGGTATAGTAGCAAAGAAAACAGTTGGAATAGCCATAGTTGTGTAGCATTTTTGGAGACAGTGTTACATTTACAGATGCAGTCACTTGGATTTGTGTGTTAAATGCGTCGTGACTTAACTCATCTATCTCATTTATCCCACTTAGCACAGAATATTGTGTCACAGCATCCCATCCAATTAAAGAGTTCACCATTGAAAACAATGGTGCTTTGGTATGCTAATGAAAAGGTTAAATGCATTAAATGAGTTAAAATAACTTTAGATAACACAGTTTCTTTAATTAGCCCTAAGTCACGACGCATTTAACTTACAAATCCAAGTGACTGCATCTGTATATAAAGCTGCAACATTAAATCACTGATACTGAACATTTTTTAAATTATAAACTGATTATAATAAGATGGATTTTTAGTATTTTTGTTTCTACAGAGTGCACAGGGTATTGCAGTTTTTCTTTCATTAATTGAACAATAGACTATATGTACCATAATAACAGACATTATATAAAGAGCAAAATCGTGAACAGGACAACATTTCTTTTACTTGAACTACAGCTTAGATCCTTATAAAACCTTAAATAGTCCCAAGCATGCTCTAGACTGTAACCAAGCAACATTGTGGTTTTATAACTAAAGCAAAATCTCAAAATTTTCTGGCTTTAATTATGGCCTGCCCCATAATTGCTCTCAGCTTAGACATGAAGAGGGAAACAGGAATATGAATCATAAGATAATGCTAAAACAGCAGGAATGCCCTTAACCAAAATGTCCTCAGAAACAGGTTACTACAATAAGAAATAGCCATATCACCTAAATGATCATATTTATGTTATCAGTTTGGCATTATATTTCTCAGTCATTTGTTAGAACTTCTAATTAGGAACCTGTAGTGTTTAACAGCAGCCCTTTTGGGAAATGATTGTTCATGTTAATTACTTTACAGCAGAGCGGACAGTAGAGGCCGCCCCCATTACATGCAAAATAGTATCCTACGTCTTATGGATGATGCAGCCATGTGGCGCAAAGCTGGCAACTTTTAATCTTGTTTGTTATATGGCAATAAGGTTTGTTCTTATTAGTTCAGTAATGTGACTGACACTGTTGCTTCACAGAATGGTTATTTTATCTGTTTTGTGAAACAGAACTTGCATTTTGTTGAAAGAATTACTCTTGTACTATAAAATCTTGTTCTGTCATAAATATCATTCAAATCTAGCTTAGCATGAACTAGTTAATTACACTATTATATATTATGTCCAAGTTTTTTTTATACATAATTCATTCTGTAAGTAACTTTACACATAAGTGTGTCTGTTACATGGAGGTTATACATGTGTGAGGCAGATTTTTAAAAAAACAGTTTGTAATATAACGACATCCTTTTGTGCACTATCCACATTTTGTTCTCATTCTTTAATAGAAATAAGTGTTTTGGATATTTATTTATTTTTGTATATGGTCACAAATACTTATATACAATGAAAGACATTCATTCTGTGTGCTAGGGATGATATTGCATACAGAATGTATTTGGGACAAACAGCACCCCATATTCAGCAGAGGAGACTTACATTCAGAATATACAAAAAGATAGTGGTGAGATGGATAGATTGGGGATCCTAATTTTAATATTGTTCTCAATATTACTATAGAACAAAGACAGGAGTTGAACCATTTCAAATTACGATTGGATACAACTATAAAGCCCTCTGGCAAAGGGGTGCTATAGTTATATTGGATACTTCCTATTATGTTGCAGAAATAGAATCACAATTAGCAGATCAAGAGGTATACCAATTATTGAAAAATGATCTGTTGGCATCTATAAAATCTATAAAAAAGATTAATATTAAAAATGATTACTGAAACAACAACAACCATGTTTATATGTTCTATGTTATATGATGTTTACTTTTAACAAAAAGTCTTTACATGGTATACTGTCTTTTTTCAACATTTGTAACAGTGTTAGGCTTAGGTAAATTATTCAATAAGGTTATGTTCTAACTGAAAAACATACCTAGAAATAACAGTAAATGTTATCTTTAGTAAAACACCACCATCTGGTGCTCGAAGATGCAATAGGTTGAGCTGAATTCAGATTATTCACTGTCGCTTATCTAATTTAAAGACATTTATGTCTTGATTAATTTATTATTCTAAAATGTTAATATTTATGAATTGTATCTAAAGTAAAGAATTTCTTTATTTTATATTTTTGCCAAATATGCTCTCTTAAAAACCAACATAGCAGTCATTGTGAGTGATGTGGAGGAGTCTGCATAATAACTGTGATTCACAAAACAGAATTGCATGTCAAGTTTTTACCCACAGTTTCGCAACTAATGCATATAAAATGACATTTGATTTGTTTTACCTGTCAAAACAAAAATATATGTTCAGAAAGAAGGGCTAGATTTTTAGGAAAGCAAATCTACGTGCAAGTATATTTACAAACACACATGCAGAGCAAAGCTCCATATTATGCACATTGCAACCACACATAAGGTGAGCATAATAACCCCCACTTTGATAAACAGATTGGCCCTCCACATGCTACATGCAGCTAAACTTTTATTTTCTAGAAAACTGACATCACTGACACCACCCTCCTTCATAGTTACAACTAGTAACATAACATAAAGTTAGGTTGAAAAAAGCCACACGTCCATATAATTCAACCTTTCAACTTTTTTTAACATGTCTAACTGCTAGTTGATCCAGAGGAAGGCAAAAACCCCATCTGAAGCCTGTCCAATTTGTCTTAGATGGGGCAACAAATCCTTCGGACTAGTCCCTGGATCAGCTTGTACTATGAGCTATCTTCCATAACCCTGTATCCTCTTGCTTGCTTAAAAGCTATCCAACCCCTTTTTTTAAAGCTATCTAATGTTTCAGCCTGTACAACTGATTCAGGCAAAGAATTACACAATGTCACAGCTCTCACTGTAAAAAAAACTCCTGCCGAATATTTAGGCTGAACCTATTTTCTTCTAATTGGAATGGGTGACCTCACATCAGCTGGAAAGACCTACTGGTAAATTAAGCATTAGAGAGATTATTATATGATCCCATTATATATTTATACATAGTTATCATTTGACGCCTTGAGCTCATCTTCTCCAGCATGAAAATCCCCATTTTGGCTAGTCTTTCCTCATTGCAAAGATTTTAGCTGTCTTTCTCTATACCAGTGATCCCCAACCAGTAGCTCATGAGCAACATGTTGCTCTCCTACCTCTTGGATGTTGCTCTCGGTGTCCTCAAAGCAGGTGCTTGTTTTTGAATTCCATTGACTTGGAAGCAAGTTTTAATTGCTTAAAAACTAAATATAGTGCCAAGTAGAGTCTCTTGTAGGTTGCCCGTCCTCTTAGGGGCTACCAAATAGCCAATCATGGCCCTTATTTGACTCCCCAAGGGACTTTTTCATATTTGTGTTGCTCCCCAACTCTTTTTACATTTGAATGTGGCTCACGGGTAAAAAAGGTTGGGGACCCCTGCTCTATACCCTTTATAATACAATAATGTCCTGTTTGAGCACTTGAGGTCAAAACTGTACAGCATATTCTTGATGGGGCTTTACCAGTGTTCTATAAAGTGGAAGAATGACCCCTTCTCCTTTTAATTCAGCTCAAGACCTTATTTGTCCTTGATGCTGCTGACTGGAATTGCTTGCTACAGCCAAGTTTATAATTTACAAGGACTCCAAGGTCCTTTTCCATAATGGATTTGCCTAGTGCAGTTCCATTAAGTGTATGAGTGGCTTGGATATTTTTACATACCAATTTCATGACTTTACATTTATCAACAGTGAATCTCATTTGTCATTTAGCTGCCCAGATTGCCAGTTTGTCAACATCCTGTTGCAAGGATACCACATCCTGGATGGAATTAATTGGGTTAGATAGTTTTGAGTCATCTGTAAACACTGATACATTACTAACAATAACCTCCCCTAAATCATTAAAGTTAAATAAAAGTGGACCCAATACTGAGCCCTAAGGGACCCCACTGAGAACCTTATACCAAATAGAGAATGTGCCATTAACAACCACCCTCTGTACCCTATCCTGTAGCCAGTTTCCTATCCATGTACAAACAATGTCATTAAGCCCAACAGACCTTAGTCTGGAAAGCAGTTATGTGTGGGTCATGGTATCAAATACTTAGGCAAAATCCAAATAGATCACATCTACCCCCTCCCTCACACACACTCCCCAGCATCTTATTTACCTCATCATAAAAAGCAATCAAATTTTTCTGACATGACCTATCCTTCATAAAGTCATGCTGATCGATGTTCATAATGCCATCCATTATAGGACAAACTTTTGAATGCGATCCCTTAAAAAGCCTTCAAATCATTTGCGCCCCAACCCACAGATGTCAAACTTACTGGCCTATAAATTCCAGGCTAAGATCTCAATCCCTTTTTAAATATTGGAATGACACCAGCTTTTCTCAAAACCTTAGGTACAATGCCAGATGAAAGCAAATCTGGGAAAATCAGAAATAGGTGCCGGTCTTAAACTGAACTAAGCTCTCTTAGAACCCGGGGGTATATGCCATCTGGCCCTGGCAACTTGTTTACATTAACTTTTATTAAAGCTTTTTGAATCATATCATGAGTGAGCCACTGAAAGATTGAGCTGAGCCATCAATGCAGCTATGAATTGAGCCTGGGAACTCAGACTCCTCTATTGTATACAGTGAAGAAAATAATTGATTTAGCACATTTGCCCTTTCTGTATCTGTTACAACCACACTGGTAGCATTATTTAAAGGAGCAACACTCTCAACCTGCTTCTTTTTTACTATTAATATACTTAAACTTTTTGAGCTTAGTCTTAGCCTCAGCCGCAATTCACTCTTCATTTCTTTTCTTTGTCTTCCAGATTGCTGTTTTACAACATTTATTATTGTGTTTATATTCATTAAATGCAGCTTCTGTCCCAACAGACTAGCAATTTTTAAATGTCTTTCTTTTCTTTCCTATTAACTTCTTTTTTTATGGTTGTCTCCTCAATAGCCTATGCCATAAAATTATCATGTGATACATTTATAAACTTGTTCCCATTAACTGATCTGGGAGTACTGTCGCTCCAGTCAATATCTGGGTAATTAAAATCCCCCATTATCATTACTTTACCCAAACTAGCAGTCTTTCATATTTGAATCAGGAGCTTAGCCTCCTCCTCTTCACTTACATTAGTGGGTCTGTAGCATACCCCTACAATAAATTTCCTGGACTCTTTAAAATTGGTGAAGAACTCCACCCATAAGGCTTCTGCCCCCTCATTTGCTAGCATAACTTCCTCCTTTATAAAAGCTTATAAATCCTGCTTAACAAACAGACATATCCCTCCTTATTTTCTATTCACGCTGTCCCTCCAAAATATAGCCGCTGATATGAACTGCCCAGTCATGTGACTCATTCAGCCATGTTTCGGCCACACCAATCACATCATATTTTCCAGCACCAGCACCTCCAGCTCTCCCATTTTACCAGTTAAGGTGGCCACAGATGTAGGAATCTGCTCGTTTGGTGATGTCACCAAACAAGCAGATCTCTCCCCGATATGCCCACTTTGAAGTGGGCGAAATCAGGCTGATCAGACCGTGGGCCCTAGGGCCCAATGATCAGATTATAATGCATACGAAACGGGTGGTCGGATCGCAGCACTGCACAGATGCGGCTGCGATCCGACGGGATTTTTTAACCTGCCCGATCGAGATCTGGCCGAGTTTCGGCCAGATATCAATCGTGGAAGCCCGTCGGATGGCCCCACACACGTGCCAATAAGTAACGCTCATTCACCAGAGCAAAAATTTTCCTGCTGTTAGAGTGTGAAGCAGCGCTAGTGTACCTCTACGTCGCTAGCGAAGGGGCACCTGTGCTTGTTATTTTTGTTGTTTTGGTTGACTAAAAGTTGCTTATGTGTACATGGACAAATAAAGAATCATTTTGTGTCTGATTTAATACATTCTCACTGAAAATATTTTCTGTGTGTTCTTCATTTAATGGTGATTAAGCAAGCATATTTATGTGTACTGTATAGTATTAATTACACAATGTATCTTTTAAATTACAAGCAGAAAATATGTTTATGCATTCTTGCAACATTTATGTATTTATTTAGTCTATTATACAGGGCTAGTACACTTATAACGGTTTCCCATGGACTAAGTTAGACTTAAAAGTAGATGCTCATAAAAAACGATAGGACCAGCACTCCATGGGGCAGAATAGATCAATCAAATCGAATAGATCGAATAAAAATCTATTTGACTATTCGAATTTCGAATTACTTCCCCTTTAAAAAATTATTCGATTGCCTACTTCGCCAGGTTCAAAGCGAAGTGCTTTGTGGGAATTTTGATCGAATAGCAAATATTCGATCGAATGGTTAAAATTGTTTGAATCGATAGATATTTGCTATTCGATCATTTGACCAATCGAATAGCGGTAAAATCCTTTGAATTCGATATTCGAATTTGAATTCGATTTTACTTCTGCTCTTTTCATATGGTCAAATTTCGAATTTTCTTAAATTCGAAATTCGACCAATGATAAATCTGCCCCCCCATGTCTTGTGAGAGAAACACACTGATTATTCACAATACAAGGAGTGCTGGTCCTTCCGTTAATATATACAAGAATCATTGGCCATTGCACCCTGCAATTGTTTCAAATCCAGTAAGAGTGCAGAGACTTTCTCAAAGTGCCCACACAAATGAACAGCACTTTGAGAAAGGCTAGAGTGCTAGCCGAAATGTTAGGTGTTTTTTGTCACTAATAAATATAACTAACTTTTGGTAAGTCCTGAGAGTGCAAGCTTTTTCTTTTCTATTGTTCATTATCTAAATACATTGGCTTTATGCACCCAGGCAAAGTTTACCTAAATACGAGCGTGCTGGCTTTTTGGACTTATATATATACACACAAACTACTGGTGCACACACAGACTGTCCATCAAAGCCTGGGTGCTGGTTAAACAATTTGTAAATATTAGCACGCTTAACCAAAAAAGCACTACACAGGACTTTTAAGTGCAAAAACTTATTCCGTTGAAAGAATAAATGGAATACATTTCTGCACTTAAAA
>CM044442.1:69960222-69971403 GCA_024363595.1 Xenopus borealis
ATATATATATATACTGTATATATATACACAAATACAAAGGTCCTCTGCACTCACCCCATTAAACCCATTGTCAACATGGCTTGGATAGAATATCACCGTTCAAAACATTTGCTGTATACAAAATGAATTGTCATTATCAATATATTTAAAACATTGAGACATTTTGTGTATACAGCTACTAAAAAATGCCTTTCACTTTAAACAAAACAGTGATTGTTTGTCCATATATCGCAATATATTTAAGCTGGTCAGCAACGTAAAACTTGCTCCCTTTTGTAAAATGTATAATGAAGCAATAGAATTCTTAATGAATCAGATGAAATTGAGCGTAGGACTGGCCAGATATGGGATGACTTTGACGTAGTTGGCCATCTTAAATATATTGCAATATATGTACAGATGCAGTCACTTTGGATGGTGAGTTTAATGCGTCGCGACTTAACTCATTTTTCTCATTTATCCCACTTATCACATAATATTGTGTCACAGCATCCCATCCAATTAAAGAGTTCACCATTGAAAACAATGGAGCTTTGGTATGCTAATGAAAAGGTTAAATGCATTAAATGAGTTAAGATAACTTTAGATAACACAGTTTCTTCAATTAATGCTGAGTCACGACGCATTTAACTTACAAATCCAAGTGACTCTATCTGTACAAACGATCCCTGTTTCTTTTTTTTTTCTTTTTTTTTAAAGGATAAGGCATTTTTTAATAGCTCAATGCACAAAATGTCTCAATGTTTTTAATATATTGATAATGACAATGCAATATATTGCATCCAAGCCATGTTGTTCTTCATAAGGAAAGTAAATATGATTTTGGATGCAGTTTGTGGTGTCCCTACTTTATAGGAATCCCTTCCGAATAAAACAAATTACAAGGCCAACCTTTTAGATTCAAGGAGTAGAACGCAGAATGCAGAGTAAATCTGTGGAGTGCCCTAATGGGCAATATTGTGATAGCAAATTCCATTAACGCCTTAAGAGTGGCTTGGATGTCTTCTTGGACTGTCATAATATCAAGGGTTCAATCAAGGGTACAATCATCTCATGGTATGCAGTTAGTTTTGTGTGTCTGTATGTATGTTCTCCGGTATATGTGTTTGTGTCTGTTTATTAGATCATTTTCTTTTTTAATCCTAAATTAACTAACAATTGAAGAGCACAATACAGAAAATAAAAATGCTTCACTTTATGAATGGGTATGAAATCCAAATACAACAGTGGTCGGTCTGGTATTATTGACAAAACAAAGTGTTCTCAGCATACCAGGATAGCTCAATACTGTTCTGGAAAGTTCATGACCCTTATAACCATTAGCTAATAACTTTTATAGCTTGCAAAATCTACAGAAAAACACTGCAAGGATAGTTTATAAAGTGACACTGACATTCCTTAAAACAGCTAAAGAACATGCCAGCATCAATATAAATGACCTAAGTGAACTTAATAATTAGAGGAAACATTAATTAAATACAATTTTTTATAGTTAACAATCTCGAGAAACACCTGGTGCCATGGGGTTATTCTAGATTATGTCCTGTCCTTCACTCCTCAGATCCAGTCACTTATTATATCATGTCACTTCCACCTAAGGATCATATAAAAAAATGCAATTATTTCTCCCAACCTTTCTGCTTTCAAGAAATCTCTTTGAACACACTTCTCGGGAGGGTGTTCAGAAGAAACTTGAACATGTGAAATTAAAGAAAGGTCCAAGAAAGGTCCCTAATGATTTTCATCCCAAGTTAATACATACACTTAGTTTGTGATTGCCAAAAACACTTTGCTTAATTTTTCAAGATTCTTTGAGGTCTGGCATGGTGCTAGAAAATGTTAAATCAATGATGTGGTGCCATATTTAAAAAAGTATCTCACTCAACTCAAAAACTAAAGGCCTGATAGCATGACATTGGTTGTGGGATTAGTTTTTTTTTGGGGGGGTGTTAATAAAGAATTAAACTCTGGAATACACAGAAATGGGATCCATTATCCAAAAACTCATTATACAGAAAGCTTAGAATTATGAGAAGGCCATCTTCCGGAAACTCCATTTTAATCAAATTCACATTTTAAAAAAATTATTGCTTTCTCTCTAAAATAATAATAGTACCATTTACTTAATCCCAACTAAGATATAATAAATCTTTATTAGAGGAAAAACAATCCTATTTGGTTTAATTAATCTTTAGAGGAATTATGGGGGAATGTAATAAAAATTGTAAAGAGAACACATTTGCACACAAATAAGAATTCAAATTTGCATGTCACAATGTAATATTCTTCATTAGGCTTTGATTGCATTGTGAATCTTAATTGCACATTGCGAACATTTAAGACCTTCTTGAAGGTGACGTAAACTGTTGAAGCAAACATAAAAGCTTTTTCATTAAGAAGTTTTATTACATACAGATGCAGCCACTTGGATTTGTTAGTTAAATGCGTCATGACTCAGGGTTAATTGAAGAAACTGTGTTATCTAAAGTTATCTTACCTCATTTGATGCATTTAACCTTTTCATTAGCATACCAAAGCACCATTGTTTTCAATGCTGAACTCTTTAATTGGATGGGATGCTGTGACACAATATTCTGTGCTAAGTGGGATAAATGGGATAGATGAGTTAAGTTATTCTGTGTCAAATGCACAATCCAAAGTGGCTTCATCTGTACACTGCACACTATCATAAACTATAAAGTTCGTAAAAGCTGTCATATCCTATTCCATCCCTCCTGTGAGGGGCAAAGGTTCCCCAAAGGAAAAATTGTTCACATTGTGAATACATCATAAGCGATTTTTCAATTAGCAACCAATATTACAATCCTCCTTTAAAGTATGGAGATCCTAGGTCAAAAACATTCTGGAAAACAGGTTCCATATACAGATGAAGCCAAATTGGATTGTGTGTTTGACACAGAATAACTAAACTCATACTTCACACTTTTCTCATTTAACACAGAAAATTGCATCACAGCATCCCATCTAATTAAAGTGTTCATCATTGTGAACAATGGTGCTTTGGTATGCTAATGAAAAGGTTAAATGCATTAAATGAGTTAAGATAACTTTAGATAACACGGTTTCTTCAATTAGCCCTGCGTCACGACGCATTTAACGCACAAATCCAAGTGGCTGCATCTGGACCTATTCGATCAAATAAAAATAGTTTGAATGCATTGTTCGATTTGAACGATTTTACCCAAAAAAAAATAGATTTTCCAAAAATTACAAAAACTCTCCTTAAAGGTTCCAGGAGCTCCCTCATAGGCTAAAATAGCAATTCAGCAGGTTTAAGGTGGTGAATGGTCGAATTCGTAATTTTTAAAAAGGCAGTACTTCGATTTTCGAATGGTCGTATTTTAAAATTCAATTCAAATCTTTTTTCAATTCGAATCGAATTTTGGCCTATTTGATTTCAAAGTACCCAAAAATTACTTTGAAATTCAAATTTTTATTTCAAAATGTTTTATTAGAAACAGTGTGCATTGCATCTTGTCAATATTATTATTTTTGTCATCGATTGATACATATAGTAATCATGACAGTTTGTTTACAGGTACAGTATGACATTCATTTGTTTACAATCATGTTGTTTTATGTCTCTGAAATCAATAAAACATTTATAATGTCATTATAATTGTGATTTATAAATTGTGCACTTTTTGTGATATTTAGTTTTAAATGTAGATATGCAAAACAAACTAAGGAATGTTAGGGGAAGGATAAGAAAATAATAATGGGGGTTTAATGGGGATTAATATATATGATCCAGAAAAAAATAAGACACAAACACCGGTTGGTAAGCATTTTTATTTAAAAAAAACAGTGTTGCAACCCTAAGATGGATGGTCTTAGAGGAAATACGCCTTCCACAAAGAGGAGGTGATAGAAAACATCTTTTACTACAAAGGGAAACCTGGTGGATAAATAAAATGGAAACTGTGGAACCACTGGTATGAATGAAGCTTTATCATATAAATGTTTTCTTTAACTCATGATTTTCCTTTCTTACAGAAATATACTGGACAATATATACATCATACTAGAGATCATTGATTAAATGGACAGTTACTGTTTGAACACTCCTGCGGTAGGATACAATTTATATGTATACAATTGTGGATAACAATGTAACACTTAAGTATGTAATAAGTAACATTTCTAATTGATACTGGAATATTGCAAGATTTGGGTGTATTCTGTAAGTAGGCCACAGTACTTAATTTTGTATTCAGTTACTCTATGCACTTGGCCACACAGTGGAGCTTGTGACGCTTGTTGCTTTGGTGTTGGTTTTAAATAATTGTGTTGCTGTGTCATTTGGATATATGCACCTGATGAAGGTGAGTGCGCCGAAACATGTTGTGCATGTTTTTCTGCAAAAATACACACAAGATGATTTAAGAAGCATAACACAAGCTCTCCAGGTGATTTGTTTTATTATGATTTGCAACTTTGGCATCCTTACACGGGGGCTGCAGCCTGTTGATGAGCAGAGATGCAAGGTATTTGGAATATTTGGACAACCTATATTTATTGAAATGAGGAAGGGGTCACTGTTAAAAGCAGAGAGAGATAGATTTTTATTAAAGACTAGATGCAGAAAGTGTCCATCCTTATGAGTAGGGGTGTTTAGTCACTCAAAGTAGGAAGTTAGATGAATAAACGAAAGGGCCAGGGCTGTGAGGCATCATTGATATGGAAGTTAAAATCACCAATTTCCTATAGATTTAGCAGTTCTAAGAATCTTTCCAAATTCCTGTCAAAATTTAAAAACAATCTATCTACCCTAAATCACAATGAAAGGGCAAAAAGTTCCACACATAATAAGGCCATATGTAAATCTTCCTGAAGCAACGTACTAGTGTGTTTTGATTCATCACTCACTGTTTACCTTCATTATGCTTTATATTGATTTATATGAATTTTCATTGTTTTGTTCAATTACCTTCATTAAATAAATAAAAAAAAGATTCCTCCTCTCTACTGGATCTCCATGTAGAACTCCTTCAGTTTACTAAACAGTTATGAAGACCTGGGATGTCAGAAAACCATCATCTAGTGTTAAGCATAGTCCCTAATATTTATATATGTAATGTTCGATAGATTACACATAGTGGGACAATTAACTCTAGTATAGCATGTTCAAGGGCCAGATTATACTATGGAGCCCTTGAGCAGACTGGAGGCCATAGAACCTCTTTGGAGGGCCACATTTCACCTGCAGGTATCCAGTTGGACAACCCTGGTTTATATCATTGATGAGTGTCGAGAGCTTCAGTTGAATGTTCTATGATCAGTCAAACCGTTCATTCACTGTCTGGACATTTCTTGCAGGGGTCTGGGAGTGCTGTTAGTTAAACTATTGAGGAAAATAAAATTGCATAATGTGTGAATAGCGGATACAAATGCAAAACTACAGAATTAAAGAAAAAAAAAATCTAAATATGCCCCTGACTTGAGTTATACCAACTAGCTAGCAGTCTTTATTTTTTAAAACCAGTGAATTATGCCAAGTCATTTTTGTGGATATTCTTACTAGACAGATGCTGTTGCCTCCTTCCAAAAGCCAGGGAACTTAAATGCATAAGTGGGAGTGCATGTTCACCTTGGGCATATACAGTAAAATGTATTATTAAATACAAAACCATTATGATACTGTACAAGCCACAGAGGGTTAAAAATGCTTATGTGGCACTGAACTGTTTCTCAGCCTGTGATCCAATGGTGTAACTACCAGGGAAGCAGGGGGTGCAATTGCGCCAGGGCCCGCTCCCTCTCAGGGGCCCACCAGAGAGGCTAGGAGAACTCCAATGTGCAAATCATATGGGGAGAGCCCGATAGGGAGGCCCAGGTGCCAATTCTGCACCAGGGCCCACCAACGAGTAGTTACGCCACTGCTGTGATCCCCTTGCATCTGCTATCTTCTTTGCCTGTAGACACTGCACAGGTCTGAGTAGAGAAATGGAGCAGATTTTTGCATGAATATAGTTGCAATGTGGCAGAAGTAAGTGGTGTTTGAGATAGGGCTTTGACTAATTAAAAGATTGTGCTTGTTATCTATTGATAATACTTTTTATCAGGCATAGAGTGCATTTTATTTCCAGTGGAAACACAATTCTTACACTTTAAATGGTAGATATGTGTACCTTACAAAGCAGTGTTGCTCTTACTACACTACAAGTCCTAGATTTTCCAGTAAATAATGAAGAGTTAAAGCTGGATAGGAGTTGTAGTCCAACATTCACAGACATGGACTCTCAAAAGTGTGCTCTATGTGAGCTCAAGGAGTATTCTGTTTTCTGCAGCATTGCTTTTCCATAGTAAGAGTAAAGGGAGATGATTAGGTTATCTCATAGAGCCACTATTGTGAATAAGTCTTTTTTCTTGCAAGATGCAGCACATCATTTTTTTCCCACAACAATGTTTTTCACTCATTGAAGTCTATGGGAATATTTTTTTAGGTGAAATGAGGAAAAAAATATTGCTCATCACTACGCACCAATAACATCATACTGAACAATATTCAGTGCATCTATCGTGGGAGACGAGCTGAACCAATATTGGCAGAAGCCTTTCATATAGGGCGACTTGTCTATCAGGCTGGCCTGAAAATTTTGATCAGGCCCCTTCGAAGGCATCCCAACATCGGCCACTGTTAGTGCTGAATTGTCAGACACAGGTGAAATAGAAAAGAAACGATCAATGGTCACAGGAAATATTGTAACCTTAAATCTTCTTGATGGTTTTGTAACCTCTCCCTGCTGCACACTCGGCTTTACCCACCTCATTGACCTCCAGTGTTCCCAACTAATTAATTAAAGGACTTTATAAGCTTGCTTCCTGCAATCACAGGTGTGCGATCATTGAAGCTCCCAAGCCTGATCCAGCCTGTTACCTTGTGGCTCCTGCTTGACCCCTGCCTGGTTTCCTGTTTGCTCCTGCCCTAACTTCTGTTCCTTGTTCCAGAGTTTCTAATCCTTGGATAGTTCCTGTGCCCTGTTCATGATCCTTCCCTGATTACCATTGACCTCCTGGTACTGACCTTGCTTTATTTTCTGGACTACTCTGGGCCTTCACCCTGCCCCTGACCTCAGCCTTCTTATTGGACTCTCCTTGTGAGCTGCCTGCCAATTTCTGTTACAAGTTTATCAGACTCTCCTTGTTTGCCACCTGCCTCTGTTCCTTGGCCTGGTAAATAATGTGTATTTCATGAATCTTGCATCAAACTGCTGTATATGTTTACATTAATAAATCACCATACTCATATAACATGTCATCTGCCTTTCATCAAGCCTCACTTTGGTGTTAGCCACATTACACAGTTAATAGGCTCCTACCTGCCAGCCTCTCACCTGTGGTCAACCATTTAAACCAAACTAGAAAATAATTCCTGAACAGAGGCCTGTGACACTACAATCCTGATGACATTCTTACCCCCTGTGGTTTAACACTTCCAGTCATGTTTACTGAAAATTAACATACAATACATATTTAGACTGCACTTTTCTGCCCACATTTAAGGTTGGGTGCAAGGGCCACATCCAGGTATACAAAATTTCCTTTAGTAAGTTTTAGGACAGCAGCTTAATGCAACATTTTGAGCGGTATTCCACTCTTTGTCAAGCATAAAAAAAACAGACCTTAAATGCCGTGAGGCACAGTGCCCCCTGGTATCATCACACATATTTTTACAAGATACATTGTACAAATAACCCCTTCTTGTTACATAAGTATCAAAAATGTCCAAATACTTTTCTGCAGTCTGCAGATTTTAACTATAACTATATATAGCATCAAAAAGGACAACTTTTTTTTCTGAAATATGTCCGATATAAGTTCTAACCAAATCTCAAGGGAAGAATTTAAAAGTATCCATGTAGCAACATATGAGAAAAATAAAACCAACTTACAATTAAAAATTATTTCACAATAAATGGATTAATATCCTATTCATGGTTTAGACTGTGTGGGGCCATAGTACCCAATTTCCTTATCCACTATGCTTCTCTACTTAATAATTATTACGGTCTCCCCCCCTTCTTGGGACTGTATCTAGGATTTGAAAACATATTTGACTTATAGGCTGATTTACTAAGGGTCAA
The DNA here is from genome assembly GCA_024363595.1 of Xenopus borealis. Taxonomy (NCBI): domain Eukaryota; kingdom Metazoa; phylum Chordata; class Amphibia; order Anura; family Pipidae; genus Xenopus; species Xenopus borealis. The sequence goes on from CM044442.1 coordinate 69,968,331, forward strand.
AGTGAATACCATTCGATGCAGGTCTGGGATCCCTTATCCAGAAACCTGTTATCCAGAAAGCACTGAATTATGAAATGGTTGTCTCAGACTCCAATATAAGCAAATAATTCAAATTTTTAAAAAAATTATATATTTCCTTTTTCTCTGTAAAATTAGAGTACCTTGTATTTTGTAATAATTGGAGTTTTTTCAATAATGGCTCAGGGTAATACTTTGCTACAGAACTATTTAAAACTATAACACAAAGAACTGTTTTTAGACTGATGTCATATGTTGAACCCAATATAACATACAAGACATCTTTATAATCTATAATCCCGTATAATGAAGCTTTGTGCAAGATAAATCATAACTAATCAACTCGATGATTTAATACTTGTTCTTTATTCTTACTCTGGATATTCTCATATGTATTATCAAATATTTTTATGATTTCTTTAATCTTTTTTTATGTAGCTAGGGGCACAATATGCTATTCAGCTACTAGATAGCAAGATAAGATCTCTGCTTGGCATGTGATTGTTGGGAGTCTGGCCAGATCTGGATGAGAGCATGGGAAGCAGGCTCTGTTATTAACCAAATCATTATATCTTCTTTATAGACTCACTAAATGAGCTCATTATAAAGTCTAGAAAAACTGGGGATCTCTGTCCAGTTAGTTGGGATTTCACCTGTGGGGTTAACACGTGCAGCCACAGGACCTTTCAGAACCGTTTGAGGGGCTTCAATCTCTCAGTCCATAGAGCAGATAGGAGGGCTTGCATACTTTGCTCATTCGGTAATGTATTTCTTTTTAATTCTATGTATGTGATAAATTTTTGCTCATAACAGCCATTGTGTTTTGAGTATTTGCAAGAGACTCATAAAACCTCCAGTAACACATACTTGATCCAAACAAAGATATAATAAAGCCTTATTGGAAACAAAACCATTGTGTTTGTTTCATTTAATGTTTACATGATTTTCTAGTAGACTTAAGGTATAAAGATCCAGATTATACAACAATCCATTATCCAGAAAAGCCCAGGTATGAGCATTCTGGATAAGAGGTCCCATACCTATACACACGTTCCATAGTAATAATCAAATCAATTACACTGAGAGATTATAACAAACTGTACAATACAGCACTAAATTTAAAAGTCTTGATTTTCAGTTTTACCTAACAGTGTATGTTATATGTTAAATCACTTTATGCGCTAAATAGAAAATACCTCTAAAAATATGTTCTTTTTACAGAAATACAATTATTCTAAATAAAAAATACCCAATATTACAAATCATATAGTTCACCAAAATCAATGTACTGCATATGGCTTGATTCCTTTTCCTCATTGCCAGATGGCTACGGAAAAACAAAGAATTGACAAGGACTTTGTAAATAAATAAACATATGAAAAATGTATTTTAAAAGAAGTATTATGGATGCTTTCTGTAAGAAGTTAGAAGGCGCCCCACACACAAAGCAAAGTTTACAACTAAGCCAACTGGGCTCCCTAGGCAGCCGGACTGCCCACCTCACTCCCACCCCATGCTTGCATTCCTGATGATATGGTGGTACTAGGAGAAAGAAACTATAATTAGTGAATGGTGGGAGGACAAATACCAGGTCTACAGAAGAGGTACATGTCTTGCACCCCACTCCCACCATTGCACCTTAGCCATGTATCTCTGCTGCTTACACCTAGTTCCGGTCCTGCTTCATTTCTCTATAATGTCTAAATTTCTTTGAATGATGCTTGAATGATCTTATTCATCTGAGATGAGTGAGATTAGTGTGCAGTATTGTTTTGTGCCAGAACACATGGGCATGAGGTGCTTTGAACTGTAACATGAATCAAAAAACATTTATCTGCTGTGGGTCACTTACTACTGATGTCATTTTGCTTCATTGTGTTAGCGAAAACTACTCATACAAGAAAATGTGTGTTGAGCATGGTAGCATCTTTTCATTGCATACATACCTTAAATGAAAAGAGGAAACCCATGGACATTATCTATTATCTCAATTTAAGAGGAACCTAAATAACATCTTACCTTTTAAGATGCTAACATCAAAAATATATTTTCAGTCAATGTAGTAGCACAGATTTAATTCTTGAAATAGTTATGTAAATGTATTTCTAATATATTCTTATGTGATTTTTAAAAAGTAACAAAAGTAAAGTCACATTATATACATTTAAATTATATTCCAGAAGGACCGGTACTAGTTTAACTGACATCCAAGAAATAACTTTCATGTACACTATTTAGCCAATTGGCATAAAGTCTGAACTTGATGTTTTTCCCAGAAAATCCAGTTCAGAAAACCCGATGTTCCATCTGGTTCTCTTCTAGTCAGAAAATATCAAATAGTATTGTAATTGTCTTTGGTTTCAAGTTGTTGGCATTGCTTTGCAAGCACTCTTGTTTTGTCAAATAATAATTTTGTATAATAATTGAGCATATATAAACATGCCTTTGCTAATCATCCTGCTATAAAAACTGATTTGGCTTAGAGAGAAAAAAGCTATTTACAGTTCATAGTATATGTTATGTCTTATTTTCAGTTATTCTTGCTCTAAACATTGTGATTTTGCAAACATCTCTAATAACATAAGGTCAAAGCAAACTCGGGCTTAAAGCTGATCTATAAATAATTGTTGCAAATTTATTAATGCATGCAAACTGAGCTGGCATTAATCTACATTTATATTGACAGTTGAGGGCGCACTTCACTAATTAAGCACATTAAGATTTAATTTTTTAGCTATCAAAGCATTCCTGCAATCTCTTCTCACAAAGACATTTTATATTTCTTACATCAGTGAATAACTTTAAAAAAACCTTAACACAGTTTGGTCATAAACTTTTTTTATCAGACACCTTAAAGACTATTTGCCCTAAATTCAATGTTGAAGCTACAGTAATACGTAGAAAAATGTTCCAATATAATCATACTAAACATATAGGGGCACATTTACTAAGATCGGGTGAAGGATTTGAATTTTTTTTTTGGCTACTTCGACCATCGAATTTGCTAAATTCAATCGAGTCGAATGAATTGATCAATTCGAATAAAAAAAACGTT
>CM044442.1:69971750-70003890 GCA_024363595.1 Xenopus borealis
ATAAAACAAACCATAAAAATAAATCCTTGCCCACTGGGTGCTACCTTCACTTTGAAGTGTCCCCTCCCTATACTGGGCCCCTTGTGGACTACCAGTCAAAACATAGGTTGGGGTCACCCCTGTACTCATAGCTTTGAGGGAATTTCTCAGCCTCCTGGCTTTTCCTCAATGTACCACACAGACAACAAAATCAGGCTCTTACTCACAGCCACCGGCTCCCTCTGCTTCTTGCAGTAGCAGGCAACACCCCAAGCTCTGGGAGTTCCTAACACAGCCAGGTCTCCTACCTGCTGTGCCCCACTGAGAGACATACTCTCCCAATTAAGTTTTAATAGCCTTTCCACAGGACAGCTTTCCTGTGGAAAGTGAGCTCCAATCTCTGGACTGACTCTGCAGAATGGAGTACCTGGCTACTAAACTTAAACAGAGAATCTGTTCTCTGTTTAATGACAACTCCCTTCCTGGAGACTATCTTAGCACATGGGAAGAATTACCTTTTTTCACCTTTTCCCAGTCACTCTAACACAATATGTATATGTAATTACACACAATTATACCTTATTACCTTATATTTTATATTTTGCTTTCAGTTTTTATTTATCTTTCAATAACGTTAGCAAAATCTAGTATTTAAATCTTATAAAATAATTGGTCACCCTAAAACAAATCCTAACTAGAAATATTACTAAATTATTGCAGAGAGCACTTTACTGTTTTTACCAAATGTGCTGTATAATATCTGGCAGTTGAGCCCAATCTTGCTGCTTCTGAGGCAAGTACCTCCTGTTTCATATACCTGTTACATTTAATAACTGTACTTAACCTGAAAATGTATTATTAATTAATTATTATTAGTGATGGGCGAATTTATTCGCCTAGGTCGAATTCGCGGCGAATTCGCGAAAACGACGCGACGCGCGGCAAAGTTGACGCGACGCGTGACAAAATCGGCCCGCGACTCGTTTCGCTAATTTTTCGCCGATTCGTGAATTTCTCTAGAAATTCGCAAATCTCTAGGCGAAGCGAATCGCGGGAGATTCGCCCATCACTAATTATTATTTAGTGCACAGTGATAATTTATAGTGATGAAGTAAATGGTGTATGAACAAAAAGTGCATAATAAAAACAAACTATTAATTGTAGGTGTTACATATTGGTGATATTGATTATTTCAATTATGTATTTGGGAAAGATATACTGAACCCTATATAACAAATTAAGCATTATTATTTGTTATTAATTATGTCCCATTTCATAATGAAATCAACATTCTTACTGTTCTCAAAGTTGCACACCACTGAATGTTTATATTTTAAGTGATTGCTTACAGCTTAACAACAATTTTTTTTTTCAAATGAATTTCAAGTTAGAGTAAGCTTTTTCATTGTATACTTTGTAAACCAGGCACTTTTTATATCAGCACATATCTTTCATCCTCTTATTACTTTATATAAGAATTATTTCAATTCATTTTCAGACCTGAAGAATTATATCTAATAATAGAGACAAGGTTGAAGCTTCAGAAATAGCCCTTTTTATTGTTGAGTATTTTATACAGCTGAAGGTCAGCACCACTGAATCCTAATATATAAAATTAAGTACCATTCAGATGATGCTTTTGATAATCCGTGTCATTTGGAGAAGATGATTTATGATGAGTTTTTCTCCAGGTAAATTGTAGAAAAGTGTTTAAATTTGTTTTTCTACCACATCCATCTTACAATGGTCAGAAATTAGGGGCCATTATAAGAAAAATCATGACCACTATTCCCTTAGCAGTTTACATCTTTGAAACTCATTTTACTGTTTTGCAAGTATCATTGATTTACAGGAAAGAAAAAGTAATATTCCAGAGAAGAGAAAGAAATTGAGTGAAAGTGTAATTTTCAATGTTAGTAATATATTTGGAACTACTGTAAGACAAAATGTAATGCTCAATTGTAATTGTCAGTTTTAATACAATTCCCCCTATGTTTTAAAGGCTACTTTAAAGATCAATAGATAGATTCTTGAGAGACGGATTAAACTGGACTAGAAGAAGGAATGATTAAGAAAGATTTTTGTTTCTAGTCTATTTCAAAAGTTTATTAATCAGTTTTCACCAATGTGACAGGTATGTAAGACAGATATTTTAAACAATAATAATATTTGTATCTTTATCATCAAAGGTTCTTATTGCCAATTGGTTAATGTGGTACAGTTATGGGACCTGTTATTCGGAAACCCGTTATCCAGAATGCTCTGAATTACAGATTTTTTTTTGTAATAATAAAACAGTAGCTTGTACTTGATCCAAACTAAGATATAATTAATACTTATTAGAAGCAAAACCAGCCTATTGGGTTTATTTAATGTTTAAATGATTTTCTAGTAGACTTATGGTATGAAGATCCAAATTACAGAAAGATCCGTGATCTGGAAAGCCCCAGGTCCCAAGAATTCTGGATAACCGACCCCATACCTGTATTGTTTTTATTTTATTAATAAAGACTATTCAGTAGAAACTTTTAAAGTACAATTGAAGCTTATTGAAATTTCCAAAAATACAGAAAATGTGGGAACTAAAACTACATTCAATCATAGCTATGATCCCCAAGAATTTTATGTTGATGCTGTTACGTAAATAAACTATACATGATGTTACAAACCTTATTGCCCATCATTATAACATAAAAACATATATCCACCATCAGGAGTAATGAGTAAAACATACATCAATCTCATCCATTCCTGAGTACTGGCAGTACTGAAGTGTAATAATTATTACCAATCCATATCATATACATGATTGGGGCTGCATAGGCTGTAGTATGGGTCCACATAGGTTAGAATATGATCTAATATATGATTTACATGAAATTTATGCAACTGTTACTTTATATATGAGGTACAGTAGGTACAGTAAGTACAGGGATTGCGCACCCATCTCAATAAATGAACAGTTGAGAAAGCCATACGTTGCTCAGTGTTTATTGGCACTCAAGGACAAAACTAGTTTTCAAGCCACATTTAACAAATTAAAATGTGGTTGTCTGTTCTTGACGGTTTATATTTCACTCTTATGAAAACTAAATGAAACTGATAGCTATTTTAAGGACAAAAGCAACAGCCGCAAAGTCAGTCAAACATCTAATCACCAGGGGATAATTGAATATACCATCTGCCAGAATATAAATCTGATGGTTTAAATCTTGAATCTGATTTTCCTCAGTAGTGAAAGATGTAATAGTGAGTCATTATAGCTGTTAACATGCTCTAAGGGTAATTTTCTGAAGTGCAAAATGGAAAATCCATTTTAAAAAAATCCCTTGGGCACATGTAAAAATCATAAAACACTTGGGAGACCATTTATCAGAAATCTCAAACTTTCCATCATGTTTTTCAGGCAAATTATGTCACCTTGGGAAGTATTACAGAGAATCTGAGAACCATTAAGCCATATTTATTTTTCATGTTCTTTGGAAAAATCCATAGTTCTAACAGTTGCCTCCTATGTTGCCTCCATTATTTTACCTTATTATTACAGTGAGCTAGCAGTGATTTTGTAAAAATATAATTTACTTCTAATTTACTTCTAAATTTTAATAACAATGTGCTTGCCAATATTATAACAAACATAAGGGCATTGTGGCAGAGCAATTGTCAGCAAATCTTTAGATGAAAACTGGGTTTTTTCAGCTGACAACAGAGTCTAGAAAAAAAACAAACAGGCAGTTTGTCATTAAATAGTTCAATAACACAGATCTATATTTAGTTAACAGTGTGTACAGTAACAGACGCCTGTGCATTCAAGACCCTTTCTTTCTTTATTTCTTTCTTTCTTTCTGTTTTTTATTTAGACTCTTCCTTGAAAGCAATTTGCCAATAGCCCTTTGTTTTATAAGCCGAATCCCCTAAGATATCAAAACAAAACTTTGTCATGAGAAAAAACATGCAGAAAAAAAAAAAAACACACAATTCACTTTAGTGTATTGTGTGTGGGGAAAACACCAGAAAATAAGGCTAATTGACTTCAATACATTTTGCATTGAAAACAGGACAGATTCACTCATCACTACTTACAGGCTTACAGAAAAATAAATAAATGATAGATAGAAGTGACACTGGAAGCTGAGGAGATAATAAGAGATGAAAATAAACAGAAGCCAAAAAAAGAAGCAATTTGAAATAATTCATTAAGACTATGTCTCTTAAAGCATGCAGCTAAAAGTCAGGAGGAGGAAATGAAAAGAAAGATACAGTAAGAGAAAAGTAAAAATGATAAACAATCGTAACAAATAGAAAATACGTTTTCAAACATGACAGTTCTAATAACAGGAACATTTCTGAATTTTCTTTATAATATTTTGTAGTCTGGATTTATAAGTAGGTCATACATAAATCTATGGCAAGATGTACTTTTATCCTAATGGGATTACGATTGCAGTTCGTCCATTGAAGTTATTTAAATTAGATATCCTAATTTACTTCATTTATAGAGAACATCCTCACTAGAGTCCTGGATTTTAGAGATTCAGTACAGATCGGTCTTCAATTGATTAACTAGCTTTTAGAAAGTACTGTAATAAAATCCAATTTGTGTTAATGGTTGTGAGAGCCAGAACTGCAATGCCATAAAGTATCAGAAGCAGTTTGCTATGTAACTAAGAGGCCTCACAGCAGCTAGCACACTGCATGATAGTTATTCTCGGACACAAATACTAATTAAAATAATTAAATATTCAGATAAAAACCAAAATAAAACTATAAAAAATATACAATAGAACTGTAATGGGTAAAAGCCCTGAGGTCAAAATAAATTATGCAAGTTACTATTATTGGTGTTAAATTGCACCAGTGCAGTTACCCATAGAAACAAATCAGTTAAATTGGATTTGCTTACTACAAATTAGAAAATGATAAATGAAATAACTTATGGATAACTCTGGTTAATTTAACTAGTTTGTATTTTCATTAGTCAAAACCAAAAATACTCTACATTAAATGTGCACTCCATACCACAAATCCTTAAAAACTCCTTTTGACTACCATAAACCTGGAAATATAGTAGATGTACATACAATTGCTGGTTAATAGCATGCTTTTGCATAAGAAATACCACAGCACAAAAAAATTGTTCCTGCCACTCCATATTATAATGCAAAAATGCACTTGTGACCCACCTCCACTTTGCAGAGTAACTTCACGAACTCGCAAAACTGGGCAGCAAACTGGAAAATGAGATTCCGTGTTGAGAAATGCAATTTTATGCACTTTGACAGAATATAATATAAATGCAGGGTATACACTAAGTGACAATATGTTAGGGGCTCAGGGGCGTAACTACTGGGGGAGGCTAGGGCCCGTACCCCCGCATGGCCACTCGGCAATCTTGCATCCACTGCAGCCAACTGGAGTCGTCTGTAGCAGCACAGAAATTTGTCACAGCCCGCCCCCACCTAGTTCCATTACTGTAGTGGCTTCCTTAACTAAGAAGGATTGGGGGAGGTTGTGAAGGGCTTTTGTGATACTAAAATCTGCCATTAGTATAGATATCGGCATATATGGTTTATATAAGTGTATTGGGGGGGGTGTCTCTGTGAATGTGTGTATGTGTGGATGCTGGTTTCTTTTCGAGGAGTTGAACTTGATGGACTGTTTTCTTTTTTAAACTTAAGTTAATTACGTAACAATAAAAAATTTGAATGTTGATAAATCAGCCCCTAATACATTGGTGTGTGTCACTATTTGGTGGCATATTTATTAAACCTCATATTTTTCTGGTTGAGTTTTAAAAGGCAAAAAATATGACTTTTTAGAGGGAAAAAAACTACACTTTTTTTAAAATTTATTATGCTTACTAGGCTGCTAAATATCTGAATCCAAAAATACTCCAGCTAAAACCTGTCAAAATCATATATAAGTTAATGGTAGATGGTTCCTTTAACAATTGAAATATGTTTAACACCTTCAGGATCTTGAGTAGTTTTTGGTTGTTTGTGCTGGTTTTTATTCTATAATGCAATAAAGTTTTTGGAGTGGCAATTTTGCCTTAACTTTTTATTGCACGGGATTTATCGAGAATTGTTATTGGTAAACTAAGGGCATTCAGGTCTGGGAGTTTGGATGATTTTTTTTACATAAAGTGAAAAAAGTTTTAGTAAATAACCCCTTTATGTCACCTCACAGCTGGCATAACTTATTAAAATCAATGGAAAAAGGCAAGTCATTATACTGTATGTATAACCTGTGCTAAGTGTCTTAATATAAACATACATCTTACAACTTTATTATAAATGTACCTATTAAACTATAGAATGAATAAAGCAATATTTGGTGAATTTTAGTGAATATAAATGTGTTCTTAAAAGGGTTGTTAACCTTCAAGTTAACTTTTAGTATAATGTAGAGAGTGATATTTCATTTTTTATTGTTTGTGGTTTTATAGTTATTTAGCTTTTTATTCAGCAGCTCTCTAGTTTGCAGTGTAGGCAATTTGGTTTCTAGGGAACAAACTACCCTAGCAACCCTGCATTGATTTGAATAAGAGACTGGAATATGAATAGGAGATGTACTGAATAGAATGATAAGTAATAAAAAGTGGCAATAACAATACATTTGAAGCCTTACAGAGCATTTGTTTTTAGATGGTGTCAGTGACCCCCACTTGAAAGCTGCATAGAAACAGAAGAAATTTGCAAATCATTAAAAAACTATGAAAAATAAATAATGAATACCAATAGAAAAGTTTCTTTGAATTGGCCCTTCTACAATATACTAAAAGTTAAGTTGAAGGTGAACCACCCCTTTAAAAGTTGTTTGAAAATGTTCTACAGTACGTTACTTATATGTATTAGTTGATTAACTTTAGTTAATATTTTCAAAATAAGACAAGTAGATAGATTTGTAGTATTAAATATTGTTAAATATTTGGTCGGGCAAACCGCTATCTCCAACAGTAGAAGCTGTACCTAGGTCCACTATAAATAACTTTCAAATATGCACAGCTTCATACTGAAAAATAGTGATGGGCGAAACGGGCGCGTTTCGCTTCGCCGAAAAATTCGCGAATTTCCAGAGAAATTTGTGAATTTTTCGCCGACTCGCGAAACGAGTCGCGCGTCGTTTTTGACGCGCGTCAAACGCGACGCGTCGTTTTTGACGCGCGTCGCATCGTTTCCGACGCGTCGCGTCATTTTCAGCGCGCGTCGCGTCGTTTTCGGGGCGTCGCGTCAAAAACGACGCGCGACTCGTTTTTGCACGGCAAATTTTTTTGGCGAATTTTTTTGGCAGCTTCGCGAATTTATTCGCCAGCGGCGAATCGCGGGAATTCACCGCGAATTCGCCCCTGGCGAATAAATTCGCCCATCACTACTGAAAAACATTTATTTGTGCAATCTCAGCAAAAAATAGAATTACAAACACATCTTTTTTACAACATCCACAGTGCAGTGTTACCCCTCTGTCTGCCTACATGTGTTAGCCACTCCCTCCTGACGCGTTTCGCTCTATTGGGAGCTTCATCAGAGGAGGTGTGGCTGTCAACAATCGTGTCCCTTAAATACCTCTCGGTATAATTTAGGCTGGTTCCCGGGCTAAAAAGTCCAGGGTTCCTCCTAAGTGAACTATTTGTGTTATTTTTTTGATATGCATATAAATACTCCACTAATAAGGCAAATAGTGACATAGTGCTACAATTAGAATATAAATATATCTATAAGTGTGTATAAATATTACTGCAAAATAATTTTTTTAAATTCATATCTATTACTAATCCCATTAGATTCATAATCAAAGTTCTATAGTGAGAGCGTAACTATACTTCACTCCAAATCTATATACAAGTTTACAGATTTATAAATATGTAAAAAAATGTGACCTAATCTATTGTGCATTAACATTAAAATATTATTTAAATATTATTTAAAACCATATATTAGTGATTAATTCCAAAGCGATGTAAGAAACGGTTTTAATTCAAAATGACTGTTCATTCCCTCAGGTAAAATAGTTCCCAATTTAAAAATCCAATTTGACTCCAATCTTAATAGTCTGGTAGTCAAATTGCCTCCACTGTTTTCATTTATACTATCTACGCCAAACATTTTAAATTTTTGAATTATCCCTCCATGAACTGCACCAAAATGTTTAAATATTGGATTATAATTATCTTTATTTTCAATACCTCTCAGATGTTCTCCCAATCTAATTTGTAATTGTCTTATCGTACGGCCAACATATAGGGCCCCACATTGGCATTGCACAACATATACAACTAATTTTGTATAGCAAGTGATTGTTTTTTTTATCTTAAATTCATGATTTCTTCCTTTATCCCAAAACTCAGTTACTTTTTTATTACTATTATTTCTGCACACCACACATTTTTACAGGGAAAAAACCTTTCAAATCCAGCCATGTTTTTTTCTTTTTCTGATTATTCTTTATTCGATTAGGGGCAACTTGACTGGCTATAGACTTAGCTTTCCTGCTGATCACTATTGGGGTTAAATTCAGAGCATGTATAGTTGGATATTCCAATTTTTGATACTTCTTTTCACTTCTTCATACTGTGCTCCATACTCTAGAATGCATCTAACATCTTGCTCTTGTTTATTGGGAATATTTGAGTTTCTTTTTTATATTATTGTTTTTCTTACCCTTTAATTTTTCAAATTTTTCCATTGCTTCTGTTATATCTTTCTTACTATATCCTCTACTTCTGAGTCTCTACATTCTTCTTTTGCCCGCTGTACAAAAACTTTTTTATCTGTGAAATTACGGTAAATTCTAGTAAATTGTGCATACGGAATAGATTTTACAGTATGCATGGGGTAAAAAGAGTCTTTACTCAGGATTGTATTTCCCGCTATTTCTTTCCTATATAGTTTGGATTTGATTTCTCCATTTTCTATATAGAAAGTCAAGTCCAAAAAATTTATGTTATTGACATAATATTGCATGGAAAATTTTATGTCATATGGGTTATCATTTACATAATTTAAGAAACCTTTCAAGTCCTGCTCTGGTCCACTCCATATCATGATGACATCGTCTATGTAGCGATATCATTTCACAATGTCACCATCATATGGATTGTCTGGCCCATAGATGTATTCCTCTTCCCACATTGCCATAAATAAGCCGGCATAGGAGGGCGCAAATTTTGTTCCCATAGCCGTACCTGTTATTTGGCGATATATTTGGCCATTAAAAGACATGATATTGTGTGACAAGATAAATTCTATGGCTTCTAATAAGAAGTCAATTTGTATTTGAGATTGCAAAAAGATTTTTAGAAATGTATTTACTGCCCTTAATCCATCCACATGATTTATTTGGTAGTATAAGGACTGTACATCTAAGGTTACCCAAATGTATTCTTGTTTCCAAGCAATAGTTTTTATTTTCTGAATGGCATCTTGACTATCTCTCAAATATGCTGGCATCAAAATCACCATCTCTTTTAGAAAATAGTCAACATACTCACTGAGACATTCACTTAAACTTCCTATCCCGGAGACAATCGGCCTACCGGGTGGTTTTGTGGCCTCTTTATCTACTTTTGGTAATGCATATAATGCCATAGTAGGATACTCACGCCATATAAAATTATATTCTGTTTCATCTATGACTCCCATTTCCTTTGCATATAGTAACATTTCCTTCATTTCTCTCTTATATATTTCCGTTGGGTTCTTCTTTAAGTTTTCATAAGTGGTTTCATCTTTAACGATTTCTTCCACCATATCTATATAATACTTTTTGTCCAATATAACTACTTTACCTCCTTTATCTGCCCTTTTTATACATATTTGATCATTTTTTTGCAATCTACTTAATGCACTCTTTTACTTATATGTAATATTACCTTTAAATCTGTAATTTAATGATTTATGTGAGAATATCTTAGCCAAATCAAATTCTATTGCCTTTTTGTACATTAAAATACCATGACCCGGAGGGCCATTTGGTTGAAAAATAGAATTTGGCTTTAGATTACTATGTATAAATAAATCATTTTTATCATCTTTATCTCTGATATCATTAAATTCCCCTTCTTTCTGACATTCTTCCATGAATTTAACAATTTCTTTTTCTTGTGCATCAAAATTTTGAATCAACATTTTCTCATCTGTAATACCTTCTGAGATATTTCTGTTTTTTTTATCCTCAAAAAATTTTTTTAATGAAATCTTTCTGATACATTTCTGCACATCCACATAGATATTAAAATGATTCATTTCCATAGTGGGGCAGAGATTTAGACCTTTTTTTAGAACATCAATTTCATCAGCATCCAGCACATATTTAGATAGGTTAAAAATTTGATCGTTATATGCATTACCCTGAGTACTTTCGACAGATTGATTTGTAACTGTTACATTGTTTACTTCATTTGCAACATTTGTTTCATTGTGGCTTTCAGCAAATTCATTTGTCACTGTTTCATTTTGACTTTCAACAAATTCATTTGTAACAATTTTCTTACTTATTTCATTTACAGAATCTACTTCATTATGATTAGTCAAGTGTGAAGGCGACATTAATTCATCATTTACCATTTCATCAGTGTTATCTTTTAAAAATACATCAATTTCATAATCACTAAATATTGATTTATCGTCCCCAATCATGTTATGCATAAACTTGTTATAGCCATTGCCGCTGGAGGGTAATCCCTGCAATCCTCGCAGTCTATCACCAGTCCTTGTGTGCTTTACAAAAACTGCTGGCATGCTCTCTATGCCTTGTTTCCCAACCTGGTCAGTAGTTTCTGTGCTATGACTCTATTTATGTTCATGAATATCCATAGCAGAAATATACCTGCTCATCAGCTCTGTGAGCTTGTAAAAGCATTTTGCTCCCTTTCTCATTACTCACCACTTCGAACGGGGGTTGGGTTGCCGCATTGATCTGCGCGGTTCTCAGTATTCGTTTGTGCCGTCTATTCCTCTTTCGACTTTGTATCGCTGGTTCAGACCGTGCGTCTTTCTGTTTGGCGTTAACCCCGATCCTCCGGGTATCGCATCTCCGATTGGCGGTGTCTCCGGTTCTCCTGATGATACGCCTCCGTATTGGCGCTGGTAGTCCCGGGTCCACCTTGCATTCTGGGTGTGAATTCCCCGCTGATATTTGCAGGTCCCTGTTGTCTTAAGTTCTCGCGGCTTTTCGTCCCTTCCATCATCTTTGTTTTCTAAAAAACTAGCAGAGCTGGAAAAAGAAGAGTCACTTGCACAGAAACAGTCTCATTCTTATATTTTCTATTGATGGCATTTCGATTTTTAAGTATTGTTTTATTGTAATAATATACTGTCCGTTCGGTTCTCCACCAATAAATATGACCTGTTCTGTAACAGATAGATTTATTTCTACTGTAAATCCAGCTATCATATGCATAAAATTTTATAGCAACAAACTAGTATAGATTATTAATAAAGCAGCATTTGCTACTTCTAGAACTTCTCATATATCCTTCCTCTATTTTGCAGTCACAGCTTACATGTTTGAATTGCCATGCTGACTTTTCCTTTGTACAGTCCGATGGTTATTTTGAAATAGTAATTACAGTTAGTTGTTTTGCAGTACTTTCAGTAGTATGTTTCATATCGGAAATTAAAATGACTGAGATTATTTAATTTTCTCAGTAGAACTAAGATGCTAAAAGAAAAAAAAATGAATGTGCTTCTGATGCTAGAAACTCCATTACTCAGGGCATATTACCTGAATATCATCATCAAAGTTTCTGAAATGAAAAGTTTTCCTTTATAGCATATTGCTATTTCACATTTGAACAAAAAATGTAGTTATGGAAAGAATGAAAACTCAATCATAGATCATTTGTATTATAAGAAATATCCTAAGCTAAACTTATAGATGCATCGATTTGCGAGGAACAACTGCTAAACAATTTGCCTGGATATAATTTGGTAATGCAGAGTTTAATGGTATTTAATGGTAAAGTACATTAGAAGGCATTATATAGTGAATAAAGTACCCCCTCTTGTAAAATATAAGGATATTATAAGTTACCAAGGAGTTTCATGACCATATAAAAACACAAGGCCGTAGGCCGAGTGTTTTTATACAGGTCATGGAACTCCGAGGTAACTTCTAATATCCTCATATTTTGCAACTGGGGGTACTTTATTTATTATAATACACAAGTTTCAGTGAGTCATGTGACAGAAATGACATCAGAACTTACCGTTTATAACTGATGACATCAGAACTCACCGTTTATAAGGATATAATTTACAAGATATTTACGGCTTTTGTGTATTATATGCAGATATCTGGGTATTTTTTCCAATAGAAATTATCAATGCACCAGAGGTCACCCCTTTAGACGAACAGAACTTTCATTTGAAGCAACATAGTTGGTTCTTCACAGTGAGGACAGTGAGGTTGTAGAATGCCCTGCCGAATGATATTGAAATGGTTGATTCTGATAATGCTTTTAAAGAGATATCGACATCTGAAATTAAACTCTTTTTTACATCTATTATAATATTGGCTTTGAAAGCTACTTCTAACTTTGCCATAAAGTATTTGCATGATGCTTTTACTTTACCTGTCTGATCCCCCATGTTCCTGTATGAGGGGGATGCCATATCTGTACAGCAGGAGTCCGTTAGCATTAGAAACTGTAACCAACAGGCTGAGATGGGACAGTCAGGTCTGCAAAATCAGAGAGTCAGGCTTAGGAACTTCAACTAACAATTATATACAAATACAAACCTCTCCGCAAAAAATGATCAACATTACCTATAGGTAACATTTAGGGGCAAATTTACAAAATTCACGTGAAGGATTCGAAGTTCGATCGAATACCGATCGTACGACTTTTTTCAGATATTCGAATATTCAAATTTGGCCTCTTCAATCATCGAATACCGAATTATCGAATGATCGGATATTCGATAATTCGATCATTCGATGATCGAAGGATTTACATTTTTTAAATCCTTCGAATGCCTACTTCGCCAGATTTAACCTACCGAATACCAATAGAAGCCTATGGGAACCCCCCATAGGCTTCTTTTGCGAAGTCCTGCTTGAATACCATTCGTACGATCAAACACCTCGATCGTACAAATTTTTCGGAGGCTCGAAGGAAAAAGTACGATTTTTTTGTGAAATCGAATGATCGGTATTTGATCGTAAGATTTCATAGAGAAATCGAATATCGAGCAAAAAGATAGCCTAAAACTATTCGATAAGCATTCGATAGTCGAATGCTTATCAAATTTTGAATAGATTCGTAGGATTTTTGGGTGAATTTTAGTAAATTTGCCCCTTAATGTACATTCATATTTTAAAATTAATTTTTAGTGTCAGTATCACTTTTAGGGGGAAATTCACTAAAGCTCGAAGCGTCTAATGCTAGCGCTAATTTGCCAGAGTGACGTCAATTCGTAACTTCTCAAATTTACTAACACCGACTCTGGTGAATTTTTGCTTGCGAAGTAGATAGACTAGCGCAACTTCGCACCCTTACGCCAGGCGAAGTTGCGAATTGACAAAGGATCGTAATTACGCAAATTCACTAAGATCAACATTTTCCTGAATGTTACCACTCACGCTAGACTTTACTTCGCCTGGTCAGACCTGGCGAAGTTCAATATAATAGATAGAAGTTTTAGAAAAAATTGGAAAATTTTTCTAAGTCTCAAAAAAACGCTGGCGTGTTTTACCATTCTAGGGTGATAGTCTGAAAAAGATTGGTTTTTTTTGGGAGGGTTAACCACCCCCCACTACATTTCCTAACTTGTGGCAACTCTACTATACAGGGGGCACATGTTTAGGGCAATAGGACAACTTTATTTTATTTATTAAAGGTTTCCTTGGCTTGTGTAGTGTAATGTAGTGGCTGTAACATATACTTCTATTATATGCTCAAGTTCACGCCGTATGCAAATTAGGCATCGCTAGCGTAAATGCGCTTTGCCTGGCGAACGAATGGTAGTGCTACTTCGTTTACATTTTCCGACCTTTGCACTTTAGTGAATGGCGAAAATTCGCCTGGCGAACGTTAGCAAAGCCAACGGTAGCAAATTTTCACTGCTTAGTGAATTTCCCCTTAGAACAGTTTAGATGATTTCTTGGACAAGCACAATATCATAGGCTATTGTGATACTAAAATATGCAATTAATAAAGATATTGGAATTGTAGGGAATTAGTGCAAAACCCTTGCACTTATCCCTGTAAGTCTGCTGTAAATTGCTACCAAGCAAACAGCTGTTCAGTAATCTCAGGAAAGCAGGTAGTGACCCAGCAGCTATTGAGTGGCTGGTCCAGAGAGCTGAGAGGCTCCACCAAAAGTGGACATTTGGATTGGGCTGGCACAGGGAAGCCATATACAGTGCCTGGATGGACAGAGAGCGGGAAACGAATCCAGCCTGATGGAGCAACCAGTCAGAGATTCCTATTTGAGCATCCAAAGTGGTTGTAGTCGCACTGTATGTCTAAATGTGAAGGACTTGCCTGAAGAGAAACTGTAAAACATCCCAAGAGAATTTGGAATGAGTATCCTGTTTAAAGGGACAATACTAGTGATGGGCGAATCTCCCCCGTTTCGCCGAAAAATTCGCGAAACGAGTCATGTTTTTGACGCGCGTCTTGTCGTTTCGTTTCCGACAAGTTTTTTTTTGCCGAATTTTTTTTTGCTGAATTTTCGCTGGCGTTTCACGAATTTATTCACCAGCGGCGAATCGCGGGAAAATTCGCCCATCACTAGACAATACCCTAAAGAAGCAAAGAGACAGAAGATACAGAGACTGTTTTATGGAAGGACATTAAAGGTCTTTGCCTTCTTTTAGTTAGGTAGATGTTAGCGCAAGTGATGTAGATAGTAAGGCCCCCTATTCCCACCTGGATAGGAATGCTATTTGTACTATTTGAACATTTTTTTTAGATAAAGAGTTATTCAGTTTAACCAATAATGTGTGTGCATTATTATTGTGTTCCTAGTGGGGCCTGTTGCTAATTTTATTATCTTATTTTTATCTGTGACCTCGTTTGTAAGACAACTTTAGCCCAACATTAAGTAAGTTTTGTCTGGGTAAGCTGTTGCAGTAACACCGGAGCATGATCTCTCGATGGTAGGTGAGGACTCACTACAGACGCACCTTTTGGTCCAAGCTTTATATAGACATCAGAAGACATTTAGTGGATGCACACAGATATGCCTTACGTGGTCTGGACCCTCCCTGGACATTGGAAGATATAGAAATTTTACTGACATATAAATTTATACATTTCTGCAAGATGTACAGTATTGCAAAATAAGACAGTTTACTGTTACCAATTGCCCGCAACCCCCCGAGCGTCTATGTCTGCTATTTTTCAGACATAATGGCGGAATTAGTTCTTAAGAAATACTTCTGCTCAGGGGCCAAAGAGACATTTGCTGACACTCTGGTTTTTGGCAACAGAATTTTAGCCTTTTATTATCACGCCCTTGTATAATTTATTCAGAGACCATTCTAGTCACCTTCCCTGTACCCTATCCTGCCTTGGGCCATTAGCATTATTGCATCAGGATGATAGGGGACTTAGGTATTTTATATTAAACTTTATTATTCTTACACTCTGACACATAACCATTCACCTGTCATCGGAATAGGTTGTTCTCATATACATGATTGTGGTCATATATCATCAGGCCACCCGTAGGTGCATTCCCAGATTCCACAAGGTGGAGGCACCAAGTACCCAGTCTCTTCCAATACCACTGCGGAATGGCTCAGGTTTGTCCCATGCCATCAGATAACCACCACATGTGTTGAGTAACACCAAAGAAGGGGTGTTGAAATGGTTACAGTACGTATAGTTTCCAGATGCAGCCAATTGGATTGGTGTGTTAAATGTGTTGTGACTCTAGGTTAATTGAAGAAACTGTGTTATCTAAAGTCATCTTAACTCATTTAATGCATTTAACCTTTTCATTAGCATACCAAAGCACCATTGTTTTCAATTTTAATTGGATGGGATGCTGTGACACAATATTCTGTGTTGAGTGGGAAAAATGTATATAGAGTTATCGGTGTGAATGTGTGTGTGTATCTGTGCTAATAGGGATGGGTGAATTTAACAAAAACATTTGCCACCAGCAACATTTTTTCTCCCATTGATGTCTATGGGCTCCATTTTAGAGGCGAAACGTGGTGAAAAAATATGCTCATCCCTGTTTGCGAAGTTCCATTTGGAGGGGTTGAACTTGATGGACTTTGGTCTTTTTAACCCAACTTGTCTACATAATGTGTCAAATATTGGTATGAATAGCAACAATAATATGTAAATCAGTTACCTGTGTAACTCTCTAAGTAAAAACCTCTTCAACATAGGTACTGATTTCCCTGCATCTGACTTCCCTTCTTCTGAGTCCCTTGTTCTTGACATCACACGTGCACTTCAACAAAACAGATTCCAGATACTAAAAAAGAAACATCATGGTAGTCACCAATATTTAGATAATTTGGAAAGTAAATAATAGTTGAACCTAAATTCCAACATGTTTTATGCAACAATGCTAATGTATACACTCTTTGAAACATACTGTAATTGCAGTGTACATGTAACTAGTAGCAAAAATATCTTATTGGAAACAAAGTGCAGTTTCTTATAGTCAAAGAAATAAAATCAATTATAGGTCAGCAGGAAACATATAACATCAGCTGTGAAAATTAAAGGTCTCAAAGGTCAGTATATACAGACTGAGTTTTAATTTAGTAACAAACTAAAAACCCATAAAATCCTCTAAAGTTAGGTTGTGTATACTACAGTTAACACAAAAATATTGTTTAGACACATTTTATTTTGTTCTCAGTAAAATGTACTGCAAGGATACCTCGTTGTCTGCTTATCTGTATACTGCTACATACACCACTCTATTGCAACAACTGTGTACTGCTTAGTCTGGCAATTCTGTCCATATCACTACTGTATCTGTTAACCCCAATAATGTTTGTCGGTTAGGCCTACTCTGCTTTTTTGCTTTAGATAAATATCTCAAACACACATCTGTATCCACTCCTCAGTGAACAAGAGATATTTATATAGCCACAAACCTCGTTCTTGATTAATTTATCAATTAGGCTCTGGTTTTCCCAATCAGCTGCATATAAATTCAGGCCCAGTATACTGTAGGGAATGTCACTAATGCCTAATATTTCACAAGTGCTAGGAAATGGCAGTTATACAAGGCAGTTGCTAAAATTTCACAAGTTCTAGGAAATGGCATTTATACAAGGCAGTTGCTAATATTTCACAAGTGCAATGAAATGGCAGTTATACAAGGCATTTGGACAAGGCATTGACAAGCAAAAAGCACTGGATTCCTCTGCAATCAACAGTGGACCAACATGGATAAGAAGAAAACAGATTTGTTTGTACCTGCTTGTTTGTCACTTCTGAGGACTCACATTCACCCTGGTGGTCTAGTGGACATGCCTCTGGTGGGGACGCTCTCCGTGTGCATCTAACTCTTTCCAGCGCTGGTCTCCCTATGGCGCGTGCCGGTGCACTGCTGGGTTTATGCACCGGCGTGATGACGTCATGCGCAATGGCGCGAATTTCGAATGTATTTAAAGGGAACTTAGTCTACAGATGAGTGCCCATTGTTAGGTTCTATCTAGAAGTTCCTGGGTGCGATTTCTATGCTACAGTATTTCCTGCCTGACCTACTGTGTTTTGACCCTTGCCTTGCCTGACTACTCCGTTTTTCTCCAATCCTGACCTTGGCCTGTCTGTTTACTCTGATAATCTCCAATCCTGACCTTTGCCTGTCCATTGACTATTCTACACTCTCTAATCCTGATCCTGGCCTGTCTGAATATCTACTCCGCTTGTGCTGGTCCGACCCGCCTGTTCCACTTTGGTGGTATTCTTCTATCTGGTATTCTTGGTGAGATGATTGTGCCCCTGTGCTGGCCAGAACTCTTAGCTTTGCATCTCTCGTTAAGTCCAGGTGGCATCTGATTAAGCTGAGGGCTCCTCCCGAGGCCAAAGGCGGTCACTTAACTGGTGAAGCTGAGCTGAGACCAGGGTGCTTAGCAACCGTTCTGGTATTGGGTGCCGTTCGTGACAACTTCTCACTCCAAAAAAATGCTTTATCCTGTATTTATCCTCTTTGCACTTTCATGCTTCGTAAAACATGTTTTGCCACCTCCCTCATTGTCAGAAAGCTATAGAAATCTGTCTCTCTACTTTCCTCAACTTCCTTCTCCATACATGAGCTGTTCCAGGTAACTCCTCTTCTTCATACTAACTAAGATCTTACAAATACCACTCTCACTGATTCTATCCATTTTATTACTGGGCAGCTGGAGACATTTCCCACAACCCTGGCCCTTACCCCATCCCAGTTATATCATGGCCGGGGCTCCTCCCATTCAGTGTATATTCCAACATCACAGAACTCTTTGCCTATACCCAAGAAACCAGTTAATCTTTCCTGTGCTCTCTGGAACACACAATCCATTTGCAACAAACTCACCACTATACACAACCATTTCATAACCAATTCCTTCAACCTACTTGCACTTATTGAAACCTGGCTTTCTCCTACTGACACTGCTTTACCTGCTACCCTGTCCTATGGGGGCTTACATGTTACTCAAACTACCAGGCCTGAAAACAGACCTGGGGGTGGTGTACAATTGCTTCTCTTTCCCCGCTGTACTGTGAAAGTTCTTCCATCTGCTCCTTCCCTATCATTATCCTCATTTGAGGCTCACTGGATTAGGCTCTTTTCCCCTGTTTCACTTTGTATTTCTGTCATATGTCAACCTCCTGGACCAACTGCACAAATTTTGGACAACATTGCTACCTGGCTTCCTTACTTTCTTTCATCGCATTTGATGACTTTAATATACCCTTTAACAATATTAACAACTATTTTGTCTATAAAATTATTTTGCTAACATTCTACCTAATATTATTTCTGTGCTCAGACTCCCCTTTTCACTCCAATTGTAACCCTCTGAATCTTATATTTACCAGGCTATGTTCAACCACAAATTCAGCTTATTTATATATACAGATGCAGCCACTTGGATTTGTACGTTAAATGCGTCGTGGTTCAGGGTTAATTGAAGAAACTGTGTTATCTAAAGTCATCTTAACTCATTTAATGCATTTAACCTTTTCATTAGCATACCAAAGCACCATTGTTTTCAATGGTGAACTCTTTAACTGGATGGGATGCTGTGACACAATATTCTGTGATAAGTGAGTTAAATGGGATGTTTGAGTTAAGTTATTCTGTGTCAAACGCACAATCCAAAGTGGCTTCATCTGTAAATAATAGTAGTGTTTCTGAAGTAAACATAGCAGTTTTACCAGGACAAGCCAATACTGCACTATATTTGTATTACTTTAAAATACTAAAAAAAATTTGATGTTACTGTTCCTTTAACTCATCTATTTAATCTCTCAACTGGAATCCTTCCTTCTCACCTAAAACATGCTCTTGTCACCCATTCCCTAAAAAAAAACCCTTTCTTGATTCCTCCAATAACCTCTGACTTACAGTATCTCTCTGCTACCTTTCATCTCTAATCTACTTGAGCTCCTAGTCTAAAACAGACTAACACCATTCCTCTCTGACAATAACCTGCTGGACCCCCTGCAATCTGGTTTTAAGCAACAACACTCCACTATATAACTGCTGTAACACAACTAACTAATGACTGTTTAACAACTAAAGCTAACAACCATTTCACATTACTTATATTGCTTGATCTCTGCATTTGACACTGTGGATCACCCTCTCCTCTTCCAGTCCTTCAATTCGCTTGGCCTTTGTGACATGGCCCTGTCTTGGTTCTCTTCTTATCTCACTAATCGTTCCTTTATTGTCTCCTACTACTGCCAATGGAGTAGCATCTTTCTGTTGGGGTTCCTCTGGGCTCTATCCTGGGCCCCTTATTGTTCTCCCTCTGTACTTCCTCCCTTGACAAACTAATGAACTCCTATCACTTCTATGCTGAAGATACTCAGATCTCCTAACTCGGTCTCCTCCTGCCTGTCCTCTATCTCTACTTGGATATGGCAACAATATCTTAAATTTAACCTCTCTAAAATGGACATGGTTCTCTTTCCTCCAACATCCCGGAAGTATCTATCATAGCTAACAATTCCACTATGAGGCCAGGTACCTTGGGGTTATCCTAGATTCTACCCTGTCCTTCACTCCTAAAATCCAGTTATTTATAAAATCATGTCACGTCCACCTAATGAACATATCCAAAATACAACCATTTATCACCAAAGATGCTGCCAAAATTCTCATTCACTCTTTCGTCATATCACGCCAAGACTACTGTAGCTCTCTTTTAATTGGTCTTCCCCACCAGGACTGTCACCTCTATAATAAGTAATGAAAACTGCTGTGAGGTTCATAAAGCAGCAGGTTAATGGAGTGTCCCTTGTGAGCAGAAGCAGTATTGACATTGACAGTGCATATAAACTTGTCTGGAATAAATGTACCCCGCTTTATCCACACTTAATACTGTAACATTTGTAGTAGTGACTTCATGAACACGTTTAGCAGAACTATGGCAGGTTTTAACCTATTGAGCATTTGTGACACTGTAATGCTTTTGCAGGACATGTAGCATAATTTGCAATGTGTTGTACCACAGGGAAAGCAGTATTTTTTATTTGTATTTGTTGCACGGTTTTGCAGGGAATCCCTTTCCTTAGCACTGCATTTTGCCTGTGACTGTGCATTATTAGGTCACAGTACTGGATTCACAATCTGTACATTCCCAGCAGTTGCTTGACTGAGAGTTTTAGCCTCTGCCACTGCTGTTTCAATTTGGCTAGCAACTGTAATAGCCTTTGCAAGGGTTAAATCCTGCTCTAGTAGCACTCTCTCTCTAATGCGATGTGAGTCTTTTTTTTTTCTCTGTTTGGTCTCTTAGCATTTCATCTGTTAGATTCCCAAACTCACAGGTAACAGGTAACAACCAGCTCTCTCGAAGCTGCTACAAAATAACTGATGACATCAGAACTCACCGTTTATAAGGATATAATTTGCAAGATATTCACAGCTTTTGTGTATTATATATATATATATATATATAATATAGAAATAAACAGAAAAACCGCTCAAGCTCACCGCGCTTCCCTTATAGTTGGTCCAGGTGCTCAGTCAGTCAGTGCCCCCACTGCAAGATACGAAGAAATCCACAAGAAATGACGGCACGTCTGGATCCAATTTTATTTGGCAAAAGCTGCTGCAAAAATGACCTAACGCGTTTCGGGAGTATATCCCTTAATCATAGGCTTCACAAGATCTTACAACAGCTGTGGTTTTATACACAAAGTTTTAGTGACCCCTAGTGGGTTGTCTAAAAAATACATTTTATTTAAATTATTTAAAACCATTGTAGATTTAGAACATTAAAATAACTGGATGGTTGTGGGCTTGACAGGGCCATCAAAAAACCAGAATGACCTAAAAATAATGGAGGTCTGGGCAAGGATATCCATCAAAACTATTAATCAATACAACAAACACCAAAAAACACTTTTAAAAGATATCTTATTTATAAAGCCCTGAAAGGGAGGATCTTTAATATAAATAACTGATATCATGTCTATAATTGAGTCCATTGGGAATTCTTGTATCCAATTTAAAAATCCAAAATGCTTCTCTAAGATTCAATCTATGGATCATGTCACCACCTGTTTAGATTGCTGACTTTTTGAAGGGCTGCCCGGGTCAATGCTTCCTGCCCGGTTTTCCAAATAAGGAAAACCGGGCGGGATTAGCTTGATTGATGCCGCGATTGGGCCCGCCCACTGATGTCACGGGCCCGCCCCCCCCCTGTCCGGCTACAGCCACAGGGAAAGGTGGCAACCCTAGGTCCTTGTCAGGGCTCTGCCGCCCCTAGTAACCAGGGGGGAGCTGCTGCCTGAGGCGAGTGTCTCAACTCGCCTCATTGGCGGAGCACACATGAACAGATGCTGTGATCAGGTGGTAGAAAGAAAGGAGAATAGTGAAGTGCACAGGATTACGTGACCATGAACATGGTTTGAAGTGCAGAATGTGAAATAGCATTCAGCATCATTAGGCGAACAAACCCATAGGTGTCCCTGTACAAGACCTCAGTCCCACATGGCTGCCCCAACACCGACCGGTGCAGCATCTTAAGTAGGAATCCTCATTTAGAGTAAAAGCAAAGGAGAATAACTAACTGGGCAAAATCCCTTCAGTATACTGATTTTTATTAAAATTAGTAAAAACTTAACAAAATATAAAATCGTTCAAATCAAACAAAACGATACATAACAGTATTCAAATATAAATGACTGTACATGGGGTAAAGTACATGCCTCCATTCTCAACTCATTCTCCACTCTGTTGTATTTTTCCAGTATAGTTGGTATACTCATTCTTAAAGGCAAAGGGAAGGACAAGGCCATTTATACATTTATATTCCTCCATTTTGAGGCATTTAATGTGCAGCGTTTGATCTCCCGTTCCTTCAGGAAACCCAATTCAAACCGCACATAATATAATAATCTCCTCCTGCCCAAGAGATCTCCTACAGCGGCATTGCCACAGATGGTACCTCATCACTGATATTATCAGGTACATCATTCCCTGGTCAAGTGGGTGCTGGGCAGACAAAATGCCATAGGCCGCATCAGCACAAGTAATTTGCCTAATGTAGGGAACCTTCAGAACTAGTGATGGGCGAATTTATTCGCCAGGGTCGAATTTGCGGCGAATTCCCGCGATTCGCGAATCACCAGCGAAATTTCTCCGGAAAAACGAGTCGCGACGCGTGTCAAAAGCGTCCCGCGACTCGTTTCGTGAATTTTTCGCCGATTCGCGAATTTCTCTAGAAATTTGCGAATTTTTCGGCGAAGCGAATCGCGGGAGAGTCGCCCATCACTATTCAGAACCTCTGCCAACTGGCACCGCACAGTTTTTGTTACGGGGCAATTAAGTAGAAAATGTTCCAGGGTCTCGTCAGTGGCACAGCCCCACGGGCACTGTCTCTCAGTGATGTTTAAGAAGCTCACATTGCCCCGAACAAAAAGCTTTCCCTGAAGAGCCAGCCAGTTTAGATCAAAGTATTTGGGGGGCAGCCTTCTGTCATTGAGCCACCGGAGGCTCTGAGAAAGAATGTCCCCCACACAGTCTCTCAAGGCCAATGGGACAGTGAAATAGGTTCCCAGGATTCTGCTATAGATCTGCTTTCTCGGGGCAGAACCCAGTTCCCCAATTCCAACCTCCCACTTCCTCAACAGTTTCAGCGCCAACTCAAGATGTGGTGGGAGATGACTACCACTCACACGGACTTTCTTCACTCTACCGCGAAGCACCCAGTCTCCCACCAGAGGCAATACCCAATTTCTGATGCAATTTTCCCACAGGGAATCTGTTCTTTGACCCAGGATCCCAAAGTTGAACTCCAGGAACATGGAGCCAAAGAAGGCCACTGGGCACACCATGCCCAACCCTCCCTCTTTCCTCTGCAGGTAAGTAATGCCCCTTTTTACTGGATTCAGCCTGTTCCCCCAGATTAACTGGAAGAACAGACTATAGATCCGAGCATAGAAAGCTTCTGGCAATGGATACGCGTAGGAAACAAACAAAAAGATAGGGACCAGGTAAGTCTTCACGAGCTTCACCCTTTCTCTATAGGACAGCTTCCATCCCTTTCAACGCTGTACTTTTGCATTCCCGCCATCCAACTTCTCTTCCCAGTTTTGCCTGCCATCATCTCCCTTCCCAAATTTGATCCCCAAGATTCTAACCTGAGCTTGGGCTGCTGGAAATTCCTGGAGCGGAAAAGCCGGCTCCTCATTTAATGACCAAAAAGCTTGAGACTTATCCATGTTGACCAGAGACCCGGAGGCCTCTGAGTAACTTTTGACTGTCTAGGACAGCACTCTCGCCTCTACAAGAACCGGAGCCAGCTGATCTTTAAACTTCTTATAAAACTCGGCTGTAAGGCCGTCCGGTCCTGGAGCTTTCTTTTTTGCGAGGCAGTCGATGGCAGCTTTGACCTCGTCCTCTGTGATCTCAGCTGTCAAAGGCTCAAAGTCCAAATTGGTTACATCAGGCCCTGGGGTTGCCTCCAGGAAGGATGAAGTCCTCCCCTTATCCAAAGCCTTGGCCCGGAACAGAGAAGAGTAAAAGTCTTTCACAATCCCAAGGATGCCCTCCCTCGATGTTTGTAACTCACCCTTGGGATTGATCAGACTGGTGACAAGTTTCCGCCCAACATTCTCCTTGCAGTTTAAAAAGGGGTCCGGCGAGTGGAAACTCCCGTAGTCCCTTTCCTGCCCAAGAGATTTGTACCGGCTGTACTGACATTCTCTGATCTGGGCCTTCAGCTGGGCAATTTTTGACCCCTCCACCCCATCCGAAATAGAGGACTCCAACTTCTTTATGAGAGTCAGGTACTTCTTATACCTATTGCCCTCCCTATGTACAGATAGCTGACGGAAGAAAGCCCGGAATGATTTTTTTCCGCTTTCCCACCACAATGACATGGAGTCATAAAAATCAACTCTCCCACACTCGTGTTGAAGAAGAGCCTCAAAAGACTGTTGCACTGCCTCGCCCTCCAGGGAATCTGTGCTGAGCCGCCACAGACCCCTCCCCTTCTCTGGAGTAGACAAAGTGCCCAATGTAAAGGAGAAGGTCATATGGTCTGAGTACTCAACCCCAACTTCCCTAATATTGGCAAGCTCCTCACCCATCTGGACAAAAGCCATATCCAGGCGGCTACTCCTAGCCCCACACAGTATAGGAAGCGCTAGAGAGTAAAAACATCACAATAAACAGTGACAGTCAAAGATAGCAAACAGAAAGCATTTATTTAGCTCATGATCAAACGAGAGCAGGTGCGTGCACTTAATATAGGGTCAGGTGTAACCTGGGCACAGGTGATAATCACCATCACTTTATCAGTCCACAAAGCTAATCAGCTGGCAGGCAAAGGCATTTATAGTGGAAACAGTGTTCAGTATGTGCCACTGGAGTACAATGCGGAGTAGTATAACTATTACTCCAAACAGAATAGCATGTCTTAAGTGACTTATCATATTTAAAGTGCAATACAGACCCATTGCTGCACAAGGAATGCTAGATCAGTTAAAAGGTGTAAGTTGATACCACAAGGCAAATCGAGTTAAGAAAAAATTTTAAAAATAGACAAAAGTTGAGGAGAATAATGTGACAAGTATTGCTTGGCGAATCTATCTCATTTCACTATGCCGAAAAAATTCACAAATTTCCAGTGAAAATTCGCGAATTGGCGAAAAATTTAAGAAATGGTGTGCATATAGTTTTTTGCCGCATGTCATGTCATTTTCGGCCACAAATACACTCTGATTTGTGCTCCTGTTGAGCAGTTGTTCCTACCAGACGCATAAAGGGCTTGTTATTAATGTTGCCTTGTACTGTTACCTGCCTGTGTGGTTCTTATGTGCCCATAAACCAGTCCCATGCTCTGGGACTTCACAAATAAGTTAAAAATAAAAACTATAATATGTTGTAAATTTACATCATTGATGTATTATACTTTTTCTTGTTTGAAAGAAATAAAATAAAAAAGTTAAATATCAAAAATAAAAACTATAAAAGTTATCAAAGGAAAAGAAGGAAGGAAAATGAAAACACATGTCCCTGAATAGATTACTCCAATAGAACAGTTGGCTTGTTTGGTCATTGTTAATCAGGGCACTAAAGAGGTCTAGTTGTAACACTGAACTGTTAGCAAAAGCCATTATAAGTATTTGTATCACTTGTGTGGGTGAGGTGAAAAAAAAGCAAAAATAAACAGTATCTAACACAAGTAACTCAAAACAACTGGACTTGCTGAGAAATTTTAATGAAGACGTTTCACTGCTCATCCAAGTAGCTTCTTCAGTTCAACTGACATGTGTAGGGGAGTTCTCGGCATATAGACTCTTCCAACAATCCAGTCACAATGGCACATTGTAACTCTTCAGAGAGGTGGCATCTGAAATTCACAGATGTGTTGATTCTGTGAAGTTACTGTGATAGGATTACCAATTTGTGCAACTCCTAGACATAGGTGTTACTTGTGAGAGTTGCATGAATGGATGTGTGAATAGTTCTGAAACCGCTGGGGTACAGATGTTAGAACAGCATTGTATGTAGCAGACAGATGGTGTCTAACCACCCTTTTTGGTAACCCCTCTCAGCCTGCATAATATTTTACTTCACTTTCAACAAAAAAGATAACAGTGGTTTGTTTTTCATTTACCAGGAACATGGGGTGTACTGGGGTGTTTTCTGAACAAAGATTTGTAGTGAAGCAGTATTCAGTTGTATGAAATAAAATCAAATGTAAAACTGGGTGTGCAAAGATTTGGGTACCCTTGTAATTTTGCTAATTTGAATGCATGTAACTGCTCAGTAACAATTACTGGTAACACCAAATTGGTTGGATTAGCTCATTAAATGAATTGTTCAGTATAAAAATAAAAACTGAGTAAACAGATAGGCAGTGCAAAATAAAAAAAATTTCTAATATAGTTAGTTAGACAAAAATGTAATTTATAAAGGCTGGTGTGACTGTAGTTCTAACCTAACAGAACACTGCTTCCTGCTTTTCAGCTCTCTTGTTTTCTACTCACTGGTTACCCTGTGACCAGGTAATAACCGATCAGTGACTGCTGCTTTTGAATGTGAGCCAAATGCTGAGGATCAATTGCAAGCTAACTGAACTGTTATGTCCCTTGTCGCAGACTAACTCAAAGAGTTGAAAAGCAGGAAGCTGGATTCTGGCTATTATATTAGATATTCAGTCACTCCAGTCTTTATACATTACATTTTGGCTAACTAACTATATTAGAAACATTTTTATTTTATTTTGCACAGCATATCTATTTACCCAGTTCTTTACACTGAACTGTTCCTTTGTGTCTTGAACTTCATAGGCAGGTGTGCCCAAACATGAGAAAATGTGTTTGAGATGGCCAATTGCAAGTTGTGCTTTTGTTTGACTTTCCTCTGAAGAGTGGCAGCATGGGTCCCTCAAAGGAACTCTCAAAAAATCTGAAAACAAAGATTGTTCAGTATCATGGTTTGGGGGAAGGCTACAAAAAGCTCTCTCAGAGTTTAAAACTGTCAGTTCCAACTGTAAGGAATATAATCAGGAAATGGAAGGCCACAGGCACAGTTGCTGTAAAACCTCCTGCTTCCTGCTGTCAAATTTGGTGGAGCTTCCATCATGCTGTGGGGCTTCTAAAGTCAGATGGATTCAACCCAATATCAGGATAATGTTCAAGCATCAGTCACAAAGTTGAAGTTATGCAGGGGATGGATATTCCAACAAGACAATGACCCTAAACAGACTTTGAATGTAATCAGGAAATGGAAGGCCACAGGCACAGTTGCTGTAAAACCTGCTGCTTCCTGCTGTCAAATTTGGTAGTGCTTCCATCATGCTGTGTGGCTGCTAAAGTCATATGGATTCAACCCAATATCAGGATAATGTTGAAGCATCAGTCACAAAGTTGAAGTTACGCATGGGATGGATATTCCAACAAGACAATGACCCTAAACAGACTTTGAAATCTACAAAGGCAATTATGCAGAGGGAGAAGTACAATATTCTGGAATAGCTGTCACAGTCCTCCAACTCGGATATCATGGGAAAACCTATGGGATGGTTTGAAGCATGCTCTTCATGCTAGGCATCCATCAAATTTAATTAAGATAATTTCTATGGACGAATGGCCAAAAAAAACCTCCTTATGCAACCATTTGTCTGATTTTACACCCATAAAAATAGACAAAATAATTTACAAATTAATTCAATTTAAAGAGAATATATTAAAGGAGTGGTTTAACTGGTTTAATTGTCCTATTCCAAGCAACTTTGCAATTGGTTTGCATTATTATTTTAATAGTTTAATTTAAAATATTTGCATTCTTCTTCTGCCTCTTTCCTGCTTTCAAATGGGGATTACTGACCCCAGCATCCAAAAACTATAATTGTGAGGTCAGTCATTGTTACTTTTCATTTCATGCTTTCTCCTCTTCATATCACCATTTCTTATGCCTGGTTTCTAGGGTAAATAATACCATAGCAACCAGATTGCTGCTGAAATTCCAAACTTGAGAGAACAAAAATGAACAAAAAAGTGAAATATGTGAAATGCAGACCAAATGCAAATTGTCTTGGAATATCAATGGCTGCATCATACCTTAAGTTAATTTAAAGGGGAACTACTCCTTTAATGACTACCGCATAGCATTATTAGTTTTGCTTAAACTTAAAATATATGAACAATTAATCACTGACTTTAAGTTGTCAGTTTGTATATCACACTGTTCTCAAATGTACTCAAATGCATTGAACGGCTTTTTGGAATGTACTCCACTGATGATTTTTGTGTGATCTGATGGGCAAAAACATAGGCATCACTTCAGATTCAAAATAAGGTAAGTAATAACATTTTCGGATGGTGTCATAGCTTTCATCAGCTTTTAGCAGCATGCAGCGTCTGCATCTGACCGTATCGGACACTGCAACTTCATCCGAAATTTACATCTGTTACCTTAGTTCTGCTGTTTACCCCAAAAAACCATATATTTTTGGAAATCACACATTTTGTGGATTCTAAAATGGGTAACTATGTCTTTCTACTCCTAACTACCACACATCAAAGCTTTTCTGAACGTAGTGGTTTTTATAAAAATTTTACAAAATTTTGAAAAATCACTTCAGAGGATTTATTTTGCTGCTCTGCATATCCGACACTGTATTAAGTACCAAGAAAAAACACCCTGCATATGATTGCCATGAGTCCACTGAATAGTTTGATGGCCATTGTGCACAGGTTTACCAAAGTATCTGGCATTTAGAGACCCCAATATGAAGTTAGTGCAACCAAATTGTCCAGGACTTTACTTCAGCTAATGAAAAATCAGCACATTGACTGCACTTTTTGTGGGGTAAAAATACAGAAATATACGTTTACCCCCAAACCATATATTTTTGGAAAGTACACATTCTACTGAATCTAAAATGGGTACCCATGCCTTTCTGCTCCAAACTACTGAGTCGCAAGACTTTCCCAAAATTGTCAGTTTTAGTGAAATATCTGAAAATTGCCTCAAAGCTTCAACTTTCCAGCATTATATTGCCCATGTATCACTACATACCAAGAAAACACACCCTAAATATGGTTGCCAGGGGTCCTCCAAACAGTTTGGTGCCCATTGTGAATAGTCTTACCATTTAGAGGCCCCAAAATGAAGTTAGCGCATACAAATACTCCTGTTGGTAACTTCAGCTAATGAAAAATCAACACATTGACTGCTTTTTTTGTGGGGTAAAAATATAGAAATAAATATTTACCCAAAAAAAAACATATATTTTTGGAAAGTACACATTCTACCAAATCTAAAATGGGTACCCATTCCTTTCTGCTCCAAACTACGGAGTCGCAAGGCTTTCCCACAATTTTTGGTTTTGGTGAAATATCTGAAAATTGCCTCAAAGCTTCAACTTTCCAGCATCATAATGTCCATGTATCCTTACCTGCATAAAACATGCTAAATAGGAGCACAGGGGTCTACTAAACAGTTTGATGGGCAATATGCATAGATATACCTCACTATGTGGAGCACGGAGACGCCTAAATGACAATAGTGTATATGAATTTTTATGGCTGAAGCACCACGGTGTGTGCATTATGTGATATAAGACCCCCTAGCAATACAGAGACCCTAGAAAACCATATATTTTCAGAAAGTACACATTCTCACAAATCCAATATGGGTACATATGTGTTTCTACTGTAAACTGACAAACTGTAAAGTGATGCTGAACATAACTGTTTTTATCAAATTTCAGAAAATTGTCACAAAGCTTGAATTTTACCCCATTATATGCCCCACATTTCATAACGTATCAGCATAAAACATCCTACACATGAAGGCCAGGGGTCTACTGAACACTTTGATGCCCAATATGCATAGATATACCTAACTATTTGGTGAACAGAGACGCCCAAATGACAATAGTGTACATAAATTTTCACGGCTGAAGTGTTGGCTGCTTCAACATAAGCACCCCATAATGTGTATATGTGACATAAGACCCCCTAGCAGTACAGAGACCCTAGAAAACCATATATTTTCAGAAAGTACACATTCTCACAAATCCAATATGGGTACATATGAGTTTCTACTGAAAACTGACAAAGGGTAATGCGATGCTGAACGTAACGGTTTTTATCAAATTTCAGAAAATCGTCACAAAGCTTGAATGTGCGTGTATGTGCGTGTGCAAGTGCTTGTGACCACCCCGAGTGTATGTGACCCCCAATCCCCAAAAATGTATATGTGTAAGTATAGATCTAAGTGTACTATAGTGTAATATGTGTGTGTTTGTGTGTTAGTGTGTGTTTGTGTGAGTTGTCATTGCACTAACCTGGAGAAAAAGACTGCAGATCAGTCCCACGCAGTTCTCCATGACTCCAACTTCCTGGGAGGTGGAAGTAGGTGTGCAGCAGCAGGACACGTATCATCAACGTGCCTTCTGCTACTTCAGTGACCCCTGGGCGATCGCGCCCCAGGAGCCACGCGATCCCCTGCTCTGCTCGTTGCCTAGGAACAGGGGATTGAGGAGGAACGGAGCAAGCGGCTCAAAAAGCCGTTCCTCTGTTCCTAAACCCGGAAAAGCAGCAGAACGTAGAATCTATGTTCTGTGGCACTTCAAGTTACTTTGCCACAGAACGTAGATTCTATGCTCTGTGGCACTTAAAGGGTTAATATTAATACTAATTGCTAAATAAATTCAATTAATTTATGACATACTAAGAATTGTTCCATTTAATACCCATAAAAATTAATAAATAAATGAATAAACAGCTATCTCAATTTGTAAATATATGAATCTGTACACTGTACAGTATTTATATGAAAATTCTATTTTAAAAAAGTCTATATTTAATAAATAAATATCTCATAAATACATTAAAGGAACAGTAACATCAAAAATTAAAGGTGTTTTAAAGTTATACAAATATAATGTAGTGTTGACCTGCACTGGTAAAACTGCTGTTTGCTTCAGAAACACTACTATTTGCTACATAGCAGCGTGCTTATATAAACTATAATAGTATTTCCAAAGCAAACAGATCAGTTTTACCAGTGCAGGGCTACTCTACATGATCATTTCCTTACTTTAAAAGACTTTAATTTTTTAGTTTTAATTTTTACTATTCCTTTAAACATACGGAAAATTATTTGAGGGACAAACTGAAGTACAAACTGCTGTAATGGTATTGGGTGACATCTAAACACAACAAGCTAAATCAAATCTCAAATTAAGACCTGCTGGCTGACGGTACCCAAAGTAAAAATCCCAAACGCCTCTCTATGAAGAAGCTTAGCTGTCAGATCTCCACCTCTATTTGAGTATTCAATTGTTTCAGCTCCTTGTATTTTAAGCTGTGAAATGTTACCAACGTTGCACTCCTTAAAATATATAGAAACCACAGAGGTGTTGCTACATGTGGAAATTTCATTAGTATGTGCCCTCATGCTACATTTTAAACACATTTTAAAGTGCAGCCCACATATTGAATATCACACTTAAAACAAGTAAGCAAATGCACCACAAATTTTGCATTACAATCTAGCTTTTCATTTTAAATAATTTAACTGTAATATGACTTACAAAAGACATGGATATTGAAATTCTATCACAAGTTCACATCTGGTGTATTCACATTTATAGGCAGCCATGTTTTCCCCTCACCTTCAGCCTAAATTACACTGGGTGCCAAAATATTTCCCAAAGTGGCAGCACTGTGTGTAACAAATTTACACCCTTGTTTAAAATCTCACAAAAATTCTCATCACCATATACTGTAAGACTGGAAGATATTTGTTAATGATCATCCTCACCTGCTGGTATTGCCTGCTATGTAATGTTATAAACATTGCATATCAACTGTGGTAACTCTGTTTTCTCAGCTCTTATCCTTTAAAGGAACAGTAACATCAAAAAAATTTTTTTACAAAAATTCGTTAGTATACTATGAAAAATAAACACCAAGACAAATTAAACTTTTAAATACCAAAGCCTTTATTAAGAAACTAGACATTAAGCCCGTTAAATTAACGGGCGCTAGAACATA
>CM044442.1:70007870-70026391 GCA_024363595.1 Xenopus borealis
GCATTTCCACGGACACACGGATCTGGACGCAGAGACAAATGGATTTTATTATATAGGATAACTTGCTGAAACTCCATTTCCACATGACGACCATCAATGCTGCAGCGATTGATTTCTCCTCCCTGGCTGGCTTCTGCATGGAATTGGGGGGTTGCCTGAGCGTGTGACACCTGGAGAGCCCCCGCATTTGTATGGGGCACTTCGGTGCCAGTATGGGAGCTCCCCCAGTCATTAGTCATGCCCCCAGTAGCACTGCTTTTTCCCGGCGCATTCACAGCAGTGCGTTACATAGCAATGCCTTACACAGCAATGCCCCTATCCCTTCCTGCCCCGGGACCTGTCCATAGACCTGAGGCCGTGCAGCAGTCACCACACGTTACCGGCAGTCTCCCAACCGTCCCCTCCATAGCTGCCCCTGAGAGCTGTTGGGTTCCGGAGGGTTACCGGGCCGCCTCTCTCTCACAGATGAGAGACAAGAACAGTTAGGCTTCCCGGCAAAGCTTCTGGGCCAAACTGAACACAGCCTGCAATGCAACCAGCACATCTACAGGCGATCCCTGCCTCTCGGGGTGGATATCTGCATGCTGCTCGCCCTGGGGACCTGTGCGGCCGCTGGAGGGGAACCGTGCTGCACACAACTCAGCCACGTGGGGGGCACCTGCACCCACCGAGGCTCAGAGCTGCTCAAGGGAGAGCCCGTCACCTCAAACATCTACTTGTTCGCTATCACCCTGTGGCAGATGTTTGATCGCAAAAGACAGACGCCATTAAAGAAATGCAGGGGAGCTCCCATATGGCATGGGTTCTCCAGGTGTAACACGCTCAGGCAACCCCCGAATTCCATGCAGAAGCCAGCCAGGGAGGAGAAATTGTTCGCTGCAGCATTGATGGTCGCCATGTTGCCTTTTCTGAAGAGGACAGGAAGTGGAGTTTCAGTAAGTTATTTCTTAATAAAGGCTTTGCTATTTAAAAGTTTAATTTGTCTTGGTGTTTATTTTTCGTTTTATACTAACGAATTTTTGTAAAAATCATTTGATGTTACTGTTCCTTTAATAAGGCTGATCTATCCTGCCTCAAAGCTTTTAAAAATGCTGTTTTCAATGAGCCAAAAAAATTATCTCTAGCGTAAAAGCGATCTTAGATCTTTAGATATATATTCCTCATCAGTATTCTCCAAAGCATCTGAAACTGACCAATCAGTATCACCTTAAAGACATGCTGTGGGTGACATGAATCAGCCCTGAGAATGTTACCTGCAGATTCTTTTCGAAAAACTGTACTCACTACTCCATTCCCCTTATGCAACAATTCCAAAGCCAAAAAAGATTATATTTTCCTATCCAAAAGAACGGTTAAAGGGATCCTGTCATGGGATATTTCAGTTTGAAATCTGACATGGGGCTAGACATATTGTCAATTTCCCAGCTGGCCCAAGTCATGTGACTGATAAACTTCAATCACTCTCTGCTGCTGTACTGCAAGTTGGAGTGATATCACCCCCTCCCTTTCCCCCACCCAGAAAAAGCGCCAGCGCTGTACACACGGGGCGCGGTGATTTCCGGAATCGCCCGAAGTTTCCTCACGAAGTAACTTCGGGCGATTCCGGAAATCGCTGCGCCGCTTATGTATCAAAGCTGGCGCTTTTTCATTTAAACAAGCGGCCGACAGGGAGAAGGGAGTTCGGGGAGATTGTCGCCTGTGATTAAACGCCAGGTGACAGAATCTCCCCGAATCTCCCTGTCTGTCCCAGCCCTAACAAAAGAACAATGAGAAGGTAACCAGATAACAGCCCCCTAACACAAGATAACAGCTGCCTGGTAGATATAAGAACAGCACTCAGTAGTAAAATTCACAGAGAGGTAAGTGGAATCAGACTAGGAGAATCGCAGTGCTTTGCTGCAAGTGTTTCTTTATTAGACACTACATGTTTCGAGCAGATGCCCTTTATCAAGTGTACATTAGCACTATTTAACACATTCTCTTTAAAGGTAACAAAGTGGGTGGAGAATTAGTGATCTGCCTCTCAGAGGAGGTTCTTAGTTAACAGATGTGCAATTCTAATCATACATCGCATGTGCAAATACATTAATCCAATAATTTGTTGCCACCTAAAGGCACCTCAATACTCTGTGTCGATTCCCTAGGTACAAAAAGTCTTTTGTGTTAGATACTGTTCCAGACTGTGTAAAAAACCACTGATGATTGCCTTTTATCTTCAACCTGGTTAAATAAACCATTAGCAATTAAAAACTATTAGGCTCAATAGAAGTGATGGTGTTGAGGTGGGTAAGAAAAGAAGTGCTTTTAAGGCTTTCAAGTAAGCTGGGAAAGCCTAATCATTTATAAGCTATCAGGCAAGCTAAAATCGATATGAAAAAGGATATTGCAGCAAGCAGTAAAAATAATCCAAAATAATTTTTTAAATATGTTAATAATAAGATATGGGACCCTTAATATCAGAGGGGGGTCAGCTGTGTGATGAGAACAAAAAAAATCTGAGATTTGAGCTCTGTCTACACAAATGAGGAACCAGTTAATAAAGGTTTCCTTCTTAATAGTCCCAATTCTAGTAATACAACTAATGATGCATGGTTCACACATGAGAAAATTCAAGTCTAGAATATGTTAAGATAAACAAAGGTCCAGGGCCAGATGGAATTCATCCCAGGGTACTTAGAGAGCTTAGTTCTGTGATTGCCAAACCTCTTTACTCAATTTGTCAGGATTCATTAAGGTCTGGCATGGTGCTGAGAGACTGGTGAATTGGTAATGTGGTGTCACGGTCGGCACCCTAAACCAGAACTAATGCCAAGCTCCTTGGTCTCTGCTCGGCTTCACCAGTAATGTGACCGCATTTGGCTTTGGGAGGAGCCTTCAGCTTACTCAGATGCCACCTGGACTTTTTCGAGAGGAGCAAGGCGAGGAGTTCTGGCAAGCAAAGGGGCACAACAGTAAATAGTCCGTTAGGCCGAAGATCACAGTACAACAGGATAAGACAAAGTCGTGGTCAGGCAGGCTGGGTCGAGGCAGGCGGATAGCAAAAATGGTCAGGAAGGCAAAGGGTCAAACCGGGTAATCAATCAGAATAGGATCAGGCAGAGGGAGTGGTCGAAATTCAGGCTTGGTGGGATTACAGATGTCAGAATGGTCGGAAACAGGCAAGGTCGGAAACAGAAGATAAATAACAGAAGCAGATTGAAACGCACAAGGCTCAGAAGCACCAGGAAACAAGTCCTATCACAGGCAAAGAATAACACTAAAATAATATATATATATATAATAACACTAAATAAATATTCAAAAGTTTGTGCCATTGCGCGCTGGCGTGATGACATGCGTGCACAAAACCCGGAAAAGTGCGCGTGTAGCAGCCGGCAGACTAAGAAGAGGAGCGGCACATTGAAAGTACAGTTTCTATTTTCTCAGATGATACTAAATTGTGCAGAACTATAGATTCCATGCAGGATGCTGCCACTTTGCAGAGTGATTTATCTAAGTTGGGAAACTGGGCAGCAAACTGGAAAATGAGGTTCAGTGTTGATAAATGCAATGTTAGGCAAAAATAATATAAATGCAAGTTATACACTAAATGGCAGTGTGTTGTGAGTTTCCTTAAATGAGATGGATCTTGGGGTTTTTGTAGTTGTCTAATTCTTAACAGTGTCATTCTGTGGTTACTGAAGCAAATACAGTTCTGTTTTGCATAAAAAGGTCATTAACTCAAGGGATGAAAACATACAGTAATTATGCCTCTTTATAGGTCCCTGGTAAGGCCTAACCTGGAGTATGCAGTGCAGTTTTGGACTCCAGTCCTTAAGAGGGATATAAAAAGCTAGAGAGTGCAGAGATGTGCAACTAAACTGCTTAGGGGCTGAAAGACTTAAATTATGAGGGTAGACTGTCATGGTTGGGGTTGTTCTCTATGGAAAAAGGCACTTGTGAGGGGACATGATTACACTTTACAAGTACATTATGAGTACATTATTATTACATAGATGATCACCATACCAGAGGCCACCCCTTTAGACTAGAACAAAAGGACTTTCATTTGAAACAATGTAGGTGGTTCTTCACAGTGAGGACAGTGAGGTTGTGGAATGCATTCCCGGGTGATGTTGTGATGGCTGATTCTGTTAATGTCTTTAAGAGTGGCTTGGATGATTTCTTGGACAGACATAATATCAAAGGCTATTGTGATACTAAACTCTATAGTTAGTATAGATATGGGTATGTATGTGAATGTATGGATGGTTGTGTGTATGGATGCTGGGTTTTCATTTGGAGGGGTTAAAATTGATGAACTTTGTCTTTTTTTTTAAACCTGATTTAACTATGTATTTAATCATAGCTCAAAGATAACCTGGTTAATTTCCCTACACAGTCTTTTCTAGACTCCTTTATGCATTTGGCTATATCCAGGTAGATAGGAGGCATAGGGAGAGACTTTTGGAGGTAGCAGCTATGACTGCTTCTCTGGGTACATCCCAAGATTTTACCCCTGTATCCTCTCTCTCAGTTCTCAGACCCGTAGAGGAGCCCATGCAGCTGGGTTAAACCCATTTGTCTTCTGAGGAGAAGGGGCGTAGGTTGGCAAATGGGTTATGTCTTTATTGTGGCGATAAGGGGCATTACTGCAACTCTTGTCCCAAGAAGCCGTGCAACGGCAGAGCCTAAGCAGATCTGGGGAGTTCTGCTTGGGTCCTGTCATTTCCACTCCCCAACAAGTATTCTTGTCTCAGATATTACTCCCTTTTTTTTTTAAATTGGGATAAGAGTTGCACACAGTGTTCTGTCTTTGCAGATTCTGGGGCAGCTGGGAATTTTCTGGATTTAGCCATTTGTTCCCTCTCTTGTTTTGTGGCTATTAATGCAACTTCCCTTGGTAGTGGGTTGGTTGTTTTCAGGTCCATATTATTGACTATGGCTGTAGACAATTATGAATGCATTTCCTTTTATGTTATTGAATGCCCTCAGACCCTTATCATCTTAGACCTCCACTGGTTGCAGAATCATAATCCATGGGTGGACTGGCTCACTAGTAAGATTTGATTCATTGGAGTGCATTCTGTGAGCCTTCATGTTTTAAGTCCTCCCACATCTTAACTGCAACTTCCCTAGAAGGGTTACCTCCTTGTTATGCCTCTTTTTCTGATGTCTTCTCTATAAAGGCAGATGAGACCCTTCCACCCCATAGGCCCTATGATTGTGCAATTGATTTAATAGCAGGTTACTCTCTTCCTCCTAAGGCACTTTCAATCTAATTAGAATATTAGAGTATTGCTTTTTGATCTATGTTATACCCCAGCCGTCTTCCAAGAATTCATAAACAATATCTTCTGTGATCTTTTTGAGCATCTTATTTGCCCATCACTAATCATCATACCTTAAGTTTGTTTAAATCGATATCCAGGAGAGGATGTAAGAGGTTATTGTTTCTAAATAAGATAAAAATACAGAGGATTCACAGACTAGAAACTTTGTGACCTAAGGGCCTAAATAAAGATTACACCACAACAATGTTTATTTACCAGTAGGCATGTACTGCAGACTCATTACTAGTGATTTTGGATCCGATCCATAAGTATACATGATTGCTAAATGTCTCTTTTTCTTTTAAGGCTATTGAATGAACATCTGTTTATTATGCTGATACTATCTTCTGCATAACCTGAGAGAAAACAGATATAGTATGCAGCACAGGTACTCTATATGCATCTCAGATTGATTAAATGTTACTAACAAATTTTATCTATTTTAGGTGTATGGATCTAAGATACATGAACTTTTACAAATAATATGATATATTATTATTTATTATTATTAACATGAATTTATATAGCACCAACATATGTTGTATAACTAACTGAATGTTCACAGGACTCTTACATATACAGCACATGGACTTTAAGTGCAATCATTGATTGTAGAGCAACATTGGAGATTGGGTACAATAAGATAAGAATTCTCCATAATGAGATGTACATAAATTTAAATCTTTGGCACTGATATTCATTCTGTCTATCCCCTCCACTTTTTCCACCCACTATTGTTTTTCCTTCTTCTTGATAATCTATTTAACACAGTACATTTAAGCTAAATAAAGGGCCAAGCATGGCCTGAAAGGGTGCCATGAATTGATGTCTACCTTTTCTGAGCCACTAAATTCACCTTTTGCATTCATAAAAATGGATCAGTGTTCTACAGCTATATTGGACTTTCCTATGCAGGTGCATAATGACTGAGCTGACGCCTCATTATTAACATACTGTAGTTAGAGTGCCATTATGTCTTGATCCTGGAGCCCCCTCTTAGTTCAGGCAGCATAGCACTTACTAGGAGCATTTACTTTTCTACATAGTACTGTTTCTTCCAACTTCAGTTTGGGTTCATTCACCATCGCCCATGGTGCAGGAAACTATTTTACTATGATAAATGCCCTTTAAATTATGGGAGAAGTCAAAGACGTATTATTCTTAAAATTATTTTTATTTGTTATTATTAATAAGATACTGTTTTAAAACGGGCTATTTTTGCTATCTATTTTTATGGGGAACTGCAATGGTCAAGAGTAGAATTTCCCTTTAGCAAGAAGAAAAAACATTACCTTTGGTGATTTCCATGAAAAAAGTTAGATAAGCAAATCCTTCCAATAAAATAAAATGCAGCATTAAAAAGTTTTAAGACATCAATTCTAAAGAAAGAAATCAAATATATCTAAACATCTATCTCACAAAAAACTGCTGATTTTAATGCATCCAGCTGATTTTTCTTATTTACTTTTGTGCTAAAATAATAAACGGGCATTAGATCTATGGTTTGCATTCAAATTCAGCATTTAGTAAATCTGCCTTATGAGATGTTCTGGTGATTTAGTTGGCTAAGTATATTATAGTTTATTGCTCATTAACACACTGGATTTATTGCAGATTATTTGTGGTATTTCTGATATACAGTACCTAGCTGTTCTTCATTTCCCAGTAGGCATTTCCAGAAGGGCACACAAAGTTATTTACAAAATGTATTAGTAAGCAGCAGTACAGAGACATATATCAAAAGTTTAAAAGATAAAAAAGACATACTGAATGCAGGGCCAGAGAGATAAAAGTGCTCAGCCATTTTTATTCATATCAAAGGTGAACTTCACAACAGATAGTCCAAATGTGTATGCTATTAAGTCTTTGAATAAACACATTTGCTGCCTCTGTCTATTGTATTTAGAGAATGCTTTCCATCTTAAAATATACACATTTAATGATTTTTCTGCTTCAATTAAAGTACAAGATACATTTGAACCAAAATAAATGGTGCCTGAAGCTAAATTATGTTGGCAAAAGTTATAGCAGACTAAAAACTGCTTACGTCATATTGTACACATCATAAAAACTGCTTTTGTCATGATGTACAGATCATATATCTTTGAACATTTTTCTCTGACTATGTACTATATCACAATGTAGGTCGTGTGCTGAACCATACACATACCCATTTTCAGCTGTGGTGGCCTGTAGAAAGATATGTTTGTGATATCCCTAGAGATCAATGTATCTGTACATCTATGTATGCATATATATCTCCACAGCAATAACTTAGCATTCACAGAACTTTATTAAAAAAAAAAAGCTTTTTTATTGTGCAAAAGCAATGTTTTGGTCACATATTCAGACCTTTATCGAGACTGAAATGTTGATTTTGCACAATAAAAATGATTTTTAATTTTTTTATGCAAGGCCTGTGAGTGCTAAGTTATTGTTGTGGATGTGCTTGCTGAACTACCACTTGGCACCAAGGCAGTTGGTGGATTGTTTTTTGTGTGCCATGATACTATGGTACTCTGTTTTGCTGGTCTTATTTAGTACTTTTGACATTTTTACCACACACAGGACTTATTCAACACTATAACCACACTATGCAATACACACTTATAGTGTTGAAAAATTCCTGTGTGCAATTGGATTCTTTTTGTGCTGGATTAGATTGTGAGGTGGCCGGACCTCCACCACTGAGCACAAGGCTTCTCTAATTAGCCTATAACACAGGGTGTGTGAGAACCAAGACTTTTTGTAGTCAGATTTATTAGAAACAATAGGACAAAAGCTTTTTTAGTTAATAGAAAAATTATTTCAGAGCAGAAAATAAATCTCAAACAATCTGTAATGTTTACTGCTCAGTAAAATTTGCTAGTCCTTGTGGCTATGAAAAAAAAATTGTATTTTTGAAAGCGCTTATAATTTATTTTTAATTTTTCATGTTTTCTTTTGTATTTGTTTTTCTCTCTTGGTAAAAAAAGTGTGGATTTTGCTATTCCTAAAAATATGCAGCAAAGTTCTACAATACACGGGTTATTTATTGTCATTAAAGTAGGCATTTAACACCAATTTTCTAGACTATTTATAACATTTTTGAACTACAGCTAATACTACAACTACTACAGTAAATACTTTTTCAGCTAAGAGCTGGCAAAATTCCATTCTTTTCTATGGGAAAATAAAAATTTCTATTTGGCAGAATGAGAAGAGCAGGCATAGGTGTTTGTTGTTGAAATGTTGTTGAAATGCCTTTCACAATATGTGATTTCAATGTTTTTACTTAAAGGAACAGTGACATCAAAAATTAAAGTGTTTTAAAATTATAAAAATATAATGCAGTTTTGCCCTACACTGGTAAAATTGCTGTGCTTGCTTCAGAAGAA
This sequence comes from Xenopus borealis, assembly GCA_024363595.1. NCBI lineage: Eukaryota > Metazoa > Chordata > Amphibia > Anura > Pipidae > Xenopus > Xenopus borealis. The sequence continues at coordinate 70,016,560 of CM044442.1, forward strand.
CTACTATTATTTATTTAAATAAGCTGCTGTGTAGACATGGGGGCAGCCATTCAAAGGAGAAAAGGTGCAGGTTACATAAGATAAGTTCTGTACAACACAATGGTGTTATCTGTTATCCACTATTTAATCTGTGCCATAAAGTCTTTAACAATTTCCACCATTACTACACAGCAGCCTGTTTACATGAACTATAGTGGTGTTTCTGAAGCAAACAGATCAGTTTTACCAGTGCAGGGCAACACTACATGATATTTGCATTACTTAAAAATACTTTCATTTTTGGTGTTACTGTTCCTTTAAATTACTTTTCACTGTAACAACATATTGAATTTGGCATCTACCAGACTTTGTCAAAAATATTTTAAAAATTTTTAAATAAGTAAAGTTGATCGAAACATGCAAAATAGATTGAAGGAGTGAATTGGTCCTACTTTAACCATATTTACCTATTTTTCATTCTGGATGCTGAATAACACATATAGGGGCAGATTAATTAATGTTTGAATTGTAATTTTGAGCTGGATATTTGGTCAAAACTCAAAATTTTAAGTTGGGAATAATCCACACTCAAATGTGTATTCAAATTTGAGATTTATCATACCTTGACCCTAGGAACAACTCAAATTTGAATATTCGCCACCAAAACCAGCCAAGTTCATGTAGAAGTCAATGGCAGAGGTCCAGTGAAACATTTGAAGATGTTAATAGCTTTCCTGGCATTACAGTTTTTTTCAAAGTAAAAAACTTGATTAGTGTTTAGTCTATTCAAATTTGAGTTTCCAATTTTCGATCAAGCTTTAGAAGTTGAAGTTTTTTTTAAAATAAGATACAATTCAAGTTTCGAGGTAATACGAATTCATTCCAGGTAAAAAATCTCTAACATTCGACCTTTGAGAAATCAGCCCCATACTGTATAAATCAGGGCAATTCTTATGCATCTATTTTGGGTAAAAGTACATTGTGGAGTGGGAATCCTTAATACACAAAATATCAACTTTATTCCTACAGCAATGCCCATGGACAATGTTTTTATTTTTTTATTAAGAGTTTTTAAATGTTTGCATTTACAGGAATAACTGAAGGGTAAAAAAGATTATAGAGACCTGGCCGGATACATGGTAAGTTATTAAGCTTTGACCTTAATTTATCCTGTCTGAAAATATGCTAGTGTTATGTGAAAGTAGAAGTAATAGGGTAGACGGGGTACTGTTTTCCCACCATGTTCCAGTGGGGGGGTAAGTTGTTCTGGTCGATCTTGACTTATAGTGAGTGGAGTTAGTGAAGACAATGCAATGTCCGCTTTTTCCAGTTTTTCTCAAATTTCTCAAGTTCTTCTGGTAAATAGTATCAGGAGGACAGTATTGTATATGAAGGACAGTAGGTGTTTGTCTATTTTTTGTTTGAAGATTACAAGGAATGCTAGGGCTCGGTGGAGTCAGATTGGTAGGCCAATAAGAGATGTTATGAGTAGTTGAAACCAGTAGTTCTATGGAATTGGGCATGACCACCGTATGTGGAGTATGCAACCAGTGTCCAGCACTGGTAAGTTTCCTTATGTTTCTGCATGAGGAAGTTATAGGCCATGGTTGTACCTAGAAATCAGTCACTTTTAACTGGTTCCATGGTCTGTACCTTTTGTGGTCAAACATATGGTGAAGAACCACCCAAGCTCAAAACAAGGTTCTGGATAAAGAATATGGAAACATGAAAACATGGTCCCAAATGAATCTAAACATAACTGAATATCTACCATACCAGATCAAGATTGAGAAAGTTGCCTACAAATACTTCAAATGCACAAACCATATTGAGAATGCAAGGAAGATATACTATAGATGGAATAAAACACCAAAGCTACTGCATCTATATGATACCTAATTCTTGCCCCCAGCAGGAGAGAATGTACAATAGAAGGAAGCTTTCTCAACATCTGGTGGCACTGCCCTAATATATCATTACTGTTGGAAAATAACACCAACAACAACAACACAAATTTCTTAAACATCTAGTATTTTAGCAGTGAGAAGACTGATATCCAGAAACTGCATATCTAAAAAAAACACCCCTGAAAAGAATAACATAATTGCCCTTATAAATATGAACTTGACCTATGAGCAAGACTATGCACCACTGATATAACTCTATTTGTTGGTAAAGTTTCAGTTATCATATATGAAGGTATGTATACTGTTACATTGCATATGCCAACTATGTTTCTGTTTTTTCTCTATCTGAAAATCAATAAAATCCTTCAAATGAAAAAAAAAGAAAACGTGCTCCCAATAGCCACTCTACAATAATTACAATGATTTTGAATGCCAAAATAAGCATTTACCTTTGCTACTGGAGTAGAGTTGTGCAGTCATGTATGTAGACATTGTGATTATTTAAAAAAAGGATATGCCAGTATTCAGCTCAAATCCAAAGATTTTATAAACAGGTTTGTCTTTAGCCAAATGTTTTGTGAAAGATTTAGTGTGTATTTCAGCATTTGTGACTATCCACCTGACATCTATAGTGCACAGCAGGTAAACAATATCTGGCCCCATGTTATTTTTTCCTTCACTTCAAGCCCGAAGCATTTTTCTGTCACAGAACAACTAAAAGAGTATGCCTTCCTTATGTTGTTTAATTACATTGTACTACAATCTCTGTATTTATGTTTACAGCATGATGACTGACAAAGTGCTGGTAAGAGATATTTACATTGGTGAATTCTCTTGCATCTGTGATTAAGTTTTGACCATTTACTGTAGGGCACAGTATAATATAAGTGCAGCGGCTGCATGACAAAGAATTCGAATGACCAGCAGCCAAATTATACTGGTCTAGGCCAGAGATGGGCAGAATCACATGGAGCTGTGTTTAGGTGAGAAGGAATATATTAAAGCAGGACATGGTCAGGCCCAGGGGGGGAGTAAGAGAGGGATGTGATGTCAGGGAAAGAAGCGCTTCACTTCCTTACCTTCTGAGCAGGTAGAAACATGATGTAGAGCTCTCTCTGTAATATAATGTTATAAGCTGCAGTTTATGCACACTAACTCCTCAGTAAACTACTGGCTTTGGGGATAGAACTACATGGGCAGCTGTTTGTTAATTTATTGCTGTTTGTTTGAAGTTTAACAGCAGTTAATCTCACTGTAGTCACTGAAGCAGCATGGAAGTCAACCCAGGCCCAAAAGACACCCTCTGTATTAAATCCAGTAGTAATCCAGCCTGAGACACTGAGCTACTGCAACTCATTAGAGTTTACAGAGAGCTGTAGTTTGAAATACAGAGAGGGGAGTGTGGCTCAGTTTGGAGTAGAGCAGCCTGAATACAATAATTTTCTTGGGATTTTCTTTAAGTCTGTGTATTGCACCAAACTTCTATAGATATGGTTACTTGATTCAGCAGTCTGTCTTCAGAGTCTCACCTAATTTTACTGGGCTTTATTGAGTTACAGATGTCCTCTGTATATATACTGTACATGATTGAGTCTGTACGCTAGCCATACATTTCTTTGGACAACATTCCAGCTGCACTGTCATCATACCCTATAGAGGCTGTACACTGTCATTCAGGCTATGTGCATAGGGCAAAGTAGGTCTAATGTGATAGGACAGTTCCCCCTGTGTGTTTATCATGGAATATGTGGCAGAGCTCTCTCTTTTGAATAAGGTTATAACTTGCAGTATATACACATTCTCTTCTCATTATACTGCTAGCTTTGGGGATGTTAATCTCTTACTGTTAATTTACTGTTTTACAGCAGTCAGTCACACCGTGGCAGCATAGAAGTCAATCTAGGGCCCAAAAAGGGTAACCTCTTTATTAGATACAAATTCTGACACTTACAGTAGCTGCTACTACTGTGACTAATTAGAGGATACAGAGAGCTGTAGTTGTAGTATACAGAGGTGTTGGTGGGGCTTAGTCAGGAATTTGACAAAACCTAAATACAGTAATTTTTCTGGGCGTTGCTTTCAGAAATCTGCATATTGTATTTCTATAGATATAGTTACTTGAGTCAGTAGCCTATTATAAGATTCTGAACACTATTTTACTGGGCTTTATTGAATTACTGATTTCAGCTTGTGATCAGAGGACAACCTGCTACTACTGTAGATGGAACCTACATATAGTAATCCTCTATTAGAATGTCTAGTAGGTTTCCAGATACCAAGGGGTAAGTATAAAGCAGCAACTGATTATTGTAGCTTGAACCAGATGTAAATTATTGTATTTAAGGGTGTGCGCATATACAGTAAAGTGGCTTGCAACTAGAACAATGTTGGAATGCTTGCCTTGGGGGGCTATGGCCAGAGTCGATTAGGCTGAGTATCCAACTGGTAGTGAGAAAGGCTTGATGGGCAGGGGTCCTGCAGGAGTAATGACTCCACAGCTCGGAAGGGGCTCCACAGTGTGGAAGGGCTGTTGGAGCATGGAAGGGCAGTTGGAGCCTGGGAATAAACAGCATGGAAGGGCTGTCAGAGTGCTCGTTTCCAAAGCATGGTTGGGCTGTGTTGAAGAACACAAGGTGCTGGTGGCTGGTACAGTGGATTCTGCAAGTGTTGCATGGATCATGCATGTGTTACAGTGGCCCATGTTTGTATTTTTCTCTCTGAGAGGTGTTATGTTACATCAAGATGCCTGGGTGAAAGCATGCAATCTGGCATACCCACCATGCTATTTGGCGTACCCACCATGCTGGAGAAAACAAGGGGTTGGTGGCTGGTACAGTGCATCCTGCAAGTGGTACGGTGTTGCATGGATCAAGAATGTATTACAGTGACCCATGGTTGGATGTTTCCTCTCTAAGAGCGTTGGTCTCTGGGAGGCTATACCCTCTGAGTTGAGCACATGCAACTTAGGGTCTCTGGAACAGATGGGGCAGGTTGACCATCACTTCATTATTAATAAAAGAAAGTTAATTTGGTATCCAGGATGAAATAAAATTCACTTTGAATGTCTGTGTAAACATACTAGTCTTGGGCAGATTAAATGTTAATTTGTAGCAAGATAATACTACAATTTCCTCAAGTCTCCTGGCCAGTGTAAAGTTTTTGTGGCTTTGGCTTTTCATACTTTTCCAGATCTCTAGCAGTGAACTGTGTGGTCAAACATGACAGGCAACCTACTAGTAAGTTTGCATCGGTTTAACATGCCCAAAGAAAAATAGTCATGCTGGAACATTCTTCTCTTTTTTTAAATAAGCTAGTGTTCAAAGAAAAAACTTGCACAAGTTTTGTTGCAGTTTTTTTGTTTGTGCTTGCAGCATTTTACCCTAAACCTTAAAAATTTGTAAATACAATAGGCCTCTATTCACACAGTGAATATATTTGCCTTGTACATGGTTTTGCATAATTAGCAAAAAAAAACTGAGAATGTGCTCTACATGGCAATATTTTAGCATTGAGGAAAAACTTGGGCAAAACAACCATTTGCAAATAAATATGCACTAGTTACAATTGGTTACCACTAAAAGTAATTACTGCCTTCTCGTTCGAATTCTTGGGCTTGCTTAAAAAACAGCTTTATAAAATATTTTCTATTTGCCGTGAGCCCAGGCAAGAAGCATAAAGCAGTTTTATGAAAATGTGAGATTAGAACTCTATGGGATTGTTAAAAGCATGTTTATCAAATGGAGAAATTTATGAATACATTTGATTGTAAAAATCCCATACGAATGAATAGAAAGTGAGTGAGTTTTTCTGTGGTTTAGTTCTAATCTCACATTTTCATAAATCTGTTCCCATAATGGTCTAATACAGTACATCCAAGGTTTGAGACTTTTTTCAACAGTGCATCAAATAAATGTATGACTAGCATTACTAGAAATGATCCAGCAGATGGCAATGTTTATCTTTGTAAGAATACAGCTAAATGTTTATCACAGGAGGAGAAACTACTGACTTTTCTTACAATGGGATATTTTAATTCAGTGTTGCTCCTGAGGCTGTCACATTTACAAATAATTTGCATAATATTTCCACCACCGAAATTACAAACTGTTCTTCTTCACAAGTAATGTCACATTAAAGTAACCTGATATGTTAAAATAATCCCAGTTAGCTTCTTCAAGAACTCTTTAATATCATCCAATTTATGGTGTAAAGAAAAAAATATGCTAATGGGATGTTAATAGATTATTGAGGTAAATGGAAAGAATATACACTTGCATTATATCTCACCTCAATACTGATTTTATAGACTATTGAAGTTCACAGTTTTGGTTCTTCTAGTAATTGTCAAGCCAATTTGGAGATCCAAGAAAATATTATATTATGGCATATTTGCAACAAAAAATATCTTTTTGAGGTTTGTTTGTTAATCTCTTTTCTTGACATTAATGACACAACTGATCTTACCAACTGTTGGTCAATAAGGAAGGTTTTATGGAAATATGTCTTAAGCTGTGAGAAAAACAGCAAAATTCTGGTGATGAATAGCTTTGCCAATAACTAGGTTATTCTCTAGAATGTAATTATCAAGCAGAGACACTTTGACAGTGAAGTTACATAGAACAGCATTGGAACTGGAGTTATTTTTGTGGCTACAGATATGTCACTACTATAAATCTAGGTCATTGATTTTAGCAGAAGATAAGACCCAATTATACCATCTGATGTACACATTTTCCATTCTGGGCCAGCTCTAATTTAACTGGCATCCTGGGTGAAACTGACACTGGATCACACCCCTATGAAAGTATTGCTATTATACAGCACAGCAGGGTTATTATTCGTGTATTGATACGCCGCATCATCTTAAAGAAGAGAGTTTATAATCAGTAGAGATGTATATTTATAGATCAGCACAAAAGAGAAACTGTGGTGAAATATAATTTCCCTTTCAAACTTAATGCAATACTCACACACACATACAGATGCAGTCACTTTGGATTGTAAGTTTAATGCGTCGTGACTTAACTCATCTATCTCATTTATCTCACTTAGCACAGAATATTGTGTCACAGCATCCCATCCAATTAAAGAGTTCACCATTGAAAACAATGGAGCTTTGGTATGCTAATGAAAAGGTTAAATGCATTAAATGAGTTAAGATAACTTTAGTTAAACAGTTTCTTCAATTAGCCCTGAGTCATGACGCATTTAACTTACAAATCCAAGTGACTCTATCTGTACATATACTGATTTGCATATATCCGTAGAAGTAAGAAATTGTACTGTTGTATTGTCAATTCACAAATAAGCAACAGGGTGATTTTGAATACAAACATCATTTCAAGAAATCAGTCACCAGTTGATTGTATTGAATAAGGGTGTATAAGGAATCCTTGCAGAAGGCAAAGTTACTACACCAACACTTTGTTCATAGCAGAGCTAAAATTCACACTAAAAGTTCACATGAGATGAAAATAAGAGAAGTTTAATGCATATAGAATCAATACCAAGCATCCAACATTATCAGCTCATTAATAAAAGAAGGATTCATTAAGGGAATCTAAACTCTGGTGTTCATCCATACTTGATTTAAAAATGTTCTAATAGATGATCGTGGGTTAAAGCATGATGGTTAGAGTTAGGGTTTAATCAGGGTTGTATAGTTTAGAATGTAAAGACAAATAACACAAACATAACACAACAAAACTTTTGTGCTTTTCTCTAGAGTTAGTGAGCCAGTTAATGTAAATGAATCCTACAGTGAGAATTTCAACTGCTCTTTATAAATCTTGCTCCATTCCTTTGATACCAGCAATTTGAGCTTAAAACATTTACACCATAACAGTTGTAACAGTTGTCTAGCATAGTTCAATTAACAGTAACATGTCAACAATCCTCATGTTTTATTGCAGTGTAACATTGAAAACAATCCAAACATTCTGTTTATTATGAATCTATGGATTTTATTTATCAAGCTGGAGTAAGATAAGTAAAGTAAAGTAGTAAGTAAAATACATTATGATTTATCAAAACAGTACAAAATTAACAGTATGCAGAACCAGCCTTTTAACCACTCTTTCCTGGTACAGGCATGGGACCAGTTATCCAGAATGCCTGGAGGCCTGGAGTTTTCCGGATAACGGATCTTTCTGTAACTTGGATTTCATACCTTAATAGATCATTTACTGGAAGAATACTCAATGTAGAGCATTGTAAGAGTGAGGGTTAACTTTTCAAATATGATGGAGGGTCCAGGTGCTCAAGCCCAAGACCTTCAGCTCAGGGAAGCAGACATCATGCAAATATTTAGGATAGGCTAGTGTGGTCCAGTTTGTGCCAGCCTAGCTGGAATATTTGCTTCATACATTGTCTTCTAGACTGCTTTTGCAGGTACTGTTTTATTACTATAGATAAAAAGGAAATCAATTTTTAATAATTTGGATCATTTGAATAAAATGTATTCTATGGTAGAAGGTCTCTCATGTGAAGCTTTCTAGATAACAAGTTTTCAGATAATGGATCCCATACCTGTACTAGAAATTTTAAAGAATAAAGAGCCCCCAGAACACCTTGGGTCTAATCTAAGAACACAGGTGCCAAACTGCACCAGTGTAGTTACCCGTAGCAACCATTCATCATCATTTATATATCGCCAACAATGCTGTATTTTACATTAATTTATTATTAAAAGGGAGTTAACAAAAAATTAACAAATCATAGTTAGAGTACAAATAAAATCAGACGTCACTATGCAGAAGAGCTTAGACTTTGCTTTTTCTTTCATTTTCATACCTGCACATTATTACACTGTTCCTTTTATACTTGATAAATTGATACAATGAAAAACGTGTTTTATCTGAACAAATGGTTTAATACAAGCTTCAACTCACAAAAATAAGAAACTTTATACTAAGAAAACAGTCACTTATACATGATTCTAATTAAACTGCATGAATCAATGTTGGTGGCAAAACAATATTACTGGGTTTATATAATACTTAAATTATGTTTTGTTGGCTTAAAGGATTTTGATCCATATTACAAAAGATCCCTTATCCAGAAAACCTCTAAGCATTGTGGATAATATATCCCATACCTCTATATAGATATATGACATTTTATTTTGCTGATAATTATCCTTTCATTTGGAAGAGGAAAAGCAATTGTAGCATTTGTAGATTTCTCCGCTACATGCTTACACCAAGGAAATTGTGTACTAATGCCATTTTTCATGTCATGTGCAATGAAATGAAGAAAACATATTCCACAATAGTAGCCACAAATTAAAACTAATTTGATCATGAATTGAGCACAATTTACTTTGGAATCAACTTGGTGGGTAGATGTTGTGCTGGAATTGTGGGGGAAAATGCTGCAAGGGTAATTCAAAAATTGCATATATTAAATTGCATTGTAAATAATGCTTAGGTTATCTTTAAGTTTGTTCCCCAGGCATATTCTAGCAGCAGTATGTATAAAGCCTTTAAACAGTATACATTAGCTAACAGTAGTATATACTGTAGATTAGTCTAGTGGCATTTTCAAATGAATGGGGTCTGAAACAGTCAAATCCCATGGACAAACACCAAAATTCAATTTTGGGACACCTGACTCAAAAAAGTACTCAAAGTGCATTTTAAAGGGTAAGGCCATGTGTTAAGGTCTGGTTTGTTGGGTTGCATATGAATTCCTTCTAGGTAGAAGGTACTGGCTATAGTTCTCTAGAGCACTGTGTACTGTTGTCTCTGCAGTGAGCAACAATCATCTGTTCTTAATAGAACAAAGCACTGTCTAATTGTAGTAAACAAGCCCTCTAGTGCATTAGAACAGTGCTAAACTGATTTATTGTATGAATGGTTTAAAACAAATAAAACATGATGCCAACAGGACACACAGCTCAAAGACTAAAGAAAGAGAGAACCATATTTATGCTTAACTTGATATAT
>CM044442.1:70067622-70090578 GCA_024363595.1 Xenopus borealis
TGTCACGCTGGCGAATTAGCGCTATCGTTAGACGCTTTGCGCTTCAGTGAATTTGCCCCATAGCATTTTGATAACCTTGATTGATCATTTTCAAATGTATATTGATAAACAGTATAGTACATCAGCTTTATCTCCTTCTGATTATTTAAGATACCTGATGATATCTTCTTTCTACCTATAGCTGGGTTTACGTTATCTTATGGGTACTATACTGTACTTTAACTGGGGGGGAGAGATGAATGGAAGGAGAAAATAAATGGGGGAGTGGGGTAGGGGGCAGATAATAACTAGGTATAAATCGGTGTTGATTTACTCTTACTTCTATCCTTCCGTTTTCTTGTACAGACTTTTTTTTTACCTATAATGGATTTTCTTTATATCTGTGTCTCTATGTCTTGGGTTTCTCTAGTTTTACTATTTTTTATTCTTGGTTTCCTTTTCTTGGCATTGTCATCTTATTTCTCTGGCCTTCATGTTTCTTTTTATTTATTTAGAGTGATCCAATCTTTCCATAGTTTCTCAAATTGTCTTGTTGTCCCATTTTTTATTGCTACCATTTCTTCCATTGTTTCTGTTTCCGCCATTTCTCACATCCAATCTACTGTATTTTACTTGGTGCTTCTGCAATTCTATGTTTGTTATATATGGATAATTAGTTTGTCCTTTGTTGTATCCATTGTTATTGTATTAATGTTAAAGATTATTGTTTCTATACAGTTTGTATATGTCCTGGGTCTCAGTTTATCGATAACTTCAAACGCTTCTCTCCAATATCCCTTTATTTTCTCACATGAATACCGGATATGGCTATACAGATGCAGCCACTTGGATTTGTGAGTTAAATGCGTCATGACTTAGGGCTAATTGAAGAAACCGTGTTAGCTAAAGTTATCTTAACTTATTTAATGCATTTAACCTTTTCATTAGCATACCAAAGCCCCATTGTTTTCAATGGTGACCTCTTTAATTGGATGGGATGCTGTGACACAATATTCTGTGCTAAGTGGGATAAATGGGATAGATGAGTTAAGTTATTCTGTGTCAAATGCATAATCCAAAGTGGCTTCATCTGTAGGTTCCCTCTTCCTTATTGCACCTCCAGCATTCTTTAGGCGTGCTGGTATATATTTTATTTAGAATATTGGGTGTCCTTTACCATTTGCTCAGAAGTTTAAAATTGGCTTCTCGCTCGTAGGGACCGATTTACTATATTCACGTGAAGGATTGAAGTTCACTAAACTTTATATTGATCTCCTTCTCCCATTTTGCTTTACACCATGTGTCTTCTTCTCTTGTTGCTCCTATTAGTTTTTTTGTAAAATTTCGCTATAGGATGTTTTATCTGTGGTTCCCATTCCGTAGATGGTCTCATCAATTTGCTTATTCTCAGAGACTTTATGTAGTTAGTCACTTATAGATAATTCTAATGGTTCTGGAGTCGTTACCCCAGTTGAGATGGACTGTGGTGATAGGGATTAGTTTTCTTTTTTTTAAGACATTTTTGAGTTTGGTTGGTTTATTTTGTATGTTAGCCCACCTATCTAGTTGCCCCCTTTCACAACTGGGTGGAAATCCCTGTCTTGTACCATTGGATACCTCCAATGGAGGGGAAAGAATCCCATTGACTTTGATTCTAGCATAGGGGGAATTATAAAGCACCATTATTTTTTCAGTTAGTTTTGGTCCAAATCTAAAGCTTTGTGGGGTTTGTTTTAAAAAGGTCCAATCCACTCAATCAAACGCTTTTTCATCGTCCGTTGTTAATAATATTGTTGGGATTTGTTTCCTCATTGTGAAATGGATGAGGTTAATTAGTTTTGTTGAATTATCTTTCCCTTCTCTTCCTTTTACAAAGCCAGATTGTTGTGGGTGTATAAGTGTGGGGATGATTGTTTGGAGTCTGTTCGCTAGCATTAAAATTTTTAAGAGGTATGGGTCTATAAGTCCCACATAGGGATGGGTCTTTGTTTGGTTTATGTATGACCGTTATTTGTGCTTATTGGACCTTTTTTAGAACTGTTTTTGATCCGAGATATCATTAAAATGATTATGTAATGTCTGTACAAGTTTTTGTTGGTGTCTCCTTGATGACCTTTAATAGTTCCTCCTTGGTAAAGGTTGATTCTAATTGATTTTGTGTTTCTTTTGATATTTTTGGTAATTGCAATTTTTGTAAGTATTTCACTATTTTCTTCTTTTTGATTTCAGGTTTTATCTCTGGGTCTAAATTATACAATGCCTGGTAGAATTCCTGAAAGCATTTCGCTACCTCTAGGTAAGTATGCTGTACTTTCAGTTTAGAGTCTTTCATTTGAGTTATAAAGGTTTTGTTTTATTAGTTTGGAGAGAATCTTTGTGTGTTTATTTCCTAGTGCGTAATAATCTCTTTTGCACTTTAAATAGGCTTGCTCTGTATGTATATCTAGGAGTTGTTTTAGTGAAACTGTAGCTGTTCTTCTATCTGTCTCATCAGCGTTTCTTTATGCTTGCTTTCAAGTGTGTTAATTTCTTGCATTAAGTTTTGTACTTTCTTCTTGTGTTTTTTCTTTACTTTAGAGCTTAACGCTATAATGTTTCCCCTTGTGACTACTTTCACCATTTCCCATAATACTGCAGGATCTGTCCCAGGTAAGTCATTGTATAGCAGCATATCATGTATGAAATTCCTTATGGACTATTTTGTTTTGATAATAAAAGTCTTTCATTAAAGGGGTTGTTCACCTTTGAGTTAACTTTTAGTATAATGTAGAGAGTGATATTCTGAGACAATTTGCAATTGGTTTTCATTTTTTATTGTTTGTGGTTTTTAAGTTATTTAGCTTTTTATTCAGCAGCTCTCTAGTTTGCAGTGTCAGCAATTTGGTTTCTAGGGTACAAATTACCATAGCAGCCCTGCATTGATTTGAATAAGAGACTGGAATATGAATAGGAGATGGATTGAATAGAATTATAAGTAATAAAGGGTGGCAATAACAATACATTTATAGCCTTGCAGAGCATTTGTTTTTTAGATGGTGTCAGTGACCCCCATTTTAAAACTGCAAAGAAACAGAAGAAAATTGCAAATGATTAAAAAACTATGAAAAATAAATAATGAAGACCAATTGAAAAGTTTCTTAGAATTGGCCCTACAATATACTAAAAATTAACTTAAAGGTGAACCACCCATTTAAATCTCCATAAAAATTGTTCCTTCAGGGTATTTGGTAATTTGATTTCGGTAATATATGGTGCATGGTCTGATAAAATTATTGGGCCTATATGTATATTTTTGACTAGGTTTTTTTTTATTTTGTGTTTTATGTGATTGAGATAAGTTTTGATCCCCTTTATCTTTTTGTATGTGATGGAGGATTTCTGTGATGAGCAGTCTATTAGTGGATTAAGGGTTACATTTAAGTCACCTCCTATTAGGTTTATTCCTTCCACCAATTCTTGTAGTTTTATTGTAATGTCCTTTATATACTTATCTTGGTTACTGTTTGGAATATACATTGAGCACAATGTGACTAAGACATTAAAAAGTTTAGCCTTTACAATCACATAATGTCCTTCTTCGTTTGTATCAATCAGAGTAAATGGTACATCTTTCTGTATCAATATTGCTGTACCTTTAACTTTTTTTCTGGATTTGAGCTGAGAAATACCTTTGTATACCATTTATTCTTTAACACTTTTTCTTGGTTCTTTTTGATATGTGTTTCCTGTAGGTATAAGATTTTTGCTCCCAGTCTATGACAGTTAAGAATGTGTGCTCTTTTTCTAGGGTTGTACAGCCCATTGACATTTTGAGACCATAGAGTTACTACAATTGATAAATTTTTGAGTTTTTGTTGAAACTCTTAAATGTTCTTTTACTTCTCGGTCTGAAGTAAATCGACATGGGAGTTGGATAACTAACTGGGGTAAAACTTAGGTATGGGTTTGAGCAGATCCTTTTAGACATTCAGTCTGATTTTTACCCTGTTATTTTAAATTAGTGGGTTTATCCTGCTATGCTTTTAGGTGGTAGATGGTGAATTCAAGAGTCATGTCGCTTTTGGGCCTACCCCACTGACCTAACCCATTTTTTTGGTTATATAACTTAGCCTGAGGATTTTGTCTCCCTTTACTATTCTCTATAAAATCTACTCCCAAGTGTAGTTAATCTTTCATTATTAAGTTATTTGTAAACCTTATCATAAAACATTAACATTTAAAATATATTCAACAGTGAGTGAAATCCGTTATTACTACTTCATGTATCTCATGTTTAGTATATAAAAATATTTAAGCATTCAATATAAACGGCATTATTTTTTAACTGCTAAACAAAGTTAATAAAAAAAATTATACTCACAACTTGCTTCAGCTTTTATCAATTAACTGGTTATACATTATTTATTTAAAATGTTAATCTCCTGAAGTGTATAACTCTGTCCACTTGAAGTGGAAAAGGTTAGTGGATTTTACTAATGTATTTCTACTCAAGTGTCCGACCAAGTTTTGTTTATTGTGATTTTGTTTGTTGTGTTATGCTTGCTTGCCTTGGAGCGAGGTGTTTTGGGCGTTCTTTGCATCAACGGTAGTTCTTGCCAGATGTTGTCATCTCTGGGGTGTCCTCTTGGGAGTCTGACTCTGCTTCATTCCAGCCCGGTATGAGTGTATTCTCCAGATGCCCAAATTAGCGTTCCTGTACACAGGTGGAGCGGAATGGGCCCATGACTGAGGGGAGAGTAGATAAAGGGTTAAAAAAGAGTGTGGGATTTAGGGGAGTTACAGAGGGGAGGAAAGATGGAGTTTGGGGCAGGGCTTAGCCTATAAGTAAAGGTAGGAAAGGCGGGAAGGCACTTACCTGGTGGAGACAGAAGTAACAAAGGCCCTCCCTCCCGCCCTGAAAAATGTGTGGGGTTAGTTATGTCGCAGCAGTGGCCTAATGGGGCTGCCCTACTGGGTAGCCAAAAAGGGAGCTGGAAGGTAATGTAAGGGTTGAATAGGCATGGGGGCAAGGCTCAAGGGGCAAGGAGGCACCGTAAGTGAGGAAACAGGTGACAGAGCCTTAGCCTTAGGATAGTTAATACGAAGTAGGGTTTGGGAAGTTACTACAAACATGGTTAAATGTATGTGCAGCCTTCAGTGGCTATTGTTTCACAGTATGTCAACATGTTAGTTAACAGCATTTTAATGGTATGGTTAACCGTTAAATAAGAACGAATAAATGTGTAAGGTTATTTAATAAAACAAGCTGCGGCCTTTTCACCAAATTTACCAGTGTGTAGTGTATTTGGGGGGTGTTGGGGATTGGTATCGAAATCGAATCATACTCTAGTCAAGGTGTAGTTTTTGAATAAAGTCCTTTGTATCCTCTGGCATCCTTATCATTGCCTGTATACCGTCTTTTGAAGCTGTTAAATTAAACGGGAATCCCCATCCTTTTTGTCTCAGCTGATCTGTTATGGACTTTAGTTGTTTTTATTTAATCAGAGTAGTGATGGATAGATCTTGTAGTAAAATAATTTCATTGTCCTCACAGGTAAGTTTTTTCATTGCTCTTGATTTGGTCAGGATTTCTTCCTTCAATGGAAAATTGTTAAAACAACATAAAATGTCTCTTGGCGCCTCAGGTGGTGAGTTCCACAGTTTGAACACTCTATGGGCTTGATCCATGGGGATCATTGTTTCTGGGTCTCTTTCTAAAATGTTATTAAAGGTAAACTGTCATGGGAAAACATGTTTTTTTTCTCTTCAAAATGCATCAGTTAATAGTGCTGCTTCAGTAGACTTCTACACTAAAATCCATTTCTCAAAAGAACATTTTTTTTATATGAACTGCTTTCTGGCAGGCTGTTGTTTTTCCTTCTCAATGTAACTGAATAGAACACAGTGGGACATGGGTTTTTACTATTGAATGCTGTTCTTAGATCTACTAGGCAGCAGTTATCTTGTGTTAGGGAGCTGTTATCTCATTCCTTTCCCATTGTTCTGTTGTTTGGCTGCTGGGGGGGGGGCAGTACAGCAGTAAAGAGTGATTAAAGTTTATCGCAGCACAAGTCACATGACTTGGGGCAACTGGGAAATTGACAAAATGTCTAGCCCCAGGTCAGATTTCAAAATGAAATACTGTATATAAAAATCTGTTTGCCCTTTTGAGACATGGATTTCTATACAGAATTCTGCTGGAACAGCACTATTAACTGATGCATTTTGAAAGAAACATTTTTTTCCCATGACAGTATCCCTTTAAAGATTTTAAAAGATTTTTAGTTGTGGGGGTATTAGTTCTTCCCTGATATTGTTTCTGCAGCTTCTATTTTGTAAGTCCTCTACTTGTCTCTGGAGTTCTGCTCTTTCTTTTGCTTGTTTGTGTATTGTTGATATGTTTTTTTTAGTTACTCACAATTTTCGTCTGGTTCCTTTCTAGCATTCTAGCACATCAGTCCTGGCTCCTTTGTTTTCCACTTCTTGTCTAATGCCATTGAGGTCTCTGCATATCTCTTCTGTCATTGAGTGCAGCATATCTTGAATATCCTTTTTAGATGGCAGCTGTCTCAGGTACGTTTGCATATCTAGAGTGGTCTCTGCATCGCTCTCGGCCTCTGATGAGTCTTGTGCTTGATAATCTATTGCTTCACTGCTGTCTCTGGATTCAGGTTTAGCGGGCGCCATTTTGGATTGTGTAGTGTCTCTGTGTTTCTTGCCGAACATCGCCGGGATGTCACTTTGCTACCCTAATTGTTTAGGGGTTTTGCTGCCCTCCTTATGTGGTTGGGTGCCTTAAGGTTTCCCCATAATGTTGGGTTCCTAGCACTGTCAGTGGGATAAGTGTGCTAGGAGCTCCCGCTTATGGAACCATTCCACTCTAGCATTGGCCACGCCCCCAGAGAACACTATATTTCATGATAGTTCTCCTTTAAACTGTTTTCCCCTGAGTGAGCAGTGATTTTTTTTTGGGACAATTCACCCATCACTAGCAATGAGCTAAGTCAGGGGAACTCTGGGCTAGTGGGCAGAGAAAGAGAGGGATGTTATGTCAGGGGAAGAAGTAGAGGCAGCCTAATACTCGTTAGTGGATATAAAGACAGTGCTGATGTCGAATGAAAAACTCAAGTCTTCATTGAGGAACAGCAGAGTATAGTAGCAATCTCTCATGGTATCTTGGCTTTAGAATATTTACTTGGATTAGGCTGGCAAGGTCCTATATATTTGGCAAAATGTGAATAATTACTGTGGCCAGTTTACACCTTCTCATTGTGTTTCATTAAGTTATGCAACTATATATATATATATATATATATATATATAATATATATATATATACATACAATACCAAAACAGGGGGGTTGTGGGAGCACTCTAAAGGCTTTAAAGTATATATAAGTATTATAGATGCTAATGCATATACACCCAAAACAGGGGTTATTTTGTTACAAAGTTATGATCATAAAATTGATAAGCCACCATACCATGTCAAGGTAAACCCCGAATGGCGGTCCCTAACTTGTTTTATTTATTACGTGCATTCTAGCATTACCTGTATTCAATGTCCATTGAACGCTGTTTTTTCACAGAAGGCTAAATCCTCCCCAGCCAGCAATCAGGCTTTTAAAGGAGAGATATTCCCAAAACAAACGCCCAATTTTAAAAGTATATATATATATATATATATTTTTTTTTTAAACATCATGGAAGATAACATTTTGGATTCCAGTTTTAAGCTACCGAGTTTCATACATAAAAACCACTAAATTTAAATACAAAAAATCTGAATTTGAAAATATTCCAGCAAAAACCTGTTGAAATGATGTAGAAGTCAATAAAGGATGGTCCCTTTAACAACTGGAACATGTTTTTCACCTTCTGGATTTTTGATAGTTTTAGACTTTTTTTTTTGCTGGTTTTTGTTTGATAATAGTAAAAATTCAAGTTTTTCAGAAGACAACTCGATAAAGTCAAATTTTTGGAGTGGCAATTCAAAAAAGTCACAAAATTCAGATTGATGCTCAATTTTGTAGTGACATTTTCTAGCACTGATTTTATTGAGAATATGTATTGGTAAATTAAGAGCTTTGAAGTTTTTTTTTTTTTAATAAAGTGAGAAAAAGTTGTGTTTTAGTAAATATGCCCCATATTCCATTGCTGTTTTATCCAAGTCAGTAATCAATACTATATATATAGTATATATATAAAGTATAGTACTATATATATTATTGGGCTTATTTATAAAAAAAAATTGTGAGGTTTTGAAGGTTTTTTCTACTTCAAATAAACTCACAATTTAAAAAAACAGAAACTGCTTATTTATTAAAAAAATCTGAATATAAAAACTTGAATACAGGTATGGGTCCTGTTTTCCAGAATGCTCAGGCAGGCTTCCAGAAAGTAGTTCCATCCTAAAGTGCAGGCACAAGTCACATGACTAGGGGCAGCTGGGAAATGGACAAATTTGTCGAGCCCCATGTTAGATTTCAAAATTAAATATAAAAAAAATCTGTTCACACTTCTAAAATTGGATTTCAGCACATAATTCTACTGGAGTAGCACAATTAACTAAAGAGTTTTGAAAAAAACATGTTTTCTCATGACAGTATCCCTTTAAGTCTACTACAAATAATTTAAAGATTAAATAAACCACATACAGTAGGCTTGTTTTGCCTACAGTAAAAATTAATTACATTTCAGTTTGGATCAAGTACAAGGTACTGTTTAATTACACAGCAAAAGTCAATATTTTTTACAAATTTTAATTATTTGTATAAAACAATGTCTATGGCAGACAGCCTGCCTCTGAGCTTTCTGTATAATGGGTTTCCCCTTTAACTGATCCCATACCACAAATTTGTTTTGTTTACAAACTAAAAACAATTATTTTGTGAGTTTACAAGTTCAAATAACTCGAATGTGCGAGATTACAAACTCCAAAAAATTTGAAATCTTGAATAGTTATGGGCGAATCTATCTCATTTCGATTCTCCGAAAAATTGGCGAAAATTGGCGAAACGGGTCGCGTCACGTTTTCACATTTTTCTTGTACGCCGCCGAATTGTCGGCAGGCAAATTTTTGCTGGTGTTTTGCTAATTTATTCGCCAGCAGCAAAGAATTTTACTCCAATTGACATGACTTATGAACTTGCAAGCTTTTAAGTTTCATTTTTTGTTGAGTTTAATAAATACCATACATTTTTATTAACATGTATTTCTATAGCACTAACATATTTCTTATTGAGTTTTTGAAAATATAGTTATAATATGTGAGTTTAAATATATTTCATGGCGCGTCGCGTCAAAAACGATGCACAACTCGTTTTTCAAGTGAAATTTCGCTGGCGATTCCCGAATTTATTCGCCAGCGGCGAATCGCGGGAATTCGCCGCGAATTTGCCCCTGGCGAATAAATTCGCCCATCACTATTTTGCACTGCATGCAATTCTACAGTGTGTGCTAGATTTTTTTCTTTTGCCTCTCCATGGTTGTTAATACAAGTTTTTGCCTTTCAGTGCTTAGCGTGTTACCTCTTATCTGCTTTGAAAAAAAAATTAAGGTAAAGATTCCACCTTTAAGTCTTCTATGAAATAGTTGCAGTTTGGACATTTGGACATTTGCACACAAACACACAATATAATATTAAATATTATTATACAAATTTAGATCACTTTTTTTTTTAAATAATACTTAAATAATACTAATAATAATATTTTGTTACCCCTGTACACTTGATAATCACAAGGCTGTGGACTATTTATAACAAAAAGTAAGTTCTTCGTGATGTTGAAATAAAGAAATAATGTAATGTGTACTGACACAGAAGTAAAATGAAATGTATAAATGTGAGCGGCAACAAACTGTCAAAACACTGAGGCTGAACTCTATTATGTGAAAAACCTAAGCAGAGAAGGAGCAGATGAAAGGTTTGTATTAACAAATTAAAGTAAGGAGGAAAATACAGCGGGGAATTGTGTTATACCTGAAAAGAAATGGTTTTTGAAAAAAGTTTGTTAAACTAGTTTAAGAACTGCTATAGAAATAGGAATTAGTGCAATATTCATATCACAATAATGATGATGGGTTATGTAAAATCATAATGTAATTTCTGATAACATAGTGAGATAGCAATCCATAGTTTACAAACATCAATAGTATAGTACTCACAACAATAATTTATTGTTACTTTATGGGGCAGATTTATAAAGGGTTGAATTTCGAGTTTATGGGAGTTTTAGATTTTGAATAGTCTAATTCAAATTCTTAAAGGGACAGTGCATTATAATTTTCAAAATTCGAATTTTTAATTTTTTTAAACATTCTAATAAAATATGGAGTATTTCCTAGTCAAATTGGACTAAAATAAACTCCACGTCCAATCTGTATTTGAAAAGCCAACATGTAAATTATACCGTATAATGCTCCATTCAATTTATTTTAATTATATTAACCATTATATATACCAAATCCAGGATTCTGTTTGGGATTTGTCAGTATTGGAGCCTTTTTCAGGAGTATTCACCCAAATCTAAGAGTCTGGCCAAACCAAATATGAACCCATAAAGTGTTAATAATTTGCAATGCGCACAAATTTTAACAACAAACAAACAAAAACATTTGGGAAAGCACTCATAATTTCGTTGCCACAGAAAAACCTGTTTGTGGCCCCAGGGAAAGTATTTGGTTAGATATTCGGGTGAAACCTGTGTGAAGTACTCACCATTCTGCCAAATCCTGATGCATCTGTAAACCATTATTTATATGACACCAACATTTGTAAGTATTTTTCTTTCGACATTGTTTATGGTTTGCAACAGCTACTGTACTTCCCTCTATCACATTCACACACACATAGGAGGACAATTTACCTGTTGAACTGAATGTTTATGGAAACAAACACATCCATAAATAGGGAAACCATTAAAGAACATAAAAACATAATGCTCAATTTAGAACAGAACAGAGTACGCCAAGGAAGCAGTGGTAATCACTTGGGATGATCACATTTTTCACATGACTAAACTCCCAAATCGAATGCCCCTAATTTATCAATAATCCTTCATAATACAATTGAGCTCTAGTCCAAATTGGCACTCAGAAGACTCAAATTTATTGTGTTGTCTTCTAAAAAGATAGAATTATTCAGATTATTGAACGAAAACCAGTGCAAATAATCCAAAACT
Organism: Xenopus borealis; assembly: GCA_024363595.1. Classification (NCBI taxonomy): domain Eukaryota; kingdom Metazoa; phylum Chordata; class Amphibia; order Anura; family Pipidae; genus Xenopus; species Xenopus borealis. Next base: position 70,078,764 of record CM044442.1, read on the forward strand.
ACTGAGAATCCTGAAGATAAAAAAAAGTCCCGATTGTGAAAGGGACCATCTGCCATTGACTTCTTAATGATTTCGACAGGTTTTAGATGGATATTTTAAGATTTTAAGCAGATGCACAAGACTTGTACCTAATTAATCTGCTGCAAATTGAAGCAAATTTGGGTGCTTCACAATTCATATTCCCCAATACAACTAGACAAAATTTGCATCCAGTTTATGCCAAAAACCATGCACAACTGCACCTGTTTGAACTGGGCACAAACATACAACTTGCAGCAAGCCCACAATTACAATTATTTATTAGAAATGCTGTAAAGGTTAAAATATGATATAGAAATGTGAGTTACTGCACTACATTTGTAAATTGCCCTTTGGTTTTTCTCACAGATTTTGCATGAAAGTTTTTCTGAGAAAAATTTATGAAAAATGCAAACAATACATTTTGCAACTAAGTTAACTTTGGTAATATCATTCAATATTCAGTTTAACCAATGTTGTGATGGCACATTTCCTTAAGCTTGTTTACATTGGTTTTGTCCAGTAACATATGGCATGACAAATGCAAGTTTATACATCTTAATCATCATCAACACTGTTTTATTGTAAGATGTATAATGCTGAAACAAGCAAAACACATAAATCGGTTTTATTCACATTTATATAATGCTTCCAGGAGAATGGCATTAGTTAATTTGTGACAATGCCTGGCTTTTGGCCTCAGCAAAAAACTGATGGTACTAAGTCAGAGATATGTCAGTAGTGATACATTCTTGTAACACTTTAATCTATTTTCATTTGATGTAACATCAAAGCATAGCATCACAGGCAGAAAAACACTTTGAACAAATTAAAGGCTAAAAAGACTCTGATCTGACAGATTACATTATAACCAGTGTGGTATAGGTAAAGTGACCTTATTTCATGTCAAGTGTTAGTTAAGTATCATGTATATTAGTTCATAATATTATGCAAAAATACATAGCAAAAATATTAACCTTTTTATAATCATACATGACAGACACAGTATGAGGCATCTAAACACCACAGAAGGACATTGTAATTACATTTACATGCATGTATATCATCTAAAATATATATATAGATTGGGGGACAGGATAATGAATCATAACACATTTACAAAAAGTGCTAATGAAAGCAGAAGAAGGAAAATGTTTCATCAGAATACAGATACAGTGATTGTGATATTTAACATATGGTTGACATTCAACTAGTGACTCTAATGAGGCAGACTGCAACAGTTTCCAGTAAGATGGATATATGCAATAAAAAGATAAATGTGGCACCCTAGTTGCCAATGGGTTTTACTAAATATTTATAAGAAAACAATTAGAAAAGAAAAAGATATTAAAAGTAGATAAGAAAAAAGTATAATACAGATGAATGAGCTCTGTCCAAATAGCCTTTTCCTGCTGGTACTAGCTTGCTTGGTGTCAAGTCTTATTTATATTTTTTCAGTATCAACGTCTAATACTTGGGATGTATATTTCTTGAGAACACCTTTCCCTGTAGACTTATACACAGGGTCCTTTAAAGTATGTATTAAAAATATTGACAAAACAGAAAATTTGCAATTAATTTGACATTAGCAACCTGAATTCTTCGTCAGGTAAAAGTAATGTCAGTAAAGTTGATATGATGCATCTAATCAGCTGTAAGAATTTATTTTTTGGACTACCAATTCCCCTAGTTTCTAAATAACCAATGAAAGTAATACACCAGTGTTTTTAACCTGAATTCTTATTTGAAATTGAGAATTGTAATTGAACTATTCAATTGTGATGTTTCATCTTAGAAATATGACTCATGTTCACAATACAACAAAAAAAATTAGTTATTTAGGCAAGCAGACTGTATTGCTATAATAAAAAGTGTATTGGTTATATATGTTAATTGTGCCCATTGTGACTTGGGGTTCTCATATGATTTTTTTAAAATTACAAAGCCTCAAAGATTATATAAATATTATATGTTTGCAGGCTTGTCTAGTTTAAAAAGCCTTTTTTTTGCAATTCTGTCTCATTCAAAACAATGTTTTCAGCCCAAGGTTCACAGTGCAACATTTCACTTGGACAATCCATGAATGAGCACACAGGGGTACATTTACTTAATTCCAAATTTTCTCTTCGGAAGCTTCAATATACTTTGAACAACTACATCACAGGTTAATTTGCTATAACTACTCATGTTAATTAAAGTACATATTTATTTCTTAGCAAAAGAACACCGGCATACTTTTGTCAGTGAAGTTTCAGCCACAAAAAGTTTTTTTAACATTTTTCTGGCAAGAAAATTCGCTAGAATTTAAAATTACTGGCTACATGAAGATAGAGATTTTTTTTGTGATGCTGCTGTACTTAGTGGAAGACATAACTTTTTTTCCGAACCCAGATCCTTTATTGTCCTCGCTTATTATGTCCTGTTCAAAGCACTGTTTCTCCTGCTGCATTGTTTCTCCTGCACTGTTTTGTCTACTGTAGCAGCACTATTAACTGATGCGTTTTTAAAAAAAAATGTTTCCCATGACAGTATCCCTTTAAGTATAATGAAAGTGCTACTTACAAAGCCCATTCCCTGGGCTCTTGTCTCATAAGTAATTCAGTATAAATGCAAGAGTCAGGACAAAAAGACGGCTTAAGTTGTAAAGCCGAAACATTGACAATAAATTTGTAATTTATTTTTTGTATCAAGTCCTGTTCAGTGCGGTGTTTTTGCTTTCTAAATGATTATCTAATATACCAGCACACAGGCATTTGCATTAGGTTACAGAGTGCTACAGACTGTTGGACATTATATATATATATATATATATATATATTATATACCAGCAACTTGCCTGGTGCTTATATATATATATATATATTGTACAAGCTGGAGGGGATGTCTGGTAGATAGCCGGTATATATCACCATTCTTTAGGTTTTAAAGAAACTACCTCTTTAAGAGACACCATGGGGTTAACCAGCCAGAGGTGGGCTGGACATCCAGGGGGTGTTTAATGGTGGTGAGCAGCAGGTGAAGTGAGAGAGAAAAGTGTTTGTGTGTTGCATACGTGGATACTCACAGTGGAATTGAGGAAAAGTTACTTTCCAAAAGACCAGGGAATTCACTCCTGGAAGATTGTACACTGCAAGTTTTTTATGGCAAGTACACTGCTCTGATATTGGGACTGTTTTTGTTGCTGAATTGAAGCTGTTTGTTTTCTATGCCATTGCTTGTCAGTGAAAGATTTATTTTGAACTGAAGAAAATAAATCAACTGTTTCCTTTTATGTGTAGTGGCCTGCATGTTTTGTGAAAAACCCCCGCTGCGATCCCCCAAAACTTCCATATATATATGGAATATATATTCTAGTAATAGAAGCTAACAGCACTCCAGGGATTCATATCGAGGCAAAAAGGTTTAAATAAATGGTGGGTTTATTGTGTCTGACATTTCAGTTCCTATTGGAACTTTCTTCAGGGAAAATATAATATATAGAAAATATATATATATATATATATTACAGTTGTATTTCTTTCACTCATGATTATTGGTTGGCTGAAGCCAGTATATGGTTTATAAATGATTCTTAAGTAATTTTACTATCCCAGCATGTATACTCCCTTTGGAAGAGATGTTATAAAATATGGGCTGCACTGACCGTTGATTTAAATGTTTGTGAAAAGAGATTGGTATATGCAATGCCTTGGTCTTTTTCTATGATTTTAAATGTTGTGTTGTAATGTAATATTTTATAAAAATTTTAAATTTCTAAACCAACTTTCCATACACATCTGGCTGGATTATTTCATGGAGTCTGGCAGAATGACCCCAACATCTGAAGGTAATTTCCAATATGAATGTTTTCATTGAAGGTTGTTTTTGCAAGTTTTGATGCCTATTGATTTTATTGTTTGCTAATATTTCACCATTTTTAGATGGATTCACTTATCACTTGCTGTAAGAACGCGCTTAAACCAAACATTAATGTTCTAGTCCAACAACAACATTGATAAACTGTTTATAACACATTGCAACAAAGGGATTACAAGTTTAGAATGCAGTCATGCATGGTCAAACCCTTAAAATATGTTAATGACTTTTTAATTAAAAATGGACAAGTTAAAGTCACATACTTTATTCACATTCATTTGATTGTATACAAAATTCTTTGTGGGAGGATGTCATCAGAATGTGTTGAATGCCCGCTCATTAAGTATACAGTAGTTTAAAAAAATACATACTTGACATTTACAACTTATACTAATCATGATACTTTTAATATAACACACCAGAATTTTTTCACTTGGATCTGACATACGTGTTTCAAGGCAGGATGTAAGTTACATTCATTATTCATTAACTAATTTTAACCACTTATCTTAACTAATTTGCCACTCAGAATCTGGTGAACTAGACTTTGATGAAAATTTGATGAATTGCCAAATTTTCGCTTATTCACCACCACAAACATTCATTTGGTAAAGCGGCACAAAAGTTCTGTAGCGAATTTGTCTTCTTAGGGAATGTGTCCCTAAGGGTAGGTTCTTGCATCCCTTAGTGCCCTTGCACTTCTGCTATGAGTAATTTTAAAGGGCTACTGTCATGGGAAAATATTTTGTTTTCAAAAATCAGTTAAAGGAACAGTAACATCAAAAAACATTTTTTTAAAAATTCGCTAGAATACAACGAATAAAAAATAACAAGACAAATTAAAATTTTAAACTGCAAAGCCTTTATTAAGAAATAACTTACCAAAACGCCACTTCCTCTCCTCTTCAGAAAAGGCGACATGGCGACCATCCATAGTGCAGTGCTGGATTTCTCCACCCTGGCTGGACAGTGCTGAAAAGCTGGGGCAGCAGGCGATGATTAGCGAGAGTGCCCCAGGGAGGGTAGCAGCACAGGTGGCAGGGCTCGCAGACATCGCTGGTTGTATCTCTATCCCCTCTGCATCCAGCCAGGATGACCGCCATGGAGACAATTGCAATGCTCCTGGCAGGCCCGGAGCTCTCGGGATACTCAACAGCAGACAGCTGCAGCTACACGGTGTGCTCCTGGCTGGAGCTGGTGAACCTTTCTTCTGTGCAGTCAGCCATGGGACTCACTCCTCCTGCGCTGATAGACTCGCCCACTCTGGGGCACTCTTGCTAAGCATTGCATGCTGCCAGTGCTGGTTATAGTGTCTAACTTCAACTACTTCTACTACCGGAAGACTGAGGGAGAGGAGCAGGCTCAGTACCTGCACGTGGGCAGCTGCCAGCACCTGTCCTCTGATTTGGATCTGAATAAGGTGCTCCAACTGGGAGCGCAACGTTTATCTGCCGCTGTATCTCCTTCTGTAGAGTCACTCACGGGACTCACTCCTCCTGCACTGATAGATGCACCCAGAGGTGGTGAAGAGACAATCAAGGTGCAGCAGACAGCGGCAGATACATGGTGCGCTCCTGGCTGGAGCTGGTGCGCCTTCCTTTTGTGGAGTCGGCCACGGGACTCGCTCGTCCTGCGCTGATAGACACACTCAGAGAGGATAAAGAAACAACCAGCGATGTCTGTGAGCTCTGCCCCCTGCGCTGCCATCCGCCCTGGGGCTCTCTTGATAAGCATCACCTGCTACCACAGCTTTCCAGCACCGTCCAGCCAGGGAGGAAAAATCCAGCACTGCACTATGGATGGTCACCATGTCACCTTTTCTGAAGAGAAGCAGAAGTGGCATTTCAGTAAGTTGTTTCTTAATAAAGGCTTTGCAATTTAAAATTGTAATTTGTCTTGGTGTTTTTTATTTGTTGTAATGATTTTTTTAATTTTGATGTTCCTTTAATAGTGCTGCTCCAGTAGACTTCAGCACTGAAATCCATTTCTCAAAAGAGAAAACTGATTTTTTTAATTCAGTCTTGAAATCTGACATGGGGCTAGACAATTTGTCAATTTCCCAGCTGCCCCTGGTCATGTTACTCGTGCCAGCACTTTAGGAGGGAACTGCTTTCTGGCAGACTGTTGTTTTTCCTTCTCAATGTAACTGAATGGAACACAGTGGGACATGGGTTTTTACTATTGCGTGCTATCCTTAGATCTACCAGGCCGCTGTTATCTTGTGTTAGGGAGCTGTTATCTGGTTACCTTCACATTGTTCTGTTGTTAGGCTGCTGGTTGGGGGGGGCGATATCACTCCAAATTGCTGTACAGCAGTAAAGAGTTATTGAAGTTATTGAGCACATGTCACATGACTTGGGGCAGCTAGGAAATTGACAATATGTCTAGCCCCATGTCAGATTTCAAAATGAAATATAAAAAAATGGTTTTGCTCTTTTGAGAAGTGGGTTTTAATGCAGAATTCTGGTGGCATTCTTTTCCCATGACAGTAGAATGCAAACTATAATACAAGGAATAATCATTTTAAAATATTCTGTATAGACCAGTAAAATTCAGCCAATTCATGTGAAAATAATGCTTAAAGAAAACTGACAGAATGGTGAATAAAACATCTGGCCTTGGCCTTATCCTTGTAAATTCTATAATATTTTCTGCTTTGAAAGGTTAAATTTAACTATTAATGATATTTCTCATCTTTACTGGGATTTTTACACAATGGATAATGAATTACTGAAAAGAATCATGAAAAAAGAAATTAAGTGGTTAAATATTACTTTATCTGAGTCCATTTTAGTAATCACAAGTCATGGTTAAATTAAGACCTGCCTGCATGAGTTATTTAATGCCAAGGAGCATGAGAGATGGAAATGTATTGTTCAACCTTCAAACCAGTAAAAACTTTAATTACTGTGCCTTGCTGAACTTCCAAGAACCTGCTTTCTGGTACATTAATTCTTTTATATTTTTTCTAGCTCTAATGAAAAACCATTTGCATTGTGTAGAAGCAAGAAGAATCTACAGCATAGCCTAAAACATGCATGGATTGCATATTTTTAATTTCTCTTAGCAACACAGTATGTTGTATTTTTAGATATATTTATTTTTATTGAAAAAGTATTACATATTACCATTTTAATTTTGAAGGGGACATAAGCTTCTAAATGAAATTACACCAGTGGGATCACCTGACTAATAAAAGGGCAACCAAGTGTGGGGGTTTTACTTTGAAAGCAACTAGTGAGTTGCAGGTAAAACTTAGTCCCTTTGTAAAATGTATAATGAAGCAATAGAATTCTTAATGAATCAGATGCAATTTTGAGAGTAGGACTGGCCAGATATGGGATGACTTTGACGTAGTTGGCCAGCTTAAATATATTGCAATATATGGACAAACAATCCCTGTTGTTTAAAGGGTAAGGCATTTTTTAGTAGCTGTATGCACAAAATGTCTCAATGTCTTAAATATATTGATAATGGGTTGAGGGCAGAGGACCTTTTGTATTTGTCTATATGTATTTTGTGGTCACAGCCTCATTGCACCCCCGCCTAATGGTTTTTAAAAAATTAGTAGTGAGCACAACTTTCCCTTGTTTGATATATATATTGATATATATAAAATCAATTTGACCACATAAATAACACCTGCATATGCAATTGGGGGTCAGATTAAACATTCGGGTCCAAAAACCACATGAAAACTCTTGTATGGTTTCTTCTTTCCGATACCTCCGCTTCTTGTCTGATTGATTGGGTTTTTGGGGGGCTCAGGCATTCTTAAATTAGGCTGTTAATCTCTGGACTGTTGCGTTTTCAAATCTAGTTCAAAATGGTAAAAGACCACCACAGATTTCCTTAAAAGAAACATTTCCAACCATAATGCTGCATAAACTGCAAAAGTGCTCTGAGGGACATTTTTGCCAATTTTATTTTAATTGTGCAATTATTTTCAAGTTTGTAGAAAACATTTATTTAAATAGTTGGTAAACGTATCTTTAAATAAGAAAATTGTTTAATACAAAAAACAGGGGAAAAACATCATCCACAGTTATGCTTTTATAATAAATGGGCAGAATAGAGTGCCACTGGAAAACTACTCAAAATATTGGTGCAATAGAAATGTCTTGCAAACATGTGGAGAATTCAAAGTCAAAAACGACGCGCGACTCGTTTCGCGAATTTTTTCGCCAATTCGCCCATCACTAATGATGATTAGTAATTAATACAGATAATAACTACATGGCCGCACAGAAACCAGTGCAACTAGCATTGTAATGTAATAATCAGCCTTGTAGCATTAGTTTGTATTACAGAGAAACCTCCTTTTCTGCTTGATAATTTGTGACAACCCCTAAGCTTATCTTTTCAAATGCTGCTCAGACCCTTTCCAAGATGGTGACCCACTGTGACAAGTTTGAAGTCCTGGACCATTGCTGCTATTGAAAAGCAGAAACTTTAGGCTAGTGCAATAAGTTCAGTATATAAAATATGGCATTTTTTAGCCCTATTCTTTTTAGGGCTTAGTTCTCCTTTTAATATATTGGTCCTCATGCATGGTTTATTTTCCCGAAGCTTGGAAGCTGTCATCTTATTACTACTAAATATCAGATCATTGGCCTGCTTTTTATGTGTTGACTTCCATGAAATCCCACCAGTGTTGCATCCATTCTCTGGGTGTCATTATGAGATTATTCACACTCCTGTTGGAAACACTTTGCTATGCTATGCATCATAAGTACAGAAAAAATGTAAATGGAGGATCTCACAGAAAGGATCTTATTGATTGGTGACACATCCCTCAAAGAAATTGCTACAGTAATGTCATTCAAGTACTCATTGTGGTCGAATTTAAAACCCTCAAATTCGAATATTGAATTTGAAGCTTTTTATCGCAATTCAATCGATCGAACAAAAAAATTTGATTGAATTGATTCGAACGATTTTAAACATTCGATAAAAAAATTTTTCTTCGATCTAAAAAACTTAAATAAACCCTATGGGAGCTTCCCATAGGGTTTAATAGCAATTTGGTAGGTTTAATCAGACGAACTAAGCAGTTGAATTAAAATTTAAAGGGCAAGTAATTCGAATGATGAATATTCGAATAGAATTTTATTCAAATTATTTGAATCATCCAATTTGATGGTTGAAGTGGCCTTCAAAATTATTTGAAAATTCAAATTCGAATCTTTTTGAAAATTCGATTGAATTTCGAATCATTCATGTGAATTTAGTAAATCTGCCCCCTAACTTTATATTTTCATCTTGAAAACTGGAAAATGAGGTGTGTGCAACAACTTAATCATAAGAATAGTTGTGCCCCACCTCCAGCTGACCAGTTCGGACTAGATCTTATATTTAAAACATAACTTTTATTAGTGAATTAAACATTGATAGACACACATTAATTACCCTGCTGTAGGCACTTAACAATAGACACACTGGTCCAAAGACCTATGGAGCAGTGCGGGACTCAGTCCCTAAAAACATATATTTAAAAACCCAGACAGTAGGTGCAGCGATGTTGGTTTGGAGACTCCGTGTGCTATGCAACTCAGTTGCCCCTGATGTTACATAAGAGTTAGTTCCTTAACCTTTAGAAAGATTATTTCTGCCCAGTACTGCAGTGTAATTGAAAGAACCTCAGGTGTATCCGTGGAACGCTATCCTCATTAACCGTAGTGCGGCATCATTCAGGGAATAAAGTATAGAATGCCAAGCCCCAGATTCCCGCGGCAGTATAGCAAGGCTACGTGTGTAAGGCAACTCAGTTGCACGTAGCAAGTAGGTGGGTAGTAGTAGCCCTCCCTTCCAACCCTTCCCTCGTGGAGACCTATGGGTTCAATAGCCTCTTCCCCTGCTCCTTTTTTGGAGGTAAATCAGGCAGGAATGCCACCACGGTTGAAACTAAGGGAAAGACCAAAGGGGGGGTATCGATACAAAATATAACCCCAAAAGATACCTTACAGATCTTTAACCTCTCTAAACACACCTTAACGAAACAACAAACATCGGCTCTTGAAAAGGGTCTTTCTTTTGCACCCACCAGCTCTTTTAATCTATTTGACTGGATTAAAGATTTGCACCTGTTTGGTAAAAAGCTCTTACTACATAAACACTTTTGTAAAGAGAAAGAAAAAAATCAAGGACAAATATCACCAGAAGAAAGAAAAGCTCTAGAGGATCTATGTGATCTCCTAGAGGAGAATGAACACTATCCAAGCACTGCTATAGGTCCCTTCACTACCCTTAGCCCTAAGAGCACATTCACTCCCCCCAGCACTATATGCACCAAGATAGAGACCTTCATTGAAGGATGTACACGTGACCTTAAGCAAATAAATTTTAAAAAGTGCCGGACCGGCCCGGTTCATAGCAACCTGTCCAAAAAAGAGAGAGATGGCTTGTTAGCACTTGAGCAAAATACCGATCTGATAATCAAACCAAGTGACAAAGGGGGTAACATCGTAATACAGGATAGATGTTCCTATGTACAGGAATGTAAGTGCCAACTAAATGATAGGAACTGTTATGTCAAGCTAACTAAGGATCCAATAAAGGAATTCAGGCAAGAGTTAGCAGGGATATTGAATAAAGCCAAAGATAAAATGCTAATCAACAAAGATGAATTCAATGACATGCTAGTAAAGTCCTATACCTACTTTCTATACCATCCCAAAAATTCATAAAACTATTACACCTCCTCCAGGCCGCCCCATAGTGTCCGGCATTGGAAGCTTAACAGAACCAGCGAGCATCTACCTAGACAAAATTCTAAAACCCTTTGTAGGGAATCTGCCTTCCTACATCCAAGACACAATGGATGCCTTGAGACACTTTGAAGGTATCCACCCTAGGAGAGGGACAGAGTCTAGCCTGTCTAGACATTGAATCACTCTACACTAGTATCTTACATGATGTCGGATTAACAGCCGTACAAAACACACTGTCCCAGAGGGGCCGACAATATAGAGAACATAATGAATTCATTGTGTAACTCCTAGAATACATTCTAACACACAACTATTTCACATACGACGGTCACTACTATCACCAAATAAGGGGGACAGCTATGGGAAGTGCATGCGCTCCCACATATGCCAACATCTATTTAGGATGGTGGGAACATAACATGGTGTTCAATGAATCAATGGCAGAATACACTAACAGCATACAACTGTGGCTGCGCTACATAGATGACATAGTACTAATTTGGTCAGATACCCCAAAAAGATTTTTCGAATTTGTCAATGCACTCAATATGAATGACATTAACTTAAAAGTGACGGCTGAAATTGACCGCACAAGGGTCAATTTTCTGGATATTGGCATCTATAGGGACACAGACAATAGCCTTCAGACTACTGTCTATAGGAAATCTACTGCCACAAATAGTCTGTTACATGCCAAAAGTCAGCACCCCACAAACCTAATTAAAGGAATACCAACTGGGCAGTATCTAAGAATAAGACGGATATGCAGCAGCGACATTGAATTCAAACAGGAGGCAAAAAAACTCTACCATAGATTCAAAGAACGAGGGTATAGCCATAACTGCCTCAAAAGAGCATATAAGAGGGCACTGGAAACCAATAGGAATGCGTTACTGACCCCCAAAAAACACAGCACTCCGACCCAAACAAACTCTGATGACAAAAAATCAATTAGATTAATTGGTAACTACTGCAATGAATATAGAGAAATATATCAGATCCTTCAAAAACATTGGCACATTTTAGAACAAGATACTGATTTGGAAAAATTGGTAGGGAAAAAACCTAGTATTACATATAGGAGAAGTCAAAACCTTCGGGACCAATTGGTACGGAGTCACTATACACCATCAGAAAGACACACGTGGCTAGTGAACAAATACAAAGGGAGCTACAAATGTGGAGACTGCTTAGCCTGTGCCTACATAACAAAAACAACCACAATATCAGGA
>CM044442.1:70092317-70115037 GCA_024363595.1 Xenopus borealis
CAGAAAGTCATTCAAAAAAAACTTTGATATACACACTTATAACACACGTGACCCCCTAAAATAACCACACACCGTGGAGGAGAATTTTTGTCTATTGACATATTGAAAAGTAAGTACCTCAGTATTGGTCTATTTCTAAAATGCACTATTAATTCATCTAGACAACTTGTTTTACTATTCTTCAACTACTCTAGAAACGGATAACACATATACTCTACCCATCCTCACAATAAATATGGGCCTGGCATAACCGCATATATGCTTGGATATCAGGGCATCGCGTATTACTGACCAACTACTGTGAACTCTCTCCTGTAATACACAATGACAGAAGTTTCCTCCTAACTTGATACAGTAGCATCTATGGAAACCGTAGCATTTATGAAAACTGTCAGAAAACACATTGTAGCAAATCCCTGAAAACACCAAGCATGCGCAATTTGGTAAAATAGCCTTGCGGTTCAGCAATTAGAAAGGACATTATGCGCATGTGCGCATATACGTAATAGACGCAAGTTGCGTATTTAAAGTCAGAGGACGGGCAGGCACTTCACTTACGCCCCTGAAGAAGCCGGTTAACCGGTGAAACGCGTCGGGTTTTCGGGCGTAGGTGAGCGATTGGAGACTAGCTCTCATCTGCTCCCACGGAGAATAGGTAGGACTCTTACCATGGGAGACGGGTTGGAAGGGTGATCACTGCTATCTATCAGTACGCTACGTGCAACTGAGTTGCCTTTCACACGTAGCTGGGCTATACTGCTAGTGTGGGACCGTTGTGTGTTTTTCACTAAAGTCACTAAGTCCTCCACCACTCCCACATCTAATTGGCTGGAGTGCCTCCACGAGGGAAGGGTTGGAAGGGAGGGCTGCTACTACCCACCTACTTGCTACGTGCAACTGAGTTGCCTTACACACGTAGCCTTGCTATACTGCCACGGGAATCTGGGGCTTGGCATTCTATACTTTATTCCCTGAATGATGCCGCACTATGGTTAATGAGGATAGCGTTCCACGGATACACCTGAGGTTCTTTCAATTACACTGCAGTACTGGGCAGAAATAATCTTTCTAAAGGTTAAGGAACTAACTCTTATGTAACATCAGGGGCAACTGAGTTGCATAGCACACGGAGTCTCCAAACCAACATCGCTGCACTTACTGTCTGGGTTTTTAAATATATGTTTTTAGGGACTGAGTCCCGCACTGCTCCATAGGTCTTTGGACCAGTGTGTCTATTGTTAAGTGCCTACAGCAGGGTAATTAATGTGTGTCTATCAATGTTCAATTCACTAATAAAAGTTATGTTTTAAATATAAGATCTAGTCCGAACTGGTCAGCTGGAGGTGGGGCACAACTATTCTTATGATTAAGTTGTTGCACACACCTCATTTTTCTTGATTTATGTTTATTCACTAATTCCCTGACCTGCGGATAGTTACTAACCACTTACTTTGACTCAATCACCATAGACATCTTGAAAACTGATTTAAACTGCACTTAAACACTGTTAACGGTACTATGAATATCACAACTTTTGAAATAACTCAGTTTGCACGTACGCTTTGCACCTACAATAAAAGGACACATTAATGTTGACATTGGTTAACTGTGGTATGTTATTCACAAGGCAGAGTTATTTTCCAGAAATAATTCAGATTTGCAACAACAGACATGATGTTCTGCATGCAAATAATTTTTTGGGACCAATAATGCGAGTCCCAGGGATGAGTTTTGATAGGTGGAAATTCAAAATTCAGATTGAAAAATGCATTCTACATGTCTGGTTACCCATATAAACTATTTAATAGCTATTATTTAGCTTCACCTGCTGTAAACCTTCTGTTGGTTACTAATTGCCAAATGTTGTACCCTATAATAAGGATACTGTTTTTAGCTTTGCAGAAGCAACACCTGGAGCATTCCACAACTGTTGCTGCTACTTTCCACCCCAGGGAGACTTCCTCTGGATCTGCAGGGTGACTTCCCAATTTAGTGTGCATGACACATGTATTCTTGGTTGATAATTATTAAAATAAATATTATATTTATTATACTTTCTATAGCATATCTAAGTTTGAATATATTTTTCCCATCAGATCAACATTAAAGAATCATCGAAGCAATGTGTTCAAAATTACTTTTACCTTTTAACGTTGAATCTCTCAAGGCCCCACAAAATTGACAGAATAATTCTTAGCCTTAGATTCCTAAAGTACATGTTCCTGTATTAAAGACTGCTAAAAGGTTTACATATTGTGTAAAGTAATAGTAGAAACTGTAGAATACATATTTAATTTACTAAATTCACAGACCCTAGGCTTAATCTGTGTCAATGTTGAGCAAGTGTTTGCCATTCTTTTCCTTATGTGCCAGAGTTTATTTTCAAGTGCTGTGGTTCAGTGAATCACTTTGTCTGAATCATTTACTGCATGGTACCTTGGAGAAATAGATTAACTGTGGCCATGCCACTGCGATATAACCTTGTAATTATTTCAAACAGTAAAATCATCTTTAAATAATATTAATCATTTACATATTTTACAGAGGTTTTTAGGACAATAATATGAAGTTGACCACTCTCTCCTGATAAAAATCCTGTATTTGCTTGGAATCCATAACCAGGCTGCATCTTGGCTTTCTTCTTAACTTTTTTAATTGATCATTCACTGTCTCCTATGCTAATAAAACCTCATCTCCAGTTCCACTTAATGTGGGGGTGCCACAAGGCTCTGTACTTGGCCCGCTGTTGTTCTCCCTGTACACTTTGGGAGAGCTCACCTGATCATTTGCCTTTAATTATCATCTGTATGCTGATGATCCCCACACCTTCATTAACAGCTGAAACAGACTCTCAAATCTCAAACTGCCTCCTAGCTATCTCCGATTGGGGGGTAAGCTTTGATCTCTCTCTCCCTCTCTCCCCCTCCTAGATTTCTGTAATTGTCTGCTAAATAGCCTCCCTAACGCCCATCTTTCCCCCCTACACTCTGTATTAAACACTGGTACCAGAATTATCCTCCTCTCATCCAAAGGGGTACATACCCTTATCATGGCTTCCTATAAAACAAAAATTAACCTATTAATTCCTCCTCATAACCTTCAAAGCTCTTCATTCCTCTGCATCTAACTATGTCTATGCTTTCTATATGTTCCTGGACAAAAACTTCCGCTCCTCTCAGAGCAACGGCTTGGTTGCACCCCCCACTACTACTGCTGTTTCCTGTATCAAACCCTTCTCTCTTGAGACTCCTTATATTTTGAATGCCATTCCTGAATCTCTCCGGAGATAATCCTCCTTCAGTGTTTTTAAAACAAAATTCAAAGACTACTTCTGGGAGCACCTGGATAATACATGAACTGGGAACTTACATGGCAGTGTAACAAACTGTAACCTACAGCATTTTAATAACTGTCCAAATTGTGTCTGTATGTGACCCTCCCATTTAGACTGTAAGCTCTATAGGGTAGGGTCCTTCAGTCTTTTTTCTTCTTGACATTGAGCATTTGTAATCTTGATTGTAATTATAGTTTATATTTGTGAATAATGCACTTATTATTGTTTTTTATTTAAATGACAACTAATTTATTGTTTTGCTGTACAGTGCTTTGCCTTCAAGGAGCGCTATACAATTAAATATATGCATACATACAGTACATAGTTAAAAGGGTTCAAACCACTACTGCTTAGAACGAAACAAAAACACACAAGGAGGATTATTTACTAAAATCCAAATTTTTCACATTTTTTTAAATAAAAAAAGTCTGAAATAGAATCCACAATTTGCCCTTATTTATCAATAAAAAAATAGGATCAGGTAAAAACGCAATCTTCTTGGATTGTTCTGTGAAAAACCTAAATTTATTTCGAGTTTGATGCCCGAAAATCACTAATGTGTGTTTATTAGATCACAAAATATCTTGTGTATCCTGGCTTTAATTTAGTTAAAACAATTGCCTTTGTGCTTTTCTGATTTATATGGTAACAACAAATACATGCATTTTTTTTGTAGCTCAATTGCAATTTGGGGGCACATTTGAAATGACTTGCTCTGTATTATAGCAATTAACAGAAAAAAGATCAGGAAAGTGTTAATAAATATGATTAAATCTCATTTATTGAGAATACATCAAGGTTCCCTAGTGCAAAGTTTCATATCTGCCACCAAGAACTGACTTCAGCATTAATATGTGACCCTTAACTAATTCTAAAAGCATAAATAATACTATATTTAGAAACTTTCAAACCAGCACATTGAATCATTCTTTGAACAGGAGAAATATTTCATGGCATAAGATTCATGTATAAACTCTTTTGTACCTTATTATGAAACTGACATTGTAACAAATTAACTTGGAGCCGCAAACAGCAATTCATATAGATACTGTTTGAGTTGATGTTAGACGAGAAGGTCAAACTTTCTGTACAAGAGTTATATCTATTGTAACTTGACGGATATTATTCAGATATGGCAGATGGTAGCATTTCCCTGAACATCTGTTGCCCATCATTTCTATGTGAGGCATCCCTGGTGTTGTTGACAACTCGTATGTAAATCATGCTGACAATTTGCTCGGTGTCTTCTCTGTGGAGAATTAGGTTATTGTGGTCATAGCATTTACCAGATATTGGGCATATTACATCCTCACAAGAGGGTTTTCAGCTTACATGTCAGTCACCCATTAAGTAACAACATTTATAGGCCAGACATTAATCTTTTTTAACAAAGATTTAAACCAATACTAACAAGCTTCCTACATAATATTTTATAAGGATGGTTTTCAGGTGTGCAGATCCTTATGGTTTCTTTTACTTACTTATTGACATTATTTTGTTTGACCTTTTGTATTAAAATGGCAGCAAGTATAAGCATTAAAATGTAGATCTTTCAAGCACTCAAATGAGGTTTTTAGTGTGCAATGGTTTCTTTTTTATAGGCAGTTTTAAAGACATTCTGATGTCACATTTAAAAAATGGTTATAATGTGAATTTTTTTTATTTTACATGTTATGCAAGGGTCTTTTAAACAATAAGATATAATCAGTTCTATCTCTGCACATTTTTTTTTTATATTTAATTGATCATTTAAATTTCCTATTTTATAAACTATGGGTCAAATTCACTAAGCGGCAAAAAAATGCTATCGTTGCCTTCACTAACATTTTCCGTGCTTCGCCAGGAGAATTTTCGCCAGTGCTACGCTAATTCACTAAAGTGCGAAGTTACGCTCAGGGCAGTGAACAGTAGCATAGTTGCGCTAGTGTTACTTTGCCATGCTTTACCATACAAGATGCCTAATTTACATACAGCGAGAATTTCCAAGTATAATAGAAGTATATGTTACAGCCACTACATTACACTACACAAGCCCAGGAAACCTTTAATAAATAAAATAAAGTTGTCTTATTGTCCTAAACATGTGTATAGTTCAGTTGCCATATGTTAGGAAATGTAGGGGGAAGGAGGGTAACCCCCAGAAAAATTTCGCTCTTTTTCAGACTATCACCCTACAAAGGTAAAAGACACCAGGGATTTTTTTTCAAACTCCTATCTGTTGTATTGAACTTCGCCAGATCTGACCTGTTGAAGTAACGTCTAGCGTAAGTGGTAACGTTCAGTAAAATGGTCATCTTAGTGAATTAGCGTAATTGCAATCCTTCGTCAGTGCTCAACTTCGCCTGGCGATAGACTAGCCCAACTTCGCACCCTATCTACTTCGCTAGTGAAAATTCAGAGAGTCGGTGTTAGTGAATTTGTGAAGTTACGAAATTACGTCACAATGGCGAATTAGCACTAGCATTAGCCGCTTCGCGCTTTAGTGAATTTGCCCCTTGTGTTCATTTACTTTTCTAGCTAAATCTATATTTAGATTTAGCCCTATTTTCTACATATTTATGTTTATTAGTCTTGCAAGTGATCTGAGATAATGTAAAATATTTTTCATAGATTCCAGTTAAATAGTTCCCAAGTGACCACATAATAGTAAGCTGGCATAATGTTTTCTTGTCATTATAAAACAATAGTACTTAAATTAAAAATCTGTTAGGAATGGTAATAAGTAATCAGTATTATGTTCTGTAGGTACAGAAACCAGAAAAAAGGCCAAAGAAAAGTGTAAGATGGATATAAATTCATTGAATGGGGATTGGAATGTGATAGCGTTGGTGATCTTATAATAAAATAAAATAAAAATAGCTACACTTAATAAAAAGCACTGCAAAAACCAACATCTCTAATGTTTTATGTTTTCAGTTGTACCTACAATTAAAGATTCTTAGTGGATAGAAATAGGTGTAGTTCAATAATATAACTGAAATGTCCCAGCAAATGGACTTAGGGGCAGATTTATCAATGGTGAATAGGATGTGAAGTAAAATCCTTAGAATTTGAATATCAAATTCGAAGGATTTTACCGCAATTCAATTGGTCCAACGATTGAATAGGAAAAATGTGATCTATCGATAAATCAAACGATTTTTTCAATCACATTTTTTTTTATTCAATCAAAATTTAGTTAACCCAATTCGGTAGCTTGTATCTGGCAAACTGTGGTCTAATAAAATTTTAAAGCGTAAGTACTTAGACAGTTGAATGATCGAATATTTGAATAAAATTTTATTCGAATCATTCAATTCGATTGAATTTACAAAATTCACATTCAATCGAACTTCGAATCCTTCATGCAAATCTGCCCCTTTATGTGCAGATTGTTGCTTGCTGCTAAATTCTTCATGGTGGATTTTTGCAGAACTTTTGTGAAAAAATTTGGAGATGGTGAAGTGGCGAATTTCACCACAAATCCATGCTTGGAGAAAAAATATTTTCATCACTATTTATAAGCTAATATAAAATCAATGAATAATAATTGTTTTTCATAGGTACCAGCCACATCTTCAGAAGCAAAATGAAAACTGAGAAACTAGATTTCTCATTCCTGATTCATACCACTTCATACAATTGATAAGCAAAACCCGTTTTTTGTTGTAGAGGGAACTGACTAAGACAAATTGTTTGAGCCATTTCACAAAACTTTCTGCTTGTGAAACCATGTTTTGCTCATTACTAATACCACCATATTCTTTATAAATCCTTCATAAAGCCAAAAAACTCACACCTTAATGATCTTTATCAAAGTCTCCTTTCTTTATTTGGTATATGCAAAGTTACTGTACTTTAGCTTGCCCTCCATGTCTGTTCTTCGCCATTGTGACGTAATTTGCTATAGTTGACTTATCAACTTACCGTCTATAGCTTAAAAATGTTATAAGAGCCTCACAACGGCATTGGCATATTGTCTTTCCTACATAGTCACAGCACAGACTGACACCATTATTTAAGGTACGTACAGCCAAATATGATCTGTAGTTGCACTGGGCATCTCTGTATTCATCTCTGTTCTGAATTGTGTACAGTTGTACCTGCATAAGCTTAGTTGTCATTTTGACTTAAATGTACAAAATGACCAATTAGTCAACCGACAGATGAAACTTTGCTGGAATAACTGGCAAACAATTGTATTCTTTCCATTTTCTCTTAGAAGAGATTTTCTACCTTACAAAACAAATCCTTCATATGTAGTTTTACACATTTTTCAAATCTAATCTGCAAAACAAGACTTAGGGGTCTATTTAGTATGCTGTAAAACAAAATACAGTGAAAAAAGAAAAATGGTGTAAAAAGCTATATAAAATAAATGCCAAATTTATCAAGGTGTGTTATTTTATGCAATGTGAATGATAGATTTGCCGCCGTTATTTTACACTACTTCAGTAAGTTCTGGTGGAAGTTGCTGAAAGAAAAAGCATGTTAAAAATGAAATTTTTACATCTTTACAAGCCAATGCCTAATGATGTGTGGCACATTATTCTGCAGTTTTGTACACCACATTATTATGCTGTGTAAACCAAAATACAGTGAAAAAGAAAAAATCATATATCTGCCCTTAGAGTGGACACAGTTTCCAAACACATGATACAAATTTGGAAAAGCCTTTGTTTGTATCCATGTAAATATTTGCAAGACCAATTTTACCTGACCCCACACCCAAAGGTTGCGTCTGTCCAATGGGAGATACAGACACATATTTTTGGTAAACTGGTAACATCACTCATCAATCTGCTGGTGAACTAGTCTGACCGCTTTAGTCAGTTCATACCACACCAAGCTCTCAACACTTTGGTGGACAGAGGCTGTTACTGACAAGCAACCCAGGAAGACAGCTCACTGTTAAGTGATCTATCTGTGGTAAGTGGCAGCCTGACAGCTTCCTGCTTCTCTAAACACTTGCACTGGATGAGCAGTAGGATTGGACAGCAACAGCCTGTAAGTTCAAAGCTGAATCTGCTTGTCCATTGCTGAGATTAGAAAAGCATTCAGTTTTATGTAAACTGCTGAGGGACCTTTAGTACTTCAGATTGCACAATGCATGCAGTTATATTATTAGTAATGTGTATTAGAAAGAACAGTGCATACCAGTCAGAATAGAATGGCATGAAAAAGGCTATGTGCATGAGACACATACAAAAACAAAAGAGGTGAGGAGGTAGAAAATGTAAGTGGATAAATGTGTAAATGGGAAGTAAAAGAGTAGGAAAGTGGAAAATAAAACAGGAACATAGTGTAGATTACATGCATAATTAAAGCAGATGGAAATACAGAGAACTATGGATGGAAAAGGAAATCAAGGAAATTGTATGAAAAGAGGAACAGAGTGCACAAGAAAGTAATGTTGAAATTAAAGGAATGAAAACCGAAAACCATAAGAGGATCAATCAGCAATAAAAACAGAATGGAGAGGAGAAGGGAAATAAAAGGGCAGAGAGTATTGATCAAAGACGAGAAAGAAAAGAGAGAGAAAATTCAAATACTGTATGGTACCCAAGCAAAAGTGAAGCAGTTTGGGCATACTTTAATAATGAAAAAACAAAAGCATATTGGTGTGTGAAGCTAAAAAGGTGACAGAAAATACTAAAAAAAGAAAGTAAAATAAGGCATAGAGGATGAATAAAGCAGGAGGGAAAGAAAAATTACCAACAGAAAAGAGAGAGGTGCAGTAGTAATAGTGACAGATGCCACTCCCTTCTTATAACTCCATATTTCACTCAGTACCTGTGACATATTTGTAAGGATGAATTTTGTTATCTCTTTGTTACATTTGATGTATGTATGTATGAATGGCTGTTAATGAAAAATTATAAACATTTTAATAACCTTTTCATCAGAGTATCTGTTCTGTAGTGAAGAACAAGGAATATTTATCTTCATATATATGAGAATAATTATACAAATCGACTTAACTATACACAAAAACATGTGCCTTTGGGTGTTTTAATGTTTAATGTTTTCCCCTGCCATGGATTTGTGGAGGAATTCTGCATTTCTCCATCTGTGAATTTTTTTCCATGAAACTGCACCAAAAGTTTGCCACAGAAAGATTTTCCACAACAAAAAAAGTCACAAAGAAAAAAATGCCCTTAAGAGAAACTACCTATTGACTTTAATGTATTTAGACAAAAAAAATTGCCATAAGAAAACACGCCAACTGACGTTCGTTCATGCATATGGAGTGAGAAAACTGCTGTAAATACAAAAATTTGACGTCCATTGACTTCAATGCATTTTGCAACTTTTTTGCCGTTTCACAAGTTTATCCCCAGTTTCACAAAGTTTTTAGCAACGGAACAGATTTGCTCATCACTAACTGTAAACATTTTATTAAAGGATCAGTAACATCAATTTAAAAATAGTGTAGAACGAAAAAAAAACACAGGGCCATATTAAATTATTAATCGATAAGGCGACATGGCGACGATCCATCATGAGCCGCTCAATTTCACCTCTCGGATTGCCTTTTCTGAAGAGGGGTGCAAATGACGTTTTGGTAAGTTATAAATATAAAGACTTAGCAATTTAAAAGTTTAATAAGTCTGTTTTTTTTTTGGTTTTTTCTACACTAATTTTTCTGATCCTTTACGAAGCTTGATTATTACAGAAGTACATTACACACACAGTAAGCAGTAGCCTAAGCATTATGCTTATATAATTATACAGGTAAAGGACCTGTAATCCAGAATGCTTGGGATATGGAGTTTTCCAGATAAGGAATCTTTTGCAAATTATATCACCATAGCTTAATTCCGCTTAAAGCTCCCCATAGACGTAACGATATTTCCCTGCCGAACGACCGATCTTAGGGAAGTCCGACCAATCTGTCAAATTATTGTGCGGTTAGTGGGATACAAACGATCGTTCGTCTTACGATTTTTCGTCCGACATTGGTCTGATGATTGATCGGCCAGGTTAGAAAATCTTTATCGGTCCCCACGCAATCTACCTATGTTTGCAGGGCAAGCAGGCTGCTTCAGTTTTGCTGGCAATATCGCCTGAAATGGTCTTTTTAGTTGATGGACACATCAGGCATTTAAACGATCGTTTTGAGACAATCGTGGTCTCACGTTAACTATTGGATCTTTCAAAAATCTTTGTCTATGGCCAGCTTAAGATTGTTTTTCCTCCAATAAGAATGCACTGTATCTGTTTTATTACAGAGAATAAAGAGTTTCCAAATAAAAGATCTCAAACCTGTACTATATTATGACCAGTCAGGTATTCATGCATAAATGGTGAGCTGCATGAAAGGTAAGGCAAGTATTAAAAACAAAAGTTTTTTAGATGCTTTAATAATTTTTTGTTACATAATAAACACTACAAAGTTATAAAATCTGATTTCCTATTCTGACTTTAGGCAGCATTATTATTTTAGCTTTATTCTGTTGTGTAAGCATGTTGTCAATTTTCAGCTATGCTATGTGCAAAGTATTCCTTTTTTTATTCTGTGTGCTTCTGAACTCGATCTGTAAACCTTCTTAGCCCCACCCTCAGTTATTTGTGTCAAAACCTTGTGAAGGCTTATCACTGTAAAACTTTTTCTTTTATATGGTCAACTTGAAACTCCAGTAACACAGTATTTGCTACATACATATGCTATTGATTCTTTTCAATATGCATTCATTAAATACAACCTCAGACACAAACTGGACCTAACTCTCAAATTCGACTTTTAATGCACGTGAAAAAAAAATATTTATTAATATTACCATTGCAATTCTGTGAAATATTTATTACATATATAGGTATTAATTGTCTACCTAAGGCTAAGAAATGATGCATGCATTCAATAAATAGTTAGAGAGGCAGAAAAGATCAGAGGACAAAGTCAACGGGCGCATAGCATAAATTCAACACTAAAACATACTTTTAGTTTATGATGCTAATGAACATTCAAAAGAATACTTACTGAGAGCTAAAGATGATATGCATATATAAATATCCATATTGGGAAAAAACTTTCTGCAGCCTTTTCTTTCCCTTCACGCTGTATATGTTAACCTTTTCTTGCACTATCTTTTAAGACAGAATTATGTTCTTTCAGTACCTTCTGGTGCTTAGCTCACAATGCAATCCTTGCCACTTATAGTTATATTTGGTACATGCCTGGGTATTCATTAGGAGATAGAATATTATGAAATTGCAGAGCTAAGCTTGTTTAGTACCATGGTATGAATACCATCTGGTCCCAGACCCTTGTTTATCTTTGCATGTTCTATTCCCCCTTGTGTAAACCACACATTATTTGTTGTATTAATAGAATTTAGGCTCTTTATAAGGAAACCTGTATTACTTGGTTCCTTGTTTGTGTATTCAGATGCAAAACAACAGTTCACAATCTCTGCTTTATTTCTGTTCTCATCAACCAACTAACCCTCCCCCAAAATTAATTTTGATTTCCTTTTACAGCTTGCTTCAATACCCTTTTCCATATCCATTTTATTTTGTCTGCTTTTTTGCATTATTTATCGGCGTCTTTATTTGAGACAAATATTTCAGGTGTCCCAGCTAAAGGGGTTGTTCATGTTCCAAACACTTTTTTTTAGTTCAGTGGTTTTAAGGTTGTTAACCGTAAAATAATACCTTTTTCAAATGCTTTTCAAATTAAATTTTTTACTGTTTTTCCAAAATGTTTTAAAGTTTCTGATGTTTCAGTGTGGCAGCTTATTCTGAACTGTTACAATTTGCTACATTTGATTGATAAAATTATTCGATACATTTCTCAGCAGTAACTTTGGAATATTAGCAACTATTGTATCAATTCTAACAGCTGTCTTTAATGAAACTTAGAGAGTCTGCTCAGCAGGGCTAAAGATAACAAATGTATCAATTTAAAACAGTTCAAGAGTTGGCAACCCCCCTCCCAGAACTGCTTTAGGAGGTGAAAAATTAAACTTTCCACTTCAATATTAGAAAAATGGTCACAAATAGAAAATAGAAAGTAATGGAAAAAGTTTTTATTTCAGGTGAAATATCTGACACCAACTGAAACCACAAATGTTTTGCTTTGTGACAATGTCCCTTGCTTACAAGGGGAATATACTGAACTGATCTCTCCCCACATTGAGGTGGGCAATATCGGGCTGATCTGATCATATACATGCAGAATTGTGCCCGCGATCCGCCTGGCAAAGTTTACATGTCTAAAGTTTTTTAGTTATTCCCTTATAGAGTTGTCTGCAGCATAATCTTGAAGGAGACCCTTTTATGATCACTTTTCCATAATGCTCACCCATACAAATGCTAGAGATGATTTCAGTATTATTAGTTATCAGATCTAATAAAGAGTCATTCCTTCAGCTTTCTTCTTTCAGAAATATGATATTGATACTGGTATTATGATATTAGCTATTGACTATTGCATGTACTTTTGATAAGTGGAGATGCCTTCTGGAGGGGGCTAAACATTCGATTACAGCTTTTACTGGACAAACGGACTGTGTTGCAATTGGTATTCCAAACCCAGAACAATCCCCAAGGTCCCGATGCAGCTCAGTCTTCCGCCTATAACAGCCACCTTTTTCTAAAGGAGAGGCCCTCCACAACTCGAGTGCCACAGGTCTTAGCGTGAGAGGACCAGGGAGAGAGTTCTGGGCAGGCAAGGGAACGTACATGGTATAGGAACAGAGAACGAGCGTAGTCAATGTCACAGGCCAGGATCAGGATAGGCAGCGAAACATCAAAGTCAGAACAGGTAGAGGGGCAAACACAGATATCAATATAACAATCGCACCCAGGAACTTACACTGATCACATGGGACCAGATTTCTAACAGGTGAACAAAGCCCTGTCCTACTTGCAATAAAAAGTATAGCAATGGGAGTGAACCAGGTCTCTGGTTCAACTCCAGACAGGATATAACAAACTGAAACTGAATCTGATAAATGGTTGGTAAGCTAGATGGGCATTATTTTTCACCCATTATTATTTTATACTAACTTACAGGCAAGGCTCAAAGACAATGAAGGCTGACACCTTATCTAGAAGTTTTGAACCCAGACTTGTTTGGCAATTTAACTGAGACTCAAACAGATTCACCTGCAAATGTGCCACCTGGTAAAATGTTGTTGCATGTGAAACTGACCACCTTTCAAATTTTTGGTTCTATTTTGCAGTGAAACTCGAATTTCAAAGAGAAACCATACATGGCAAAAAGTTTGCTTATCACTAATTAATACTGTTGGTTCCATTCTGATTCTTGCTATTTTAATTTGATTTTTAAAAATGATCTTTTTATTTAGACAACTATAACCTTGCTGTGGAAAAAGGTACTGAGTGTTAGTGAGTGTGCTGTAGTTATGTATACATACATATTCTTCTCATCAAGGATGAGGTACACCCATAAACAACTAATTAAGGAGAGGATATACATGGTAATGCATTCAACATTACTTCTTTCAAGGTTAAAGGACAAATGCACGTGGGAATATCTAAAACAATATTATTTAAACTAGAAAGACATATGGCAAGTTACTAAACCAGCACTGATTACTTGTTTTCTCCCCTGTGAAAAGAGAAGCCCTGTTTGTTGCAATAAAAATGTAATAAATGATGTTAAATTACCTGAAATAAAACACATTTTAAACATCTGGATAAAGCAATCAGTCTACAATGAATGACATTTATATATTTACAAGATATATTAAGCATAAAACAATAAATAAACAGCACATTAGTCTGGCAAATACAGTTTAGGAGTTGTTCACCTTCCAAACTTTTTTTCTGTTCAGTTGTTGTTTTCAAATTGTTTCCCAGAAATAAATACTTTTTTCAATTACTTTCCATTATTTATCTTTTACTGTTTTTCCAAAATCTAAGTTTAAAGTTGAATGTTTGTGTCTCTGGTGTTTGAGTTTGGCAGCTCTGTAATTCAGATGCAGACTCTAAACTGATACCATTTTGCAATATTTAATTGATACATTTCACAGCAACATGGAGTATAACTATTGTATCAATTCTAACAGCTGCCTGTAATGAAACCCAGAGATTCTGCTCACCAGGGACAAAGATAAGAATTGTATCCATTAAATGTATCAGTTGGGGGGGGTCGGCGACCCCCCTCCCAGAGATGCTTTAGAAGGTGAAAAATTACTCTTTACACTTCAATATTAGAAAAACGGTTACAAATAGAAAATAGACAGTAATTGGAAAAAGGCGTTATTTCTGTTGATCTATCTGAAAACAACTAGTTGTTTGAAGGTGAACAACCTCATTAACTTAAGTTACAGAAAAAATCTCAACATATAAGCGGTTTGAGGTCAAAAGAATCAGATTACTTTTTTATAATGCAGTAGGGACTAAAAGGTGTACATAAAGCACAATCGAAAGATTCATAAAGACATGATTAATACTTGGATTTAAACTAAACTTTTAAGTAGGGATGCACCAAATCCAGGATTCCTTTCGGGATTTGGCCATTTTCAGCAGGATTCGGATTCAACCGAATCCTTCTGCCTGGCCAAACGAAATCCTAATTTGCATATGCAAATTAGGGCCAGGGAGGGAAATCTCATGACTTTTTGGCACAAAACAAGGAAGTAAAAAATGTTTTCCCTTTCCCACCAATAATTTGCATATGCAAATTAGGGTTCGGATTCACTTCGGTATTTGACTGAATCTTTCGGGAAGGATTTGGGGGTTCGGCCGAATCCAAAATAGTGGATTCGGTTCATCCCTACTTTTAAGTCTATGCTAATGTGTATGGTTAGAGGCAACCACATAGCATCTTATTGGGTCACTAACTGGCCAATAGGAATATAACTTTGATGACTTGAGAGGATATCGGCCTACTTTTGCTAAATCAGTCTTAGCCTGCATCTTCGAAGAAAAGCTTAAAACAAAGGTGTTTGATAATATCATAATCTTAAACCAGTGAACAAAGGAAGATGCAGACATAATGATTTTTATTGTTCTGCAGGGAATTTTTTTAGTTAAAGGATTTGAAAGGACAAAGTGGCTCTTAAAGGTTTGAGTTTTTTTTATAAATCTATAAGGTTATGGACACACAGGCCGTTTATCAGCTGCTGTTTTCAGCCCGTTTAATTGGGCTGAAATCAGTCTGTGTGTGGCCACACACGGGCTGATTGGATTCAAATCAGTGGAGCAGGGGCTCTGAACAGATCTGCTTCTCACAGCCTGCAAAATGACTCGCTGATCAGCCACTGAACAGCATGTGTGTCCATTGCCTAAAGCAGTCAAATAGAGAGGACTTGAACTCTGTATAATCTCTTCAGCCTTGGTTATCACTGACTTACAAATAAAAAGTTCATTATTCAGGGGAATTATCTGTGCACTCGTAATCAAATTATCTACCTCGAAGGGACTATACAGTTAGTAAGTACAGTTTCCCTGTTTGACCATATTAATTTAGGTCATGATGATTAAAGAAATAGACATAAGTGTTTCAGCACAAATCCTATTCATTGAACTGAAGTTAAACAAGGGGGTTATTCTGCTCCTTTTGGGCAGAGACGTACAAACTCAGGGAGATTTATCTACCGGCAACAAATCGCCTCTTCTTTGGACAACTCCCCGAACTGCCTTCCCGCTGGCAAGAATGTAAATCGCCGGCAGAATGGCACTTGGAGTGCCATCCCACTAGCGATTTACATTCTAGCCAGTGGGAAGACAGTTCAGGGAAATTAGTCAACCAAAGAAAAGGCGATTAGTCGCTGGGTGACTAAATCTTCCCTAATGTGAGTGTGTGTCTGTGCCCTTAAGGATAGAAAACTCTGGTGTCCAGTTCCTGGACCTATAATTTCTCATAACTATAATACAAAATCTACAATGTGGTAACACTTACCCACTGCAAGTAATGCTTTGGTCTAACTGTATCAAATAATCTCTGTGCCCCTACCACCCACTGACACAGATGGATTGTGCAAATGTGCTGCAACAGGAGCATGGGCTTTGGTGCAACCAGAAGTGCACTGTGGGATAGTACTGCTGCGGAGTTTGAACGAATGGTACAACAACTAAATCAGGTACATAATCCAATCAAATTCACATGTGAATACTCGGAATATGAATTTTAGGATGCAAATGTAAAAATTGTGTAGAGGAAGTTGCAGACCTCAATACATTATAAACCAACAGATTGTAATACCATTATATCGCCAAATAGTTGCCATAGAGTAAGATGTTTAACGTCAAATTATAACCTATATGAATAGGAAGCTGATGCAATAATTAAAAAATTCACACAAAGTGACTATAATAAAGGCTAATTAGATCAGGCAAAAGAAGAATTAAGAATGGTGGAACGGAAGGAAATGCTTAAATGAAGAAGAAAGAACATAAAACACAGATAATTAATTTTGTAACAACTTTTGGCAATCTAACACCAGATTTATCGAGTGTACTTCGACCACAGAATAGTCCAAATTTGATTCGAAATTGCAAAAATTCAGATTTTGAAATTTATCATATACAGTCTCTTTAAAATTTCAAATTTGACCATTCACCATCTAAAACCTGCAGAATTGCTGTTTTAGCCTATGGGGGACCTCCTAGAGCCTTGGTGTCCATTGGTGGACTAAACATTAAAATCCATTGTTTCGATTAAATTCAGGATAATTCTGGGTAATTTGTGTAGTGATTATGATTTAAAAAGAGTAAACACAGTTGTTTGACAATAAATGGCTTCAGCCAACCATCAACCATGTGTAAAATAAAGGTTAGATATTTACATAGTTAAATTGGGTTGAAAAAAGTCCATCAAGTAAACCACTCCAAATTAAAACCCAGCATACACACACACCCCTCCCCTCTTTCACACAAATCGTATATGCCCCTAGCTATACTTACTGTAGAGTTTAGTATCAAAATAGCCTTTGATATTATGTCTGTCTAAAAAATCACCCAAGCCCCTTTTAAAAGCATCAACAGAATCAGCCATCACAACATCAGCTGGCAACTGCACAACTCCACAACCTCACTGTCCTCACTGTGAAGAACCACCTATGCTGCTTAAAATGAAATTTCTTTTCTTCTCATCTGAATGGATGGTCTCTGGTGTGGTGATCCTCTTTATGGGTAAAAAGGTCCCCTGATATTTGTCTATAATGTCCTCTAATGTATTTGTAAAATGTAATCATGTCCCATCACAAGCGCCTTTTTTCCAGAGAAAACAACCCCAACCTTGACAGTCTACCCTAATAATTTACATCTTCCATCCCTCTAACCAGTTTAGTTGCATGTCTCCGCAATCTCTCCAGCTCATTTATATCCATCTTAAGGACTGGAGTCCAAAAACTGCACTGCGTACCCCAGATGAGGTCTTACTAGGGATCTATAAAGAGGTATAATGTTTTCATCCTTTGAGTTTATGCAAGACAGAACTGTATTTGCTTTAGTAGCTACAGAATGACACTGCCCAGAATTAGACAACTTGTTCTCTCTAAAAACCCATTCTCAATTAAGGAAACTCCCAACACACTGCCATTAAGTGTATAACTTGCATTTGCATTATTTTTGCCAAAGTGCATAACCTTGCATTTATCAACACTGAACCTCATGTTCCAGTTTGCTGCCCAGTTCCATGCAGCATCCTGCATGGAACCAATAGTTCTGCACAATTTAGTATCATCTGCAAAAATAGAAAACCCACATCCAGGCCATTAATAAACAAGTTGAAAAGCAAGGGACCAAGTACAGAGCCCTGCGATACACCACACTGGTCCAATTAGAAAATGTTCCATTTACCACCACTTTTTGTAGTCTATCTTTTAACCAGTTCTTATCCAGGTACAAATACTATGTTCCTAGGCTAACATTCCTTAATTTAACCAGTAACCTTCTGAGTGACACTGTATCGAATGCTTTAGCAAAGTCTAAGTAAATCACACCCACTGCCATCCCAGAATTGAGGTCCCTGCTTACCTTCTCATAAAACAAAATTAAGTTAGTCTAGCAAGATCTATTACGCTTAAAATCATCCTGGCCCAAACTCATAGTATTATTTGCTATGAAGTCCTGTATCCTATCCTTTATTAATCCTTCAAAAAGCTTTCCTACCGCCGACGTCAGACTAACTTGCCTATAGTTTTGAGGTTGAGAACAGGACCCCTTTTTGAATAGCGGCACCACATTAGCAATTCGACTCTGCACTATGCCAGACCTCAATGAATCCTGAAATATTATAGAGAGGTTATGCAATCACAGAGCTAAGCTCACTAAGTACCCTGGGATGAATGCCATCTGACCCTAGACCATTGTTTATGTTAAGGACCGGATTTATAAATTTGCCGCCCCCTAGGCCGGCTCTAGTTATCACCCGCGCTGCTCTGCCAGTGCCATCCCCCTCACTTCCCCCTGTCTAGTACGGTCACCTTTACTTCCAGTTTCCCCTCTGTCCAGCGATGTCTCCTTCCCTTCCAGGTTCCGTCCTCTTCCCCCTTCCCCTTCATGTGCACGTTAACACTCATGAACAGCACTGTGCCATTGCTCAGAGATGTCTCCTTCCCTTTCTCTTCTACATACCATGAGTGTGTGTGCGCATGCACATGTCTTAACACTTGGAAACAGCACTTGAGACCGACGTGAGTCCCCAGTGCTAGTTATTGATGTGGCTGGGTGTGGAATGCTGCCCCTGACATTGTGCCGCCCTAGGCCCGGGCCTATGTGGCCTTGCCACAAATCCGGGCCTGTTTATCTTTATGTTTTAGTCTCTTTTGAATTTCATTATGTATGAACCATGCATCATTAGATGTACTATTAGAATTGGGATTATTAATAAGGAACAAAGAAGATTACTAGCACGCGAAGGCTGGTGCACGCAGGGTCAGACCCTTGCATGTTTATTAGCAGAACCTGCACCGTTTCGGGGTAAAAACCCCTTTGTCAAGCCAATCCATCCAACAATGTGCACCAGGCGTTCGTGTTGTTGGCCAGGGTGTGTGAGCGGTGCCTTTCAGTTGATAACCATTAATAAGGAAACCTTCATTAGCTAGTTCCTCATTTGTGTAGACAGACGAAAAGTTCTTATCAACCAGCTGACCCACCTCTGATAATGAAGGTCCTACCCCTTCCTGCTTAATTTTTTTACTGTTAACATATTTAAAAAATAATTTTGGATTCTTCTTACAGCAATATCTTTTTCCATATTGATTTTAGCATGCCTGGTAGCTTTTTTTGCATGATTTATTGGCCTCCTTGTACCTTATAAATGATTCAGCTGTCCCAGATAACTTGAAAGCCTTAAAAGCACATCTTTTCTTACCCACCCCAACACCAACACTTCTAATGAACCAAAAAGGTTTTGCTTTGCAACAACATTCCTTGCTTACAAGCGGAATATACTGATAAATATATTTATTAAGCATCATTTTAAAGACTTCCCATTTTTGTTCTGTGTTTAACCCTGTGAAAAGCTTTTCCCACTTAATACTGCATGTTGCAGAGATGACCTTATACTGTCAAAGTTTGCACACCTGAAATTCAGTGTTTTAGTTACTCCCTTATAGAACTGCCTCTGCAACAGAATCTCAAAGGAGACCATGTTATGATCACTTTGCCCTAAATGCTCACCCACACAAATGCTAGAGATGAGTTAAGCATTATTAGTTATTACAAGATCTAAAAAGAGAGTTATTCCTACTAGGTTCTTGAATGAGCTGGGATAAAAAGTTGTCATTTAGCATATTTACAAACCTACTAGCTTTATCTGTCTTGGCAACGCCATTACCCCTTTCAATGTCCAGATAATTGAAGTCATCCATAATAACTTGACTAGTTGTGAAGCCACTTCTATTTGTAAAAGCAGCTGGGCTTCATACTCATCACTTATACAAGGTGGTTTATAGTAAACACCAATTAAAATTTTCTTTGTAACCTTTTGCCCAGTCAAAATCTCTACCCAGAGGGATTACACACCCTCACCAGTGCCAGCAATGGTTATTAATAGGAGAGGGACTGAATAGAATGCTAAGTAATAAAAAGTGGCAATAACAATACATTTGTAGCCTTACAGAGAATTTGTTTTTAGATGGTGTCAGTGACCCCCATTTGAAAGCTGCAAAGAAACAGAAGAAAATTGCAAATCAGTAAAAAAACTATGAAAAATAAATAATGAAGACCAATTGAAAAGTTTCTTAGAATTGGCCCTTCTACAATATACTAAAAGTTAACTTGACGGTGAACCACCCCTTTAAATCCTGATAGATTCTAACATTTTTAAAAAAAGTTAATAAGTGGTTGTTTTACTGCTGGTAGAAAAGAGCATTTTCTTTTCTCTCTTTCCCTCTGTCTGCTAATTAAAGGGGAGGAGTTAATCGGGTACATTCTGATCAGGCTTGTGTTCTGTGGTTAAAGCATCCATAAATATATCATTGCACAAGCAAGTGTGGGAGCTGCTAAGTGAGCTTTACATTTAAATTAAGTGTTACGCAACATTAAAAACCTTAAAGCATGCTAAATGAAAAAAGGTGTTTGTGAGGAATTGCACTTGGGAGACTGTAAATACCTAGGGTTGCCACCTGGCCGGTATTTTACCTGCCTGGCAGGTAAAAATTAAGCTTGATCCCAATGTTATAAAGAAAGGCCCAGTATAAATATGAGTGCAAGTGGGTTTGCTCGTATTACTCGTGTGTCTTATCAAGAAAAAGAAAGGACAGACGGTAATAACCCCCACTTGGATCTAAAGGCTAAAATATATCTATAGTATAATTAAACACTTTATACATTAAAAGGACTAGGTATCAATTTTAAAAAGGAAAGACCTGCAATTCCTGTGCCCTGATGGTTAGATTCTGGACAATTAATTATTCAAAAGTTCTAGTGCTAATAGACCACGGTGAAAAGTGCTGGTGCTTAATAAATTAATATCTTGATTATAATTCATCCATTAGTTCAATTAATAAATATATCAATTGTAGTAATCCATGATTAAGCTTAAATTTTATGATTAAAATTAAATAAGATTAATTATTCGATCAATATACGC
The DNA here is from genome assembly GCA_024363595.1 of Xenopus borealis. Lineage (NCBI taxonomy): Eukaryota > Metazoa > Chordata > Amphibia > Anura > Pipidae > Xenopus > Xenopus borealis. The sequence continues at coordinate 70,113,644 of CM044442.1, forward strand.
CAGAAAAATTAATTGTGCCTTCTTGATAAATAGTAATCAATTAATTAAAAAGTGATAGATATCTTTAGTACACAATTCATGAATTAAAAGTTTGGAAATTGGAAAATAGATTAGAGGTGGAGAAGCCCCTTGCGGGACCCCACACGGGGAGAAAGGCAGAACACTGGGGACTGTGGTCTCGGTAATTTAACTGCACTTTTCATACAAAGAGCTATCTAAAAAACCGCAAATCCCCAATGTCTTAGAGATAAAGAGATAAAAGAATGAATTGTCGCTGAACCGTTAGCACCACAGGAACATCTAGGATAACTGCAGATAATTAAAAATCAGGACGAACGAAGTTTCTAGCCTGCCGACGCGCGTTTCGCATATGCTTTTTCAAGGCAGAGAAGGGCCATTAGTCTCCGTAGCGTCTTTTAAAGAACTTCCGCATCTGACGCCATTGGATCTCGCAGGAGTTGCGTGTCATTATCGGCATCACTGACAGTGTCATTGCGTTGTGTCCTTACATTGTGATGCGACTGCGCATATCTACTATACATAAAGGGGACGCCAATTTTATGACAAGAAGAGGATTTCCAATAATTAATTCTAAGGACTATTTTAACTGTACATGATTTCTGATTAAATTACATTTATTGCACAATTGTGTTGTTGTTTTTACGTCATTATCGGTGTGTCTTATGTATGTGGTGTTGGAGCAGCAGTTCCATGCAGTATTTACATGTGAAAGATGTTGGTGGGTTTTCATCTTGGAATCTGAACTGCAGACTCTAAGGGGGGAACTTGCAGCACTGCGGGCAGCGGCAAATGTGGGGGAGGAAAGGAGACTCACAGAGTAACCACTGGCAGAGGCTACTGGAGTGGGGGGAGGAGAAGGGGCAGTGTAGGCTAATTAGGGAGGAAGGTTTGTGACAGGAGGGAAAGTAGGGGACAGAAGGGTAGGGGGGGCTTGACAACAGATTGCCAACACAAAAAACTGGCATGTATGGAGCAGGCTGACTCTCGGAGTGCAAGGAAGGAAAGACAGGTTCTAGTTATAGGGGATTCAATAATTGGAAAGATGGATATGGTAATCTGCCGTAAGGGACCTTCATGCCGAACAGTCTGCTGCTTGCCTGGTGCTAGTATTCGGAATGTCAACTGGACAGATTATTGGGACAGGCTAGGGAAGACCCTGCAGTCTTGGTACACATAGGTACCAATGACCAAGTCAGAGGAGGTGGTGAAGTCCTCAAGAAAAATAAAAAAAAACCTAGGTGTAAAGTTGAAGGTGAGGACCTCCAAGGTAATTTTCTCAGAGATCTTACCTGTGCCATGAGCAGGGCCGCCAATAGAAATCACAGGGCCCCGCACAACAAAATTTTCGGGGCCCCCTGTGCCCCGCCCACTTT